>VZTJ01002749.1:332306-342433 GCA_013397795.1 Orthonyx spaldingii | reverse complement strand
GTTTGTTAAGTCAAGACAAGGTCGAGGGAGGCAAGGGAAGGCAAATCAAATGAGAAGCCGGCAAGGCAAAGCAAGGAGAGTAAGAAAGAGTAAGTACAGGTGGGAGGTAAGTGAGCAAGGCAATGCAAGGCAAAGGAGTGGTAGGAGGGGTGAGGGAAGGATGCCTGAGTGTCGGTAAGGCATTGCAAGGTTGGAGCTGGCTGGTCAAAGAAGGAGCAAGCAAGGTAAGGCAGGGCCAGGCAAAAAGGGGTAGGGAAGTCAAAGTGGGGGACAGGAGAGGAAGCCAACTGGGGGAATTTTTGGTGGCGCAAAGCAAGGCAAAAGCTAGGATGTGCAAGGTAAGGGAAGTGCTAGATAGGTAAGGCATTGAGTGTCCTAAGAGGAAAAGGCAATGCACAACAAGGCCAGGAAAAAAGTAGTAGGGAAGCCAAGGTGGGGATGGGTGAGCAAGTCAATGCAAGGCAACGGATTGTAAGGAAGAGCACAAGAAGGCCACCGAGGGATAGTGAGGGAATGCAAGTTTGGGGTAAGGAAGGCTAGACAAACTTATTGAGGGGCAGGCAAGGCAGGACCAGGGAAGAAAGGGGTAGGAAGGTCAACAAGGAGGATGGCCTTCTGAAAGATTTAATTTGGCATGTGGTTTCCACTCCTCAGAGGTGGTCTTCTGAAATTCTGGCACCTGACATGAGTTTCCTTTTCTATTGCTCCAGCAGTATGTGGGTATTTTCCAGAGTAAATGCCGAGAGGCCACTCGGGCACTGGCTCAGCAATATGCCTTCCATACAGTAACAGGAGGCACAAACTCTCACCTCTCCTTTCTGGACAACTTCTGTAGGCCAGAAATAACACACAATAATACCTGTGGCTCAAACTGAACCCACTACACTCAATGCTGGGACAACAAATGCTGTTAATAACAGTTCTGTCTAAACATATGACAAGGAGATCTGCTACTACTGACAACATTTTTGTTTAAGTGAAAAATGAAACCTTAAAGCTTGCCAGTGAAATACCCTCAGATAGGACACATTTTCCTGTCACTTATTCCATAATGGTAATTGTAACTCTAGTCACTAGGGATTGGCTTACTCTGTGCCTGACTTTGGTTGTTTTCTGGATTATTTTCTAGCAATTTTCAAGAGAATTTTGAAAACTAAGATCTGAAAGACCTTTAGAAAAACCCAAAGGTGAAATTGAAATACAGGTTATGTACAAGGTTTTCTACAAGAGCTGATTTATGACAGGCTATGGGCAGGTTCTAGAAATTTGAATCTGATGGTTTAAGTTTCTTAATGACTACACTAGAAAAGCATCAAGAACAGACACAAACTGTGTGTCTGGTGTCAAATTTTGGTTACCTCAACAACACTCCAGTCTCAGAGAAATAGTCCTAGATGCAGACACTCCTCCTCTCCCTCTCTTGCTTACTACCAAATGTTTCCATGGAGTAATTGTTAGGGTCCAGTACACCTGATGGAGCCCTGTGTGGAGAACTCTGAGAGCTCACATGTCCCACAGGGATTTGTTTTCAGCCTTTCTGTGGTTCTCTCTTTCCATTGATGCAACTGATATACGGTCACACCCAGGGGACATGAGGCACCACATCTGGCTCCCAAAAAACTGCTATGAAGACAGGGAACATTGTGCCAGCCACATCATCTGTGGACACAGCTCCTCTGGTAATTTATCCATAATGTGAGAGCAGGTTTATAGTTAAATAAGGTGCTTTTTTAAAATTTTTTTTATTCTGTAATTTAGTACAGAATAAAGGATTACTCCTTAAACTTTATCAGACAGGATGAACAAAAGATTGAAAGCAGAAGGATGAGAATGGACTCACTGATGGACAGGAAACTCTAGCCCAGCATCCTCAAGGGTCTTTGTGCCCCTTTTTTCACTGTGTCAGGACCTTAAGAAACTTTTGAGTGCATGGGCCCCAAAAAACTTGTGAGGGAGCCAGAAATTAAGATCACATCATCCATTTTCCAGTCCAGGCCCTGCTCAAAAGGTTTCTGGTTAAGGGCCAGCTGTTGCAGGGATGAGAAGTGCTATGTCCTCTGAAAATATGTTTTTACTGATATCCAGTTGGTTGTGCTCTGTCCACTGCAGTGTTACAACTTCTCTAGTCTCTCTTACCCAAATGCCAGAAGGGGTTGCTCCCCCTGAAGTCTGTTTCCTTTTAAGTCTACTTCATAACTTCAATTTAGATATAAAACTGGACCATGCCTTGAAGGGAAAGCGGAGGTTTTCTTACCTTAATTAGTTTCACAGAAATAAAGTTGCAAGGACAGAGTTGCATGTCTTTTATCAGTACCTATTTCTTTTGTATTTCCACTTAAAAAATAGCAGGGGATGGAAATGTACAGGTAAAAAAGAAATCTGCTAGAAATTCTACTGAGTAACAGAGGGGATAGCAAAGAGTTTGAAGGGTGGTATTTTCTATGTTTTTTGCAGTTTATGTTTGCTTTATGTCTCCATTATGAAAGAAGACCATTAAGTTCGGTATGAGAGATTATCTTGCAACATTTGAGATGATTTAATTAACGTGAATTGAGAACGTATATTATTTTCTTCTACAGCATACTCTGGAATATATCAACCCAGAAATAATGTGAGAGTTTTGTTGGGAGATGGTCTAATGGTTGTTTATTCCAAATTCTTAAGCAAAATGCTAGGAGTATAGAATTTTTTGTAAATTACCTTACTGATCTATATGGAACATGGGGTGCTGAAATTACATTGCTATGTTAACAAAATCCAGACAAAAATGACTTTGTGTTGAGACCCTTATTATTTGTTGTAATAGCTCATTTTATTGTCTCTCATGCAGTCATGGTTTTATTATTCAGAAAAAAAGATTTAAAAAAATGATTCAGTAAAAAAGAATCATCAAGTCCAGTAGGATCTGAATCCCTAATGAAAGACAGGATGGAAGGGAAAAACCTAAGTGGCCTTAATATATAAAGCAGTCTAACTTTGCTCCGGCCTTGGATAGCATCTCAAACATAAATAAATAAAGAATTAAAATAACTGCTAGAGAATCTTTGCTCCGAAAAGCCAGCATCCCTTTCTTCATAGAATAACTCTTAAATATGCAGCTTTATTTTTTTCTAAAGCCTAACATAGTGAATGCAACATGTGCTTTTACTGATAATCTCCAAACAACACCACATTTATTTCTGTGGTGTCACATATTTGTATGTTGGCTGACTATTAAGCTATCACTTAAGTAATTAAAGTGACATTTCCATATAATTTGTGACAAATTTTTACAGGAAAAAGGAGTGTTGGCAGGGAGCTACCATTTTGTAATTCATCATGATTCTGACTTTCCTCCTGCTCTGTATGCATGTATTTTCCTTCTGGAAATAGGTGCTTGTGTTGTTACTGATGCATTTTTCACACATGCTCTGGCCTTGGTGTTTGCTTGCAGCAGCAGCCATTGCATTTCTGTATTTTCTGCGTTGTTTCAGAGGGCAGGAGCCTTCAGATTTACATGCTTTGATCTGTTACAAAAAGCAGGTACATTCACTAGAAAAAAAGTCAACAGACAAGACTACCTTGAAACTCTTATGTACATAAAAGGAGCTAAAATCTACTTTAATTATAGCAGTATTCAAGGACAAGGAGTTTCCATGGCAACTTTATTGTCACATGGCATGCATAATGCTCCAACTATCATATAAAACTAGTTTACCTTTTCAATATACTGACAGACAGGGGGAAAGACATATAAAATTGTGTTTCAGGAAACATCAATACATAACTGTGTCCACAAATAACCAGAACAAATCTGAGGACTTAATTGCTAGGATCTTTTTAATCAGGTTTTGCATGTGTCAAACTTTTCATTACAATGCTGTTTAGGACCTACACGAGGAATCCAAGGTCATCATGTCCTTGCATGAGGAGCCTCCTTGTTCTTGTTAACTGCATCTCGGATTATTGCTGTAGAGGGAGAATAGCTATTGTTGGGCCCTGTCATACATTATAGCAGGGAACATATCTGCTGGGACAGGGAACTTCCCAGGAGTCAGAGTAGAAAACAAAAGATACCCACTTGCCTCCCCCAGTTTTTACCAGCAGATTTTTTTTCTTTCTTCTTTTCATACTGTCTTCTGTTTGTACTGTAGGCCTCATATCAGTGTAGGGCAAACTGAGAGAAGCTGCACTATACTCCAAATTCATGAGCTCACAGCCAAATCTGACATTGGAGAAGATCACCTCTTTTCATGGAGACAAGTCATGCCTCACAAATCTGCATGAGTCCACTGAAGTGGATTGAGTGGACTGAGCACAGAGACAGGCATCGAGAAGGCTTCCAGCAAGATTTCCTCCTCCTCACGCAGAAAGATTTTCAAGAGGCTCACTTGCTACAGACTAAAAGAAGAAACTCCTGTCATGGATTAATACTTCACTACAAGCCAGGAAACAAAAAGTAGGAAGAAATGACATTTTTGCAAAAAGGGAGAGATTGCAGAAATTGGCGCCAGGACGTGTGCAGTCAGACCTATTCCTAAATGATCTAAAAATGAGTACAGAGTGCAAAGTCAGATGTGCAGATGATACTAAATATTTCAGGGCAATTGTCAAAAGCAAAGAATAAGGTCAAGTGCGACAAACTGCAGAAGTTCTTAGAAGAATGACGGGTGAATTAAATGGCATGTGAAATTCACTGTGAGGTGATTCACAGGAGGAAAACCAACCCTCGTTTTGCGTATAGAATGATGGGCTCTGAACTAGCAATACTGTTCAGAAAAGAAATCTTGGAATTACATTAAATAGTTCTGTGAAATGTCAGCTCAAAGCTTGGCAGTGGTCAAAAAAAGCAAATAGAACAGAGAACAAAAGCACAACCATCACTGGGCTTCTGTATAGATTGAGATGGTAGCTGCATCCTCAGTAGGATGCATACCCTTCATCCCTCCAACTTGAGAATACAGTACTGTTACAAAAGGTGCAGCACAGATGCTTAAGGTGTGGGGCTTCTGTAAAAGAAGAGAGTAAGCTGAGTAGAAGCCTTGAGAAGCCTGAAAGATAAATGATCTTTATGATATCTATAAAGCCATGATAACGCAGAGGAAAATAAAGGATGATTATTCACTGCTTCCCAGTATAAGGAAAAAGGGCGTCAAGTGAATCATAAAAACAACAGGCTCAAAGCAAACAGAAGGAGTCACCTTGTGCAATGCTTAGCACAGGTGTGGAATTCCTTACTGCTGGAGGCTGTGTGTGCCAGAAACTGTCTCAGGGGTTCAAAAAGAAATTCAGATGCATTCATAAAAGAAAGGTCCTTTTGGGTTTTGAACAAAATGAGACTCAGAATGAAGCAGTTTTGCAGTGCTATTTTTTCTCTTCCACAGGGTATGCAGTGCATCCCTTTATAGTCACCAGCAGAGACATGGTACTAAAACAGACATCCCCCTGTACTGGACCACGCATTCTTATGTTAAACTATTAGAATTGGACTAGTAAACATTTAGCAAGTATTCCTCTGGAAAACAAGGATCTGTTCTTCCTACAATAGACACTTAAGCCATCTCAGTTCCATATATGCTTGCTCTTAAACGATATCAGCCTTCCTTAAAGAGACTTGATCCTTGAACTACAAACAGCCTATTCACTTCCTGACTGTGGAAGGATATTCCTGAGCTCCTGGTGCAATTCTTGACCAAAACAACGGAACAACTCCTCTCAACTGAAAATTCTCAACAGGTCAGATGTGAGTGGAGAAGCCAGTCCTCTATCATTGCCTCTAACCAGCTACTGTCAGTGTTGTACATGCCATTCCATAACAAACTCTTTGGAAAAAATAGTCAAAAGCCAACTGCAAACATACTCCTTTTATTGCCCAAATATATCTCAGACATGGCATGATCTAGATTTGGACCGGAAGAGGGATTAAAAAAATCTTTAAAAACTTTAATGTATGCTTTCCTGATGATGGCAATGGAGGATCATTTCACTTGTTCTGAGCTTCTCTGTAGGAACTCACACTCTGCCATGCAGTGATCAAACGACAGGTGTCCAAAGGTGAGCTCTTCAATATGGAAATGTACTGACTGCATAGGGGGGATTGGCAAACTGCATTCTGCAGTTATGGATTGCTACAAGGATCTTTTCTTTCTCTTCCCATCCAGTATCTGTATGAAACCACAGAATGGAACCAGCATGACAAAGTGCAAAAAACATTTCTTACTTCTCATCCTTGTATCCAATTTGAAGAGTATGGACTGGGTGAGTGGACTATAAAATAGGTGAAAAGCTGACAAGGCTCAACTAATAGTACTCAGTGGTTCAAAATCTGCCTCTGTCAGCATTCCTAAGGGCTGAGCACTGAGCCCAACTGTTCTACATCTCCATCTGGGACCTGGGCAATGTGACAGACTTCAGCTTTTTGGGTAACACCAAACCAAATGTAAGTGGCTGGCGAGGCAGAGAGGAGAGCTGCATGCAGAGACCTCAGCATCTAGAGAAACTGGCTGAAATGACCCTCCTGATGGCCAACAAAGACAAATGCTCTCTTTCATCTGGCATTTAACAATCCTGTAAAGGAGCACAGGCTGAGAACTGACTGCTCAGGAGGCAGCTTTGCAGAAAAGGAGCTGGGGTTGCTGGTGGCTGACAGTTTGAACACGACCATCAGTGTATCCTTGCAGCAATGGGGCCAAGTGATAAAACTTGCAACCAGCATGTTGAGGGAAATAATGCTTCTCCTAAATGCAGCTCTTTCAAGATCACAACTGAAGGACTGTTAAGAGAAACACCAACACTCTTGAGCAAGTCTTGGGACAGATCACTAAGAACACTAAGGGGTTGGTGGACAAGATGTGCAAGGAAAGGCTGAGGGATCTTTGTTCATACTGGAGAAGAAATAGCTTCAGGGTGGCCAGGGCACCAACAGCCTTCTTCAGATATCTCCCGGGATTTCTAGAAGAGACAGACTCAGAATGGTCAGAGCAAAAGTACAGGAGGCAATGTTCTGTAGTCACAAGAAGGAAAATCCCAACCATAAGGCTAAAAGATCACAATTATGGTGTTTACACACTGGCTCGGGTTGCCCAGTGAATCTGCAGAAACTCATGCCTGGAAATATTCTAAATGTGACTCTACAAAGACTGACCAGCCTGATATGGAGAAGAGGAGCCTTCCAGGGCCACCAGATTGTGGCCTTCCCCTGAAAAGAGCCTTTAAGAAAGATGGAGAGGTACTGTTTATCAGGGCACGTAGTGACAGGACAAGTGGGAATGGCTTCAAACTGAAAGAGAAGTAGAGTTAGGTCAGATATTAGAAAGAAATTCTTTCCTATCAAAGAGGTGAAGAATTGGCACAGGTTGCCCAGAGAAGTGTTCAAGGCCAGGCTGGATGTGGCTTGGAGCAACCTGGTCTAGCGGACAAGGCAGGGTCCTATGGCAGGGGAGTTGGAAGTGTGTAATTTTAAGGTCTCTTTCAACCAAAGCCATTCTGTGATTCCGTGATTCTATGATCTCACTTTGAAATGATCACTGCTTGGAGCAGGGTTTTGAATTGGACATAGAGTACCTGACTGTCCTGGGATGCAAAGGGATGCTGGGCATTTCTTTAACATATTCAAAGAGAAGTGGGTGCACCTGCTCATGTTCACGTGCTGAACAGGTTGCTGTGGAGCTGCTTATGGAAGGACTGTCTCCTCAAGGTCGCTCTTGATGTCTACAAAGCTCCACAGAACATAAATACCTCACAGCTGCTATGTCTTCTGATTCTCTGCAGCACAATTTGTCCGGCAGAGGAAAAATACTAAATGGCTGATGGCATTTCAAATTGTAAGGGTAGTTTCCTACTCATCTGTGGATATTTACAGCTGGAGCACTATTTGGAGACAGACAGGCAAAGTGTTTAATACTTTTTTTTCTGTGAAATAATTTTCAGGTAGTTACTCTGGTAGGTAACAATACCTTGTTTTGCCCTTTTTCTGCTTTTAGTTTTCTTTTATTTACTATTCTTTCACGTTTGGGTAGAAACCAAAAATACTCACCTTTTATTCAGTCAGGAGACTAGGAAGGTTCCATCTTGGATAAATACATATTTATTCAAACTGAATAGAGCAACATTACTCCCACTGCAGCTATTAGTCTATCAGGTAAGTATGTAATTAAGCTTTTTAAAAGCATATTATATACTCAGCAAACCAGAATTACAATGAAGGAGTTACTCTAGTCTTCCTGGTAAATAGGTAATTATGCCTTTTATTCAAATTTTTATTTACCATTGAAAAGAGTCATTCAAATTCATTAAATTTTCTATGGATAGTACTCTTGTTCATCTTTGTATGTAACATATCATTTATTCAACTGAATTCAATGTATAGTTTTTGTTAGTGGGGTGTGCATAAAGAAATATATATTATCCATCATGGCATAAAAGTCTTAGTCATAAAAAAAATTGCATCTAGGATACATAACTTACCTTCTGCCTGTTCCTGCCACTCTTGGGATTGCTCCAAGCTTCCCAAGTCCCTACCATGAAGCCTAAACCAGCATTTTGTCAGTTATAAAAATCTGCCACAAACTTATTTTGCCTTAATGTGAATGATATATAAGTATATGGTATTTCCATCCTGACTAATCACCAGATAAATAGACAACAGCAATACTACTCATACAGCTCATAGTAGTTGCATGTGAAATCTTTAGAGTATGGGAAAAAACATTCCAGCTCTTGCATTCGCTTTTAGGGCCATTTTATGGAATCTTTGGAATGAATGGAATTCACTCTTATTCAGCAAATATTGGCACTTGTTTTTTTCCTTTGAAGTGAACCAACAACTGGCACAGGCTGCCCAGAGAAGCTGTGGCTGCCCCATTCCTGAAAGTGTTCAAGACCAGGCTGGACAAGTCTTGGGGAAACCTGGTCTAGTGGAGGGTGTCCTTGCCCATGGCAGTGGGGCTAGAACAAGATGGCCTTTAAGATTCTTTCCAACCCAAACCATTCTGGATTCTGTGATTAAGGGTGGGTTTAAGAGCCCTGCTTAAGCATGTTCTCAGTCTATATTAATTTTGAAAACATCAATACTAACAAGTGATCTCTTCTGAATAATTTTTAGAGATTTCTAAAATGTTTTTATTATAATTTGGCATGCTAGGCATGCAATTTAAATATGCCTTAAAATGCAACTTAAATAGTGTCATTTTCTATAAAATATCCAGGACCACCATGTAAATCTATTGGTCCAGGAGCAGTGATCTGCAAAAGTAAACAATCTGGTAAAAGTTCTAACTTCTAGGTTTTGATCCAGAAATGCTTCTATGCACAAGTTTAACAACTATTTCTTTACTAGATGATGTGATGAGACTATTCATAGAAATACAAAAAAATTAGTTTTTTCATATTTTTATTTTTGTACAGAAGAGTAAGCCCAAACTGACAAATGACCACTTCATCATATCCCAGATACCTGTAAATTACTTACAACAATTAGTCAAATCGTTTACTGTCAGAAGGAAGAAAAGTAGTTATTTCTGACAAACAAGTAAAATATTGTTTTAATAGTGCCCTCTTTCAGCATAACCCAACGGCATTTATTACGGGTTTTTAAAAAGGTTTTTGTGGAACACAGAATTTAGACAAGAAGCATTTTTGAAACTAGGAGGATGATGGTGGTGTGTCACAGACTGAAATATTATAGTTTATGACTTAAACATTTTCATGAAAGACCTGTGCCTATTACAACAAAAACTGTATTATAAAAGCTGCCGAAAAGACTGCCACATCCTGAACGGGCCTTCTCACTGAGGCTCTGGACTGCTCACTGATGAGGATAAGATAATGACTCAGGGCTGGGGACATTCACAAAGCACAAACACCTCCAGGGTGGAGACCATAGCCCCAGGGGTCTATCAGCTGCCAGGCCAGCACAGACCCTGGCACCAAAGGGTGGGGGGAGAGAGGTTTTGGGTGTGTGGTGAAAAACCTTTGGTGAGAGGCAGAGAAACACCCACCCTTCCCTGTGCAGAAGAGCCCAGCTGCAGGGGCCCCTTCACCCTGGGAAAGGCTTATCCACAGCAGAGCGGGTGTCATGGCCCATCAGAGGCCCCCCCCAAAGGGGTCCCCAGACCCTGCACCAGAGCACTGTGGATGATGCAACGGAT
>VZTJ01002749.1:280399-321957 GCA_013397795.1 Orthonyx spaldingii | reverse complement strand
CCGCACCCCGCCTGCCCCCCCCCCCGCTGCGGCCCGCCCCCGCCATGAGGGGGACAGCGGCTCCGCGCATGCAGCCGGCATGGAGCGAGTGGGGCGGCGCGGCTGGACGAATGGGTACCCGCCTGGGGAGTGCTGCTTTCCCCCTTCCTCCTCCTTCTGGCAGGTCAGCGGGGCCGGCGTGGGGCGGGGGACGGACGCGAAGCCGCCGGCAGCGGGTAGGAGCGGGGCCGGCGGCTTAGGGGAGATGTGGGAGCTTTTCCTCGTCGGCGGTTGAATTGGCATCCGGAGTTCGAAGGGGTTCCCCGGGGTGTCCCGGCCGGGGTGTTCCACCGGGCCGGGTGTAGTGTGCGGGAACCCCTCTCTGGCTGCAGGGAAAGAAAACCTCGAGAAGACAGGACTGACAGGGGACCTCATTAACGTGCATAAATATCTGAGGGGGTGTGCCAAGAGGATGGAGCAGAGGCTCGGTACTGAGCAATGGAATGGGGGGCAACCTGCAGAAATTGATGAACAGGAAGTTCATCATGAGGAAGAACTTTGCTATGAGGCTGTCCACACGCTGGAACAGATGGCCCAGAGTAGTTGTAGAGTTTCTCTCAATAGAGGTACTCGGGAACCGTCTGGATGCAATCCCGTGTCTTGTGCTCTGGGATGACTCAGCTTGAGCAGTGACGTTGGACCAGATGAGCCACTGTGGTCCCTTCCCACCTGACCCTTTCCATGATTCTGTGAACCCACCCGCGTGGGATAGACCTGTGATATGCAGGGTAAAGGCACCTTGGTGCTCTCCCGCCAGGGCAGAACCAGGAGGTGTACTGGCCTGGCACAGCCGGAGCCACGAGTACTCATGCCAAAAAAGAGGTGACGTTGCAAAAGCCTGGAGCTGCTGGCACGGGGGCATGCCAAAGCCTTGGCATGGAGCGTCCCGTGCGGCGGTCGTCGTGCATTGCTGTTCCCTGTAGCGGTGCCTGTACTGCCATGGGCTGCCGCTCTCCTTCTGGAGATGGGTGTCCCACTGGCTGCCCTGATTCACTTGTTGGCGGGGCTGGTTTGCAGAATGATGGGTTGGTTGTTCTGTTTTTTCATGTGCTTCTTTAATCCAGGGGTCGTCTCACAGGGTTAGAGTGCAGCTGCGCGGCTGACCCACATGCTGCATTGCACAGCCCTCTCCAGCCCTCCCTTGGTGCTCATTTTCAAGCAGAGACCAGGTGGGAGTAGGTTCAGAGAGATGACCTGCTAAAATCCTGTGAGCAATCAGGCTGTGAGATGGGTCAGCAGTATGAGTCAGTGAGCAAAGGAGTCTCAGTGCAAGGTAGCAACTTTCACCCACTTGGAGCAGGAATGGGAGGGTGACAGAAGCTGAGATGGGATAGGGTTGCCCGGATCCTGGCACACCAACCAAAAGGGTCAGCACAGATGAAAGGCATTAATGGCAGTGGGAGAATGAAAATCTCTCAGGTGGGTTGCAGTCTGGGAAGCAGGAGCTACAGTGCATCCAGAATGCAGAAGCATAGTTTGCCATCTTCCATTTCAAGTCTCTGCTGCTGCAGTATGTGACCAAATAGGTCACCCAGGCTGATGATGTATGGGACACAGAGACTGTTTGAATTCATCCAGGCTGCAGCTGAAGCCTTGATAGTGGGGAAGGTGAGCCCAGAGAATGTTTTTACAGTGCAGTGACAGTACAGTGTTATCTTCTTGGGGGAACCTGACTTAGGGTTTTGAAAACACTGAGTCATGACAGCACAAGACATTGATACTGTTAAAATAGCTTCTCGCAGGAATTAAAAGATATATGCTCTTCCATGCTTCTTTATTGTAAAGAGCTCTCTTACTGTTGTTTCACAGTTTGCTTTGTCCAGCAGAGCATTGTGGGTGGGAACACTTGTGGCCTCAGTGGGGCAGAGAGAGCACTGCTGGCCCCTGTGCCAGGCACTGCTGTGCCATGCTGGCCATGGCCCTTGTGCTGGAGCACAGCAAGGGGAGCTGCTGCCAGATGGCAGGGGGTAAGGGAGCCCCAGTCAGCTCTGATTTGCATGCCAGGCTGGGACTGGGCAAGGACTGGGGGAGGTAGCCTGTTCCCAGACAGCTTCTTTCTCCTCTCCTGCCACCCTCTAGATCAACAGAACAGGCAGCCCTGACTCAGGTTTCCTTCTGGATTCCTTGCTGGAATGGCAAAAGTTGGTCTGTGGTGCCTTGACATTTCAAAATGTGCTTTTTCATTTTAAAAGATTAAATATAAGAAGGCACTGATACAGCCAGCTTACAAAATACCCATATGGAAAGCACCTAAGTGTGAAATGGAGAACAAGTGGGAATGAGCTGCCATTAGGATTACAGTCTCAGGTCACACTTCAAGGGCAGTCTTGTGATTGTATGAAACTGTTAGACTGCATTTTCTACAAAGCTGTGTTGTACAAGATTTTGATGTTGCTGACGTTTGACCTCATGAGTGTTATTTTTATTCGGCAGAAGATTGTTTGGCTCAGTGTGATAATGACTGCAAAGCTTACTGCTGTGATGGGACTGCTCCCTACTGCTGTTCATATTATGCCTGCATTGGGAATGTCCTTTCGTGAGTATTTTTGCACTTTAAAAAAAATGGTGTGCTGTGTTCATGAACTCAGTGTAAATTTGCTGTGGCAGACTATGTTGTGGCAATAAACTGAGGCAGGGTTTGGGTTTTTTGGTTTTAGTTTGGTTTGGTTTTTTCCTTGCTGGTAACAATCTTTGGTATTCATTTCAGGTCTCATGTTGCATATATTTTTGAAGCATACCAGAAAGCTTGCTAAAATTGTGGGTTCTGTCCTTAGTTTGTGTACAATAATATAATTTTGTGGAGGTCAGCTTTAGAGATAGTGAGAACTTTGTTTCAAGCTCTTGAGCCAAAAAGTTCTGTGAATAGAAATCTTGTGTGTTTTATTGAAACGTTTTCTCACACTGAGTTGATAGTGATTGAGTAGTCATGCAAATGACTTGGATTTGAAATTCATATTGCTTTGAGTACTTTTTTTTTCATTTTCACTTTTATTGACTTGTTTGTTTTTGTTAAATAGTGTTTTGGCTGTTGGTGGAATTTATTGAACAGATTCTAGGTGAAGGTAATCTGACCTTTAGCACTGTTGTATTAATAGCATGTTTCACAGCGCTTTAAAACAACACAGCAGATGAACTGAAGTGGTTACAAATATTTTCTATCTAGAGAAAAATACAGGAGTAAACTGTTGATTAAAAACATAGGCTCCAGTGCTGCTGTTTGTCTTTGCATCAGTGAGGAAGAAGAGGAGCTTGCCTGCTGATGGACCTGACTCTGGCCTTGACTGAAGTCACAACTCACAAGTCTCATGTTCATGTGCAAGGGCAAACCTAAATGAAACACAAAATGCAGTTCTTCATGATAGGCCATCTTATTTTCTGTTTCATCAATTCCACTAGTAATGTCATTAACCTTTAGCGTGCGGTCTGTGATTTGTTTTTGGTTTATATTCTTGACTAAAACCAGAGAAGATAAAAATGACAAGGCCTGTGGACTGCCTGGTACTTGGGGAAGAACGAGTGGGAAGGTGTTTTTTTCCAGAAAGACTCCTCTGATGCAAGTTTGTTTCAGCCATGGTACCTGGGGAATATTTGAGTGTTCCCATCAGTATATTTCATAGTATTTTGAAGGAGTAGGCGGAGTGGTGGTATTTTAATACAGAATTGATCCACAGTTTTTAAAGCAGATTGGATGCTTCCTGGGCTAAAGTAAATAAAATTAAGGTAGAACACCAGAGTCCTCCATTCATCTGGAAATGACAAAGCATGTACTTAAGATCGATTACTGTTGGAGAATGACAAGTGATTTTTTTCTTGGTTTTCCAGTGAATGTTTGCTTTGATTTTTTTTTTTCTCCTATTTTTTTTCAATATAAAATTGTTTTTCCATTTACAGGCATCAAAGGAGGTGCTCATGTTGAATACCTTGTTCCAGATCACATGTAGTTAGGAATGATGGACACAAAAGCATAGGACATCACATTATAAGAAGGAGGTTTCCTGTAGAGCAAGTGGATTTAATCTCTCGCTTCCACGTGAACATCGCTGGCATTTGTCTAGCCTAATACTGGAGCTGTGCACTGAAGGCTTGACCAGGGGATTCTTTAGAGTGACTGCTGAAATGTTCAAACCATGCCTTCAGCATCAGGTTGACATTTGTCTTTGGTATGTTTATTTAACAAATGTAAACAGCTATTAAATTAGAGCTGTGTGTGAGTGACTGACACACGTGGAAGGGTTGGTGTATATCTGGGTGAGTTTGAATACTGGAGGAGGCTCTTGCAAGTGGTGTTTGCCACAACACGTCTTGAAGGAGACATTTGATCCTTCTAATTTTTTATGGTTAAATACTCCAATTCATAGACTTGAAGATCAGTCAGCAGTTGTTATACTGTTATACCCCTTTGACCCTACGTTTTGCATGATTAAGTCACAGATAATTTTTTTATTCCTAGAAGCAGATCAGGGCATGTCTTCTTTAAACATGTAATCTGATTTAAAAAACTTCAGATGTTAATGAGTTGACCATCTATCCTGGTAAATTGTTCTGTAGTTCATTTATCAATATCACTGGGAAATTTTGCTGGGAAATGAAGGTTGAAATTCCTACTGTCAGCTCTTAACTTATGTGCAAGTTTGAAATGTGGCCTTAAATAGTCCTCATGACAGCTCTTAACCATATTGCTGAGCCAGGTGAACTCTGTCAGCCTCCCATGTAAGATTTGCTTGGTTTTGTTTTGCCCAGCTCAGGGGTCAATTCTTTGGCCTTCTTTTGAACTCTGTCTCATATATTCACTTTTTTAAGTGTGGCTGGCAGGGCTGAGCACAGGGTTTGACAGAAGCCTTCTTAGGACTGTTTTTTCATGTACCTTTCTTTGAGTACCTATTTTGAAGCTGCTATCTGTGATGATCACAGAAGACATAAATGAACTTGGCAATTTATTCCATCTCTAAACCTGTAAGTCACAGCCTTCAAAGCATGTCTGCTGCTTTAAGCCTGCAAACTGTTCTTTGCTCAGGCTACTACCTTGGATTTAGTTGCATTGCAAAAGATTTTGTTGTGGCTTTAGCTATGCTCCATAGAATAACCTTCCCTTTTCACTACTGGGCACTATATTGGTCTTTTTAAAATTATGTAGAAGAAGTTTCATGTTGCCTCACTCCCAAATAACAAATGGATAAAATTGCTTTATAATTTGGAAATAGTCACTGGTGACCTTTCTTCTGTGTCTTTCTGTTAACAATTATGTATTGAAGTCTTTAAAAGAACCAAATTTAATTCAAATTTAATTAATGATAAGTCTTTAATGGGAGCAAACTGGAATATTGGCTTAAGCATCAGAAGAAAGCTAGCATGCTACATTACATTGCAAAGTTTTTTCATAAAATTTGTCTTCAGAAATGCCTTACTCTAAGGCAGCTTTTATTTAGAAAAACAACACAAAAGGAAACAAAACCTGATTGCAAGAACTTCAAAAGCAGCTTGAGGAAAAAGTAAATAAATACTTGAGAGAACTGTAATCTCATAGTGAGATGGTGGTTTATGAGAGGGCAGGGGGAAAAATCTTGCCAGTGACACAACAGCCTGTTTAGTTACCTCTGAATTAAGAGGTGTTATTTGCATGAACCTAATGTATGGTGGAGGAGGTGAGTTTCTCAGGTGGGTTTTGAGCTGGTTTTTTTAAGTCTAGAGGATGTACAATGCAGCCAGGAAGGAAGGCAGACAGAAAGAATGTAGCATAAAAACCGTGTGCATATCTTGGCCTGCAAAACGGAGGAAAAAGGTGTGTGTAGTGTGTGTCTTAAGTGTGGCATTTGACGTGGTGTGGGGGGTGCTGTGCAGTTTGGTTTCGGACGGTCGGGATGGATGGAGACGAGAGATCTCTGGAATCTGATCTTAGCGCATGAAGTTTATTGTGGAAGAGCGTGGGCGAGAGTGACCTGCTAAGAGCTGCTGGGCGCAGCTCGAAGCAGGTCAGAGAAGTAAGAAAAGAGTAGAGAAGATACAAAAAGTCCAAGAGAGGCAAGAAAGTGTAATGAAAAGAGAAAAAAGTGATGAAAAAGTGACTGTGGTTCCCGTTTACAATCTAATAAATCATCTTCTGTGTTGAATATTCTAATTCTCATTAACCAATCTGGTATAAGCTACAAATCTTATATCATTTACATACAGCCTATAAGAATCATTGCATTACCATATGATGTTACATTTTAAACTCTAAAATCTACTTTGTGGACCCTCTGATAAGTTGGGCAGGTCTGCTCTGACCCTTGGACCTGTCTGCAAGCAGAAGGCATTGTTTCATCAACGAGTGGTTTAATTCAATTGGCCATGCCATTGTTTTTCAGTTGTTCAGTAACTGGGGTTTGGTAACTCAAAGCTTGTTCTCATTTCAATCTCGCCTATAGTTTCTATATTCTCAGCATCTTTTGCTAGGCAATCATATCTATAAGGTTTTCCTATTTCACCTTCCCCAACAACGTGGAGTACTTTATATCCAGTAGTACCTTTGAGAAAAGCAGCTGAACGCTGTTCCTGAAGGGAATAATGTTCCTTAAGCTGATTCATTTGATATGCGAATATTGAGAGTGGGCATGGAGGAGGAGTGCACCAAAGGATACAATTACCATTTTAAGAGTTGGGAATATAGAGATGTAGACTCTGGAGTTCATAGTGAATAAAAGACATTCAGGAAACTTGGCATTCACTGAAGATTTCAAATAATTAAAATTAGACACTTTAAGGCATCCCACAGTAAATATGTGTAGCAACAAATGGGTTGAGGATGGTTCTGTGCATGACAGTTGTATGGTACTCTGCTTAAAATAAAATTGTTTCCCTCTTCATCAATGGTGATGCTCAAAATTTTCCATGATTAAAGTACCTTGGGACTGTATGTAAAATTACAATTTACCTGGCAACTCACATTTCATGCCTCTGGCTCTGGGACTTTGATACTATGCCAGAGGTTTGCTGAAGGCCCAGTTAGTGATTATTTTTTCCATTTGGCTTGACATCTGGTTAGGAGAGTCTTCCTGAATGAGCACATGGAACAGAGCCTGGTATGCTTGTGCTGAGTACAGGGGATTGACTATAAATGTGTCATTGGAAAGGCCAAAACTCTGATGATTAACTGTTTCCCCTTCATTCTGTCTGAAAGGTGAATAGCAGTTCAACCTTTTATTCCTTGGTCTTCAACATCTGGAGTACCCATGGAATCATGCTATCGGTGCTTCAGCCTAGGAAAACGTCTGTGAGAGAGGTATGTGCAGTGGGTTGATTAACCACAGGTTAGAGAAAAATCTAGGACCACGTTTTCATTGCAAGATCTGCTGAAGCCAGTGGGTATTGAAAGTGTGACCTTTCCCACTGATTGAACTACCAGTCAGTTTTTGTTTCATGCCTGTTGTCCCAGTTGATGTCCTTTAATGAAGAATATGCGATCAGATTTACAACCAGAGCAGCATCTGCTCCTGATGAGGCCTGCAGAGAAAACACTTGTCAGCACCAGAGTTAAAACACAGGGTATTTCTTCTTTAGTCCTTTGTGTCTTCATTTCTGACCCTGTGTTGTGACAAGCAGATCAAAATGGGGAGAAAAACTGGTTTGCATGCCAAACAGCAGCTCTCAAAAGATAGCTCCTGGTTCAAGTCTCCCACCTCTTTTTCACTAGGATGTCTGACTGTTTTGAAGTGTTTTAGACTAATGGAATCTTTTGCTTGTTTGATCATTTGTGAAAGTTTAGGGATTTTTATTTTAGGAAGAACTAGAATACTTTTTTTAGTAAAAGTTGTGAACTTGCAAGTTCAATTGTTCATAAGAGAAAAGGATAGCAGAGTTTTGTGCTAAAACTTGAGTTGTTGACATCCCTGTGGACCATCTTTTTTTCTTCATTTGGAAGATTGTTAAATTTTGGCCTGAAAATAGAAACATTAAGGTATAAATCACTGAAATGCTCTGTGGCTTACAGAAAACTCTTAAGGGGAAAAAATAAACATTCTTAAAGAATTCTGTGAAATTAGCTTGCTTATACTGCTCTATTTTGAAGATGTTTTTTCATGAGAAGGAGAGATAATTTTTTGTTCTTCACTTGCAGTGGTCTCTTTGGAAGCCTGCAGGATTTTCTCATAAAGTTCAGCCATGCAAAAGAGAAATGTTTTCTTAACACTTAATAAGACTGACATGAAGACTGAACCTGGGGATTATGTTGATCACAAGAGAACTGTCCTTTCTTCATAACAATTTTGCCTTCTTTCTGTTATTTTATACCCACTCACACACCTTTCTCTTTTTCAAGTGGGCAAAAGGTCCACTTCGGCATTTGATAAGAATCTGTAACTTTGTGTAGTCCTCTGTAAATCCAAAGCTTTTGAGACAATTCAAATAGTCTCAGTCTCAGATAGCTCAGCACCAGTTCCAAGCAGCAGTTAAATGCATTTGTAACTTCAAGGTGGTGAGTAGCTGTAATGGATATAGTCCTCATCCTGTTGAAATCAATAAGCTGATTACTTCAGTGATTGTTTTGTGCACATGGCTCGAATGGGACAAGTTGTAAGCTGAAGTACCTTGTTGAATCCAAGTATTAGAAAAACCTCCCATTTTTTCTTTCTTTGTGTTTTGATCACCTTGGTACCTTCCACACTCACTGCCACTTTAGGCTTCCTTGCTCCTAGTTCAAACACTGCTTAATAAGGTGTGTCAGTCCTGGAAGGTCAGGAGATACACAGGACGAATCCCACCTCATCTGACTTATCCACTCCCTGCACATCCAATGTACATGTGCCTTCCCTACCCCCAGCTGTAGAATATCTGTTTTACTGGCTAATTTGGAGTTTTCACTGAGCCTGCAGAATTCTCAGAGGATTAGTCTGTTTGCATTTTTTTATTGGTTGTTCTGTAATAAGCAATATCACACCAACTCGGAGCGGGGTGATTAATGAAGATACTTCTGGATCAGAAGCTCTGTAAGAGGACAATTTGATGCTGCTCACAGTGTAATTGCAGCCAATCCAAATAAGACATTTAGCACTAATTCACTATTTGAATAATAGTGTCCTGGAAGGATAAACTCTCCTTTTAATCTTAATGCAGCTCTTGAAGGGACAGAAATGAAGTTTGACATATAAAAGTGAGTTATTAAAAATTAAAGGGAATGAACTCTTAATTCACAGGGTGGCCACAATTTCCTTCGAGGTTTACAACCACAACTGGGTAGAAATTCCATAGTTAATATAATATTTAGAAATCTAATGAAGTTTTCTCAATTATTTTTCTCTATTTAAAAAAGGAAAAGGTTGTGATGTGCTCTCAGAATCATTTCTGCTATCATAAAGACCTTTTTTGTTTTTCCATGTAATGAATTAATTTTGTGAAATACAAGATTGCTTCTGGGATTCACTCTGTACATAAGGATTTAGTATGGGGTGGAGAGGCACTAATACCACAAACTGGGCAGGCATGTTGTCATCACTGCATCTCCTCTGTTGACTCATCCACACAGGTAAGAGATTTTTACTGCTATCATTAAATGGATTTATTCCTTAAACTCCCAGGGGAGACCTGGTTTAATGCTGAATGTTCCAGCTTCTCTCTCTTTATTGAAGCCTGTTGTACACTTTGGCACAAGCAGTACTAAGGATCTGCAGCTATTGTTGAAATATCTGTTCATTGGCTAAGATGCACTGAACTTTATTTTCAGGTGCCTTGTGGACTTGCCGTGCTGCTATTGAAGCATAAATGGACTGTGCAAACTATCTTCTCCAGTCCTTCATATGGTCAAGATGATCTAATGAAGCTATAATTAGGGTGCTTCTGCCCTGTAGCTATTTCCAGCTCCTGAGCAGCCCATAGGGCACCATTGTTAGTAAACTAGGAAAAACATATGAAATGCAACCACTAATGTGTGTGCTTATGCCATAATGTTATCAGCAGTTTTGGTCATGATACTCTGTACTGCTTACTCCTGTTGTGCCTGTGCATTTGAGTTTTTCCTTCCAATAGCAGGGTAAGAGAGAGCCTGGACATAAACAGTGTCTCTTTCTTCCACTCACCACTGGTGCTTCCTCCTCCTCCCCAGTAAAAGGAGAATAGATGTAATCGTTTGGAACAGGAGGGAAGCAGTTAGCCTTGGAGAGTGACATGTCCCTCCGTGGAGGGGAAGGCACCAGCTTTACCAGCAGATGCCTTGCACTTCAGAGAACAGAGTACCCCCCAGAGCAGTTTGCTACCCTCTAGGCAAGGCAATGTATACTGCAGAGAACAGGAAGGTTGTCAAGGGGGGGGGATTGCAGCTGCTGCTTGTTATCTTCACTACACGATGCATGTATGTATACACATGTATGTATAAGTGTGTGCATGCATATATGGAGTGATTGTCTTATGATGTATTTTCTTCTGAAATTCTGCTTTATCATTTTCCTACACCACTAAAACCACATAATGCCAGCTGGCATTATGGCATTATGATCCCATTCTGGTGTCTGTGTTGTTGAAGCACCACACTGATGGTGCCTGTCATCAGCACTCAGGGTTGGGAGTTCTCTGTGCTGTGCAGCCTGTAAGACCCCTTTTTTCCAGGAGTGCTCCAGGCCGGCCAGAACTGTGACTGGTGGGGTCAGGGTGAGTAGGGAGGAGTGCTGCACTGATGCCTTTGCAATAGATCTGGGGAGAAAGAGAAGCAGAAATATTCTGATAGCAGACTGAGGAGAATTCTGCAATGAAAGACAAGCAGTGGAGAGATGCAAAATTAATTACTTATGCATAAGTAGCACTTACGGTATGATGGTGTTTAAATGGTGCATGACAGCAGCTCTTAATTCTTTTGTTTGGATCAAATCCTTCAAGTCCCTGAACTTTCGGGCCTCTCCTCATCTGCTGCTTTGGAAATGTAAACTAAGAGGAGAGAAAATAAGCAGTCAGCATAATTTTAACACATCACTTTTCATTTTTGGGACTAAGGGAACTCCAAGAGTATTTTGTACCAGACCTTGTTGAAATATATCTCTTGGAATCTTATAGATATTCCTGGAAGACTAACAAGAATTTTGGTAGTGCAGTGATTTGCATGAAAAGAATAAATCTTTTTTGTAATCATCTTTGCTTTTCACTTGTGTAGCATTATATTCTCAATACAGACATTGACTATGTTGTAGATAATCATATTCGGATGAAAACCTTTTGGGATGGAGAAGACTCCTGTGTAAAGAGTTGTTGTGTGCCATGTCTAGCACAAAAATGCTCTTAGCTGTGAGTGAGAAGCCTTGGTGTTAATGTAATTTAAGTAACCTACCTGCAAACCTATTCTGTCATGTGCAAATGTTGCATTCTTTTAAGATGAGTTTTTTTGGTCTACCTTTCTGTTTGCCAACATCCCTGCTATGGGCCATGTCTTTTCCCTAACTGCAGTGTGATAACTCCTTTCTGTGCTGGGTGGTCCTGTGCTGGTTTGAAGGTAAACCAGTGGGAGGAATTAACTCCACACAAATACCTTGCGAGAGATTTTGAGTTACAATTTAATAGGAAAATTACAGTAAAGGCAATAGTATAGAGACACTGGCTTAAACTGACAAAGTTGGAGTACAACCTGACACCCTGTTGATCAGGGTTGTGGTAGCAGTCAAATTAAACGGTGGTTGCAGTCCTGTTGGAGTGATGGATGTGGTCTTGTCAAAAACGGTGGTCCTTCTCTGGAGGTCCAGTGGTGGGTGTCTTGGTGTCTCAAGCCACCTATTATATACAGGCAGGAATGTTTGGTACCTCCCTCAGGACAAGGAATTTCACAATGGGATGATGTGATTCTGTGAGTCATTCTGAGTAGTCCTTGATGGCCCATTAGCAGAGATGACCCCCTCAGGGTGGATGGTGCTGCTGCTTCCTCAGAGGGAGTTATCGCAGTTGAGTCATGGTGAGGATAAAAAAACACTGCTTCACCCACCTTAACAGTTCATCAGAAGGTAACATAGATGATGGTAGAATACATACTTTGGTTACACTCCATATTTTAACCCGGGACAGGTCCTAGTCCCCAAAGACCTTGATGAAGCTGTGTCCCATGGTAGCTATGGCTGAAAGCTAATATTTTTTGTTTAGTCCACAGCAATAACCCTGTGTTTGTCTTGGAAATAAATTGTCTGTTTACATAAAATGAAATTATGAAAATGGATGACAGGATTACCAGTCTGCTTACATTGCACTGCTTTCCTCCAGTGGCTCCTTGCAGGGGTAATTTGATACTAAATGCCAGTGAAGAGCAAAAGAAGAGGGCTTCAAGGCATGCTGTCTGAAGTAAAGCACAATTTATCTTTGTTCCTGAACCTTCACAATTGCTGAAAAAAATGTAATGATTGAATTAGCATATATTCAGAAATGTAATAAAATGCCAGCTTGACAGTAACGCTTTCAGAATTGCGACATGACAGGGCACTGCAAATATAGTGGCACCTCTGCTTTGCGTCTCAAATAACATGAAACATTAAGACAATGTGCTGAGATTAGGAGGGGAGCTGTTGTATTTAATGTCTGTATTAGGTAAGCTTACGTTGTTGCTGTCTCCTAACGTAATTTATTTTGCATTAAAATTCCATAGCAAGAGAGGAAATTTTACTTGCTTGTTACGCACCCCCTTCCCAGTCATCCTTTCTTTGGAAGTTTGTGAAGATGAAATGGCCTCTATGGTGTGGCTGCCTGTGCTAGCAGGGGATGGATTTGTTGACCTAGGAAGGTTATTTCACATTAGTGACAGAAGTAAGAATTTGTTTTGGTTTGGTGGATTCAACATTTTGAATCTCTCAGCAGGCTGGGATTTGGGGTCTCCCACACTCCTCTGCAGTCACCGGCTGACAGTAGCTGCTTACAGGCTGACCTCCAGGCTGGCATTGGCACAGCACACTGTGCCCAGTATTGCTTATCCAGTGGGGACAGTCGGCACTGCCAGCAAAACAGCCCTGGTTTGCAACACTCCAACTTAGTTACAAAGCAACTTTGTTTTGGTTTCTGAGTTGTGGATCATTGTTTAAAGGATGGAGGCTCTTTTCTTCTGTGTATCTGTGAGTCATTACTAGGAAAGATGCCTCAGTAGGTACCTGAAGAGCCCTGCAATCCCCTCTGAAGGGTTGGGAAGCTTTGCTGGGGGATCCCACTTGGGAAGATACAGGGAGGTTGCTGGGATTGCCAGCCCAGGGCTTCTCCCTGGGCTATCTTCTCAGTGTCCACAATCATCAGATACTTTTAGGAGTCCAGAAAAATAACATCTATAGTTTATCTCGATGCCATTTGAAATCTGTCAGGTATGGGTATAATCAGAACCCTTTGAGAGCAGGGCTGTACTGGAGATGGAAAACTGCTGCTGGGTATTCTCTTTCTATGGCTCATTGTATACTGGGATTAAGGAGAATTGTTCAGGGTATTTGTGCTCCATAAATCAAGGGAGAGGGCAGGTTGCACTGTGAGCTCTTCCCCTGAGCATCCTCACTCACCAGGCATCTGACCCTGTTGCCCATCACTGGTGGTCAGTTACTAGTTAGCAGCACTTACTTAAATCTGAAGGACCTATCCCTCAATGAGGCTTTTCCTTTTGACTTCATTATGTGTCAGTAATTTAACATGTTGCAGTTGCTGATAGGGCTTTTAATGAGATGCCCTTGTTTTTCTAGACTGAATACTTGCAGTGCTCACAAAAAAACACAGGGTGTGGGGATATGTCAAACAAGTCAGCTGGTTTACTGTTATCTGTCACTTGTTTTGAATGGTTTTAAGAAGTGTCACAACTAACAGCTCCTTCCTAACTGGGGATAGCACTGCTATAGCTGGTGCAATATTTTTATCACTTTTTTTCCCAACTTACATTATGAGATACAAACTCAATTAGCAGGGCAAAATCCTCAAGTCACTTGATTTATATGGACATATACTGACTGAAAATGTGGTCCAGCGTAAGAAGAGTTATGAGATTTTTCTCCAAAATTGATGAACAAATTATTTCAGGCTGTCTCTGGCCTGTCCAGAAGAACACTGCAGGAGCTCTGCTGCAAGGATTTCCTGTGCTTCTCCGGCTGTTCTCAGGTGCGAGAAGTACCTTTTTCCTAGCTAGTGATGCCAGGAAAGATAGACTAGAAATAAAACCCCATAGACTGGTGTGTATGGAGCAGGTATTTGCTTATTGCAGTGCTGGAGGTGGGGGGATATCTCCACCTAACTCACCCACCTTTGTCAAGTACTGTGGTTTATACAGTAAGTATTGCTTAATATTGCTATGTCATGATAACATCATCATATACGCACCGGAATTAATTTGCATAATGTTCTCATGATTATAAGTAGTTCTTCTGCACTGCGCTTGCACTTCCCCAGTTTGAGTGGTCTTGGGGGTCTTCTTTGATGAAGGCTCAGGGTCTTGCTCACATCTGAACTTTTCAACTTTGTATTCGGGGCATGCGCAGTTATGGTGTTCCTTGGTCTTTCTGGATCTAACTGGTCTAAATTCTTTATTTTGTGGCTAATTGGCTTTACATTTGCCAATTTCTCATTAGTACATCCTGCTGCTTCCCAGTATAACTATACTTGTCTATTTTTGAAACTATCCACCTGGCAAGTTTTTGTTTATTTAAGCACAGAGCAACCAGTTAACCATATCCTAGTTATTACATTGTATAGAAGGTTATGATTCAGGTTATATAGGTATAGAAAGTTATAATTCAGGTTGTATTGGTATCTTATAACTCAAGCCACATAAGCATCTTGTAACTTTCACCCAAGTTATATAGACATCACTAGTGTCAGCAAAATCCTCGTATGGGCTTTGCAAAAACATCCAAAACTTTCTGTCCAGGTACCTGTGCCAGAAAACTGAGATTGAAGATTTCTCCTTCTGTGAATTCAAATCTTCAGTTGTGGATTTTGTGCTTGAGGCAGAATTTCAAACTGGCCCCTGTTTTGTAGCTTCCTCTGAAAATAGCCAGCTGATTTTACTTTTTGTCTCTGTCCTACCTGCCTGGCCTGCCGTGGACTTGGAAAGCCCTCGTGATGACTGCAGCAACACAAAACCCTCGGTCACAAGCACATCCCTTGGAAGAGCTCCCCTCGCCAGGTGTTTCCTCTCACACTCCAGCTCCAGACAGGCACAGGAGGTGAAATAAAAACAGTCTGGGCTAGAAAGGGCAGTATATCCACCTTAAGACCATAACTGTTTCAAGGGAAAAGCTCTTCATTTCTTCACACAGGCTCAGCGTCAGCGCTACTGTTGCCCAAAGCTGCTGTGCCTCTGGTGCCATAGGGATATATGGAGGCATGGATCAGCCTTCCTGAGGAAGGGTCAGGCTGCAGCCCTGAGTGGGTTAGGCTGTAATTCCTGGGAGTTAGATATTTTCCCAGTATCTAACCTAAACTTCCCATGGCTCATCTTCATGCCATTCCCTCAGGCCCTGTCACTGGTCACCACAGAGCAGAGATCAGTGTCTGCCCCTCCACTTCCCCTAACAAGGAAGTTGTAGACTGCAATGAGGTCTCCCCTCAGTCTCCTCTTCTTCAGGCTGAACAAACCAGGTAACCTCAGGCGCACCTCATATGGCTTCCCCTCTTTGCAGTTCTTTGGATGGTCCCTGTGAGCAGGATCTCAGCCCTTTTCTCAATGTCATGCCAGGGAAGTGCTCTGAAGGGACAGATAAGTGTCTTCCACAGGACACCATTGTGTGTAACTACTCTTCCATGCAGATGTTTAAAGGATTAAGAACTGTCTGAGACATCAAAAAGTAGAGACAGCAAAGAATTATCGAGTAATGAGGGTTGCTTGCAGCGAGGTTCTTTGGGGATTAGTAGTAAGTATGGAAAATTTGCCAGTGCCAGTCAGAACCCAGGAGGTAAATGCAGAAACTCTAAATATGCATGTGTGAGAAAGATAGATACATTTTTAAATGAACGCACTTCAGAAATTCTCAGATTACAGATTAAAGATGTTTCTGTGACCTTAATTTGTTCTTCTGTTGTGTACTTTGTGGCACTGCCATTGATTACACAGTTTCACTGCACAGTGAGTTTGTAATACTCCCATGTATCTTCCCCCGAAATGTTTTCAGTGTGTAAGGGTACGTACATCTCTACACAGATTTAAACGTGGCCCTTTAATGCCTTTTGCATGAAGTAGTGCAAAAGCCCCTCTCTGGTCTTGCTCTGGGGGCTTGCAGACCTGCAAGCGGCTTGGGCCTCTGATGAGCCAAAACTCTTTACCTGCTTGTGTAAAATGTGTTCTTAGCCTCATGACAGCTGTTACTCATTTCAGCCAAAATTCATCACAGCTTGGTGGCAGGTGAAATATTGGTTGGATAGCTCAAACCAGAAGCCCAGGGGCCAGAGAACTGAGTGTGCCTTCTCCTTGGACAGGCAGTACCTCCTGGCCAGGACAAACAACAACTAGTAAGGCACTGCAGGGATGCTTTTTTCTTTCTTCTGTGGCATAATTTAAAGCCTCTCCCACAGAGATTCAGGTGAATTTACTGTTCTGCTTCTTTTTGAATTCTCAAGGTATTTAATGATTCCCGGGTAAATCAGTTGTGCCGGCATCTTGCCATTTAGAGCTCTGCCTAGTGTCTGGCTTGGTTTAATTTACCTAATGGTACTGGTTCATGATGAGCTCTCTGTCTGGAGGAGCTCATGAAGGTGGCAGGTGACAGGAGGGCTTAGCAGGCAGACAGGAGAAATGAGGAGTGATGGTGAAGTGTGTCTGCCCCCTCCGGGGTGTTTTGGGTTTGAGGAGGGCAGGAAAGGGCCAGCAGAGGTTGTCATCCTGCCCTTCTACTCAGCCCTGGTGAAGCACATCTGGAGTGCTGTATTTGGTTTTGGGCTTCTGAGGACAAGAGAGATGTGAAGGTTCTGGAGCGTGTCCTGTGGAGGTTGCAGAGATGATGAAGGGTTGGAGCATCTCTTTTATGAGGAAAGACTGAGGGAGCTGGGGCTGTTCGGCCTTGAGAAGAGACAGCTGAGAGGGGACCTCATCCATGTCTGTCACTGTCTGCAGGGAGGGGTCAGAGCATGGACCAGGCTCTCCTCCATGGTGCCCAGCAATGGGACAAGAGGCCACAGGCAGAAACTGATGCACAGGAAGTTCTGCCTGAAAATGAGAAAGAACTTCTTTCCTGTGCAGTGACCTGGCACTGGAACAGATGACCCAGAAAGGGTGTGGAATCTCCCTCACTGGAGACATTCCAGAACCATCTGGGTGCAATCCTGTGCCATATGCTCTGGGTTGACCCTGCTTGAGCAGGGGGGTTGGACCAGATGACCCACTGTGGTCTCTTCCAACCTGATCCATTCTGTGATTCTGTGAGATACAAGAGTCAGTTCCTAGGGATCTTTCTTCTGTCATCATCCAGTTTGAACAGATCATGGAAAGGAAGCTCTCCCCTCTGTGTGCCTGGCTCACCCATGCTGACATGGAGGTGACCACCCATCCCCAAGGTCTCACACCCCACTTCATCAGGGCAGTGAGGAGGAATGGAAGGCAGCATTTTAGTCCAGTGTGGTCAGCATGTCAGGAGGGAATATGATTTCAGATAATCTGCTGGGCAGGGTTTCACAAGGAACAGGGCATAGGAAAGAAACGTCTACTGTGAAATAGTCTGATATTTGAACCTGAAGGACTTTTCCAACATGTGACAAGTTTCTGAAAGCCTTCATGTCTAGTGGGAGCCAGAGTACTTTTATGCTGACGCATATTGTAATATGTTTTGAATTGTTTTACAAGGACCAAGGTGTTGTTCAAAATAGTGTTTATTTTGTAAGCGCAAGTGATTGCACTGAGAGTGTATGGATTTGCTGTGAACCATGTAGAGGGTGGGTTTTTTTGTTGTTGTTTGGTTGTTTGTTTGTTTGGGTTTTTTTCCCATTTGTAATGAACTTTTAAAATCTGCTTAGTTTGTAACCTGGGTCCCAGTACATCTCCCAGGGAATCAGTGGTAAGTTTCATGCTGTATTCCATGAACTGTGGTGGAGGAGATTGTGGGACTGTCACCTTTCTAGTGGTAATGCCATCCTTTCTTCTAGCTGAGCAGACATGGTGTTTGCTTTTCAGTTCCTTTGCTAACGCGACTAGTCAGCATCAAGGTTGGCATTAGTTATGGTGGCTCAATGGCCAGTTATAGCTATTGACAGCGGGATTCATTTCAGTTCAGAAAGTGGACCAAAGCTATCAGATAATTTCACTGCTGATCTTGCAGCAGTATTTCTGAACTGATCACGTGAATATAAAGTTTATTATAGCTCTCCTGGATGTCTTAAGCTCTCAAACCATGCATTTAAGAACCTGAAGGAAAGTCACATGCTAAACACAAGACTGTAGAGTTTGGGTCCAAGAGAGGTGCTTTGATGTAAAGCTGGTACCATTTGAGTCTATTCACTTAATTCCAGGATGCAGAACAGTGAATGTTGTAATATATAGCCCACATTTGGCAGTTTCCAGTGAATTGGCTACACAGAATCATAGAACGGTTTGAGTTGGAAGGAACATTAAAGACCATCTAGTTCCCCCTGCCGTGGTCAGGGACACTTTTCACTAGACCAGGTTGCTCAGAGCCCCATCCCACCTGGCCTTGAACACTTCCAGGAATGCAGTGTCCACAGCTTCCCTGGGCAACCTGTGCCAGTGCCTCACCACACTCACAGGGAACAATTTCTTCCTCATATCTAATCTAACCCTACTCTCTCTCAGTTGAAGCCGTTCCCTCTTGTTCTATCACTCCAAGCTCTTGTAAGTGATCTCTCTCCATCTTTTCTGTAGGCTCCCTTCAGGTACTGAAAGGCCACAATTAGATCACCCCAAAGCCTTCTCTTCTTCCAGCTCAACAATCACAATTCTCCCAGCCATTCCTCATACGAGAGGTGTTACGTCCCTCTGATCTACCTGGTGGCCTCCTCTGGACTGGCTCCAACAGGTGCATGTGCTTCCTGTGCTGGGAGCCCAGAGCTGGAGGCAGCACTGCAGGTGGAGTCTCACCAGAGTGGAGCAGAGGGGCAGAATCCCCTCCCTGCCCTGCTGCCCACGAGGCCTTGGATGCAGCCCAGCACACAGGGGGTTTCTGGGCTCCCAGTGCACATGGCCGGGGCATGTCCAGCCTCTCATCCACCAGCACCCCCAAGTCCTTCTTGTAGGGCTGCTCGGGATCTGTTCATGCCCAGCCTGGATTGATTCTTTGATTCTGTGAAATACAAGAGCCAGTTTCTAGCGATCAACAAGGGGTTGCCCTGAGCCAGGTGCAGCATCTTATACTTGGTCTTGTTAACCCTCATGACATTCCCATGGGCCACTTCCTGAGCTTGTCCAGGTCGCTCTGGATGGTCCACCTGTCCTCCCAGTGTGTCAATCGCACACAGCTTGGTGTCACCTCCAAATTTTCTAATGAAGAAGGTGGTGTGTAACAGGGATAATGCAAAAATAGCTGATGTGCTGTCAGCTTTAGTGCTCCATTTGGAAGGCAGGGTGATAATGGAAGCACCTAACGTTGCTCAGACATAAATATCAACTGCCTTGGTCTGCAGGTCCTGCTGTAACTGTCTCTGAATTTACAAAGGTACTCCCTGTGTGTGTCTACACCACTGGCCTGTGCTGCACAGAGTGAAATGCAGCCTTTTGTGTTGGTGCTGGTAAGGATATGTTCAGCAAGATAAATGAAGTACAGGGTTTCCTGTATGTTCCCTGCATAATACCTTTCACTGAAGTATCTTCCAGGGAAGCAGATGATGCTCTGTAGGCATGAATGACCAAAGGGGAGTGATCACCCCAGGTAGGAAAAAAGTTACCAGCTTGAGCAAATGGTTGATTTCCTGGAAGATTCCTTGTACTGAGATAAGTGGTTAAAGCCAGACAAGCTACACTTTATAAAGTGAATGTGTAATCTTTTTATAATTCATTGTAGCACTCGTGCTATTATCACTTTAGTAAGGGATTGCAAATGCTTCAGAGGATTTGCATCTGCTAACCTACCTGTGTTGCATCTGTCTTGTTGTTTCCAAAGCAGCAATTTAATTCCACAGATGATCCAAGTTATAGGTAATTATTAGTGGTCTGTCACTGTTACTAAGGCGAGAGGGGAACTTAGACAAGTCCCTGCCTTTGACAAGTTTCTGGCAGTAGATAGCACCTTTATTGAGATGGCCAGCACCCCAAAACCCACTCTCACTCACAAGTTCTTAATAACGACTGATCAGGCCTATTACAACATGAATTATTTATTTATTGAATAGACCAAGGAAAACAGACATAAGAGTTTAAACAGACTTAGTACACAGGATAAACAAAAGAAACACTACTAGTAGATAAAATATAATGCATGATAATAAAGGGACCTAGGTTGCAGGTAGCAAAGAAATAGTATAGATTAGGAGCAAATGTTACCTACCAACGAATGATAGTGGTGTGCAGAGAATCTCCTAATTCTTCTCAGTCCCTGGGGAAGTATCTCGATGCCAGTGTCTTAGCATTGAGGAGAACTCTCCACACACTCAGAGTGTATAAGAGATTTCTGATTTCATGAAAATCATAGGGGTCTTTTATAGTTGTAAAAATGCTTGTCTGTCAGTCATTTATTTTTGGTTCATTCTTTCTCACCATTCAAGACAGGAATTTGCTGGCTAAGGAGGTTTTCAGCCGAGATAATTAATCACATGACAAACCATTCCAGCCTGACCAGCCATATGTGACAGGGACATAAGTTTCTCCTGTATCAGGGAGTGAAAGGTCCTGCCACAGTCACTGAACTGAATAGTTTTGTGTGGTCTGTTTAAACCAGGACACTTAAAAATTGCCCACTCCCTATGAAAGCTGGCAGAGGCTGGTATTTGTATGGATCTCTGCACATGCAGTACCTCTGTAGAAGTCTATTTATAGTGCACGCTTGAAGGAAATATAAATTAAGACATATGCTAGCAAGTGACAGACACAGAACATGTTTTAGGGCTGAGTAGAAGGCAGGTCAGTTAACCTTTGTTTTGCCAAATAGGAAATACAAAAAACATATATAAAATTGCTCCATCTTTCATGAAAAGTAAAAGTAATTAGTTATTCTGTAATCAAATTACTTCAGAAATGCTAGAGAGTAACAACTGCTGTATTCCTGCTTGTGAGGCGGTACATATCTGGCATTATTTTCCTGACGTTTCAAAGAAAGTAAAATTAGGTTTGTTCTCCAGAGTGTCAATTAGTTGTCTGCTGATAAATATATCTAAATCTCTAGGTAAAAAAGGATAGAGCTTCATCAATGCTGCAGAGAATAGGTAAACTGTGTAACTTTCTGCAGAATTCATTAGCAAAGTAGGATGTCAAAGCAAAATGTTTATTTGCAGAGATTTGTGCTCCTCCATCCAAAGTCCTCCAAGCTGTAAGACTTCTACACTTGCTGAGAACCCCACTGCCCACAGAGGACCAGTTTACTGGAAGAAGTCCTGTCTTCTGGTTTCCAACTAAAACAGGAGTAACACATTTTACAGGTATAATCTGGTAGAACGAGGAAATCTTCCCATCAGTGGCCTTCTGCACTGATAGCTTTGTATAATGGGAATACTGGGTTTGACCCTTAAGTTGTCAGATTTGTCACTGTCAGTCTCCTCTGGCTTTCCAAAGACTAGTTTTGTGACAGTGTGTCACTGTCAACTATGACCACCATTTTAATGTCAGAATACAAACTACTGCCAGGGGAAAGATAGTTACGATACAAATGCTGTAATTTTTTCTTTCCTGCAACAAAAATATATAAAGATGTGGTGTTGTGAGTTAATGGTAAGGAAAACAAAAGAGAGAAAAGTACCTGCTTAGTCTAAGTTAAGTTTTTTAGAAAGAAATTGATTTAAATGTGAAATTTCAGCTCCTTCAATGTGGATGAGAAGTGGGAACTGGGCTGTTAAATCCAGGATGTCAAACAAGTTTCAGATTCTTACATGTTGCACTCATAGATTTAAAAAAAATTTATTGCACTTTTTAAAGGAGGTTGCCCCTATTCTCCAATTTATGAATATTTCATGCTGAAATAATGCGTGAGGTAGCAGAGCTCACACCACGCTGCAGGGTTAGAACTGCTCTTTTCGTATTCTGATTGAAGTGAAATGCAAGGGAGCTGAAGGCAGTGTACCCAAATCTGCCCCTGCAGGGTTTGCTTCTCACAGAAGTGTCTGAAGGAAGCCATTTGAGCTGAAAGAATATGGGGGGAAAAGTAATGTTGTGTCTAATGTTACTCTGCAAAGAGTTACACATCCATTGCCCTTTTCACCAGGTAAGTATGTGACTAATTAAGAAAAAAGCTGCCTATTTTTTCCCCTTCTTTTTTCTTTTTTTTCCCCCCTTTCCTGGTACAGAGGTTCAGATTTTGGGCAGCTAGTTGTTAAGCAGGGTAATTAAAGATCCACTCTCAGGAGACAGTTATGGAAAAGAAGGAGGAAACCTCCTTTCCTCTTTGTGGCTTTGGGGTGGAAAGGTAGATTCGCTGCGCATCAAGTCGGGAGTGCTTCATGGAAATGAAGTTTGGCTGCCCCCAGCCCAGAGGTGGTGGCCAGTCCAGTGCTGCCCCCAGGCCCCTGGGAAACTTCCAGTAATAATGTGGGGAGAGGTAAAATCTGGGAATGTTGTGGAAGCAATGTGTTAATGTCCACTACAGCTCATAATTTATCATAAAAATTAGGTGTGCAGGACAGACTGTAGAGTGTAATTGAGGACTGTTTGTGTTCCCCAAGTCAGCTCATTTTATCTACATAAGCCACTTATTTTCCTGCACTCCATCTCTCCTAACACTTGATTTTGTTATGAACTCCACAGAATATGGGGATTACTGGAGGTCATGTGTTTCTAGTTATCTGAGAGAGAAAATGTAAAAGAACTGGAGCTGAAATAAACACTCTGTCAATTAAAATATTATAATGCTTCCTTTTCTGAATCACTTGTAATTTGCATGATCTGGTGAGAACTACTGGGAAAAAGCCCTTGGAGAAATATTACAAAATGCCCAGATGATTTGCATATTTTAAAAATTTATTTAGCAATCTGTTAAATGATCCATTGAAAGAGAAAACACAAATCACCCAATATTTTAATAGAAATGAGGTTTCTTTGTTGAAAGATAAAATTTAATTGTACAATTGTAAATTGTACAATTGTGCATCTGTTAGCAGGACTTTTTATCCTGTTAAATCTTTATAAGGTCAGTCAATTAATTGTTTTACCAAGCCAGTGGTTTGGTGGGGATTGTCTGCACTTTCACCATTTCTGATGCATGGGAAAGAAACACACGTTCCAGCCAGACTGTTGTTTTTGTGATTCATCAGAATTGTCTCAGCTGCTACTGGAATTTCCTCAGGTTCATTTTGTGAAAGTATCAGGGAGAGAATTCAGGTTGAAGTGCTGGATGAGGTCTAGTGAAAGTCATAGGTAAATCCTTGACTAGCACTGACATCAGTCCCAGGCAGCCTAGGGCAAGTTGTTGTCAGCTCAACCTAAAAATACATTGAAGGAATCACATACTTTCAGATATGTGAGCGTGTGTGTACAGTCTTTTTTATTTCCTTTTTTCCTGGCTGAGTAGGTTCATAGCTGAAACACTAGGGTACGGTTAGTCTTAATAAAGAATATTTCCTGTTTACTGGATGCATTTTCACAGAATTTAAGAGTGCAGTTAAATTGGAATAGCCTCCACATTTCATGCTGCCCACAATCCCATAGCTGCTAGGAACCAGGTACTGCTTTATAGCTCCTTTTGGAAATGGCAGAAAATAATTTCTCCCCCTGCTGCATTTGTAGTGAGGCACCATGAGACGCAGTGAGATATCCTGACATTTTAAGTGAGCAAGTATTGGAACTATATCACCACCCACAACCCATTTCTCCTGATATTTGGTTCCTTGCTCCACTAATTGCATTTCTATGGAAATCTTTATCAGATGCAGATTGGCAGGGCCTGGCACTGTGGAGGCCGGTGGCCCTGCACCACCAAGGACCAGGAGGGTTCATTGGTGGGAAGACCCCTGATTTGATAATTGCTCCTAAGGTTAGGGTGAGCAAGCCTTCCTCCAGTATTCCTTGTTCCAGTTATTCAAATATATCCCAGTTTCTTACTTTGGTTGGTTATTAATCTCCCCACCCCTCTATACCCTATTTTGTCCCTGATTCCAGAGAATTCTCCCTTTTCTCCTTCCTCATTGGGCCCTGCTCCTCTGTCATTCCCCTAGGTTTTCCCCATTGGCCCTCAGATCCTAACCCTCCCTATGTTCTGCCCCTATGCCCTCAAACGATTGGCCCTGATGCTCTGCCCACCCCTTATTTGCCTCATACAAAAACCTCAGACATTCCTTTGTTGTTTGTCTTCATCCCTGGATCCTTTCATGGCTAGCAGCCTCCCTGTTCCTCATTCCTGGGCCTTCCTTCAATAAACTCCCCCTGCGGAATTCCATACAAAGACCCTTCTCGTGTTTCACCGTCGCAGCTATCCGGCGAGTGTGTGTGTGAGAGTCTGTGAGCTGCAGCACTGCACCAAGAGCGACTTCTCTGGAGATGCTTCTGGGAAGGTCCCAGCACCTTACCACCCCAAACCAGCCAGGACATGGCACAGCTAATGGACTCCATCCCTGATTTTACCCTGCAGACAGCTGGCCCTGAAGTTGGAATTTGGTTTCTTTAAAGGTCATTTTCATTGTTTGAAACAGGTCGTTCTAGCTGCTGACACAGGAGGCTTAGAAACTGATTGGCAAATTTGAATGCAGAAAACACTCCAGTTAAAATCCAAGTGATACCGGTTATTTTTAACGTTACTGTAGTCAACTCATTTCCTGTAGATAATTAAGTACTTTGAATTCTTTTGTCTTGCATTAGTTGTTTCAGGCATCAGAAACAGAGTGGTTGTTGTTTTTCTCTAAAATATAATTAGCTTAGCAAGTAAAAATACTGACAGAATGGCAAGGAAGCATTATGAAATGTGAAATTTTAGTCAGGGAAGAATGATAGCCTGGATGCTGCAAACTCAGCAGCCTGAATTGTGCCAACACCTCCTGTGTTTCTCTGGTGGGTTGACTTTAGCCAGCTGCCAGATGCCCACCCAGCTGCTCTCTCACTCCCACTCTTCAACAGGTGACAGGTGGAAGAAAATAACAAGAAAAAGCTCAAGGATTAACAAGGACGAGGAGATCACTTACCAGTTACCATCATGGGCAAAACAGACTTGACCTGGGGAAAATTAATTTATTGCCAGTTAGAACAGAGTTGAATGGTGACAAAGACAAAAACTAAAACATCTTATCTCTGCCATCTCCCCTTTTCCTAGACTTCAGTCCTTCATCCCCAACTCATCTGACAGTGCAGGCAGATTTTGGGGATGGGGGAGTTGCAGTTGGTTCTTAGAAACTCCTCTCTGACCTTCCTCTGCACACTTTTCCCGGGTTCCAGTGTGGGCTTTCCATGGGCTGCAGTCTTTCAGGACAAACCTGCTCCAGAACGGGTCATGCCCATAGGCAGCACTTCCTTCAGGGCATATCCCACTCCAGCATGGGCTCCTGCACAGTTGCAATGTAGATACCTGCCCCAACATGGACTCTGCAGGGGCTGCAGAGGCTCCCTGCTGGGGCGCCTGGAGCCCCTCTGCCCCTTGGGGCTCTCAGGGCTGTCTCTCTCGTTCTTCCCGTCACCAGGCTGTCCCCGAGGCACTGCCACAGCTGGAACCAGCTGTGTCCAACACGGGCACAGTAAAACTGTACTGCCTCCCTCCATGTTTAGAGTGCCCTGACCCAGGCAGGGAGAGATGGAGATGGTGCTGCATCAGAATGAAAATGTTGAGAGGTGCCGTTGAAACTGAAAAAAGGTTGAAGACTTCCATGCCATCAGTGTTTCTTCTTTTCCAACACCCATCTGGCTGGAAGCTGTGCTCCTTGTCTCCCCTGTCTCCATGATAGGCAGCTGAGTCTTTTCCAGACAACCTCACTCAGTGGCAGGGAACCCTCACTATTCCACTCATGAGGATGTGACATGGTTCAAAATGTGGGGGCAGGGCTGCTTGATTTTAAATCATGACACTAAATTTACTTTAATTGGATTTACCACACAAAAATCCTTAAAACCTTTTAAGAGTCAGAAATTAGATGTGCAAATCCTTCCATGCCTTTGCAGTACAAATCCTGCCAATAAATCCTAAATACACTTTAAATATAAATCCTTTCTTTACCCTTGGGATGAAAATCACTGGTTTATAAATCAGAATGGTAAAAATCCCGCAATTCTACCAGGTTTACAAATCCTGGCATAATTTTTAACATTTAAAATTCTGATCTTGTTTTTCTGGGTTTTGTGTCACTTTATCCCTGGAAGAACAGTACATGGTTGGTATCTGCCTCCACTTCTGCATGCTCTGGCATGGGTCTTGCTGTTTTGTTTCAGCCTGGGTCATCGGGAAGAAGTGTCCTACTGCACATGGCAGGAAGGAAAGGGTTTTTTGTCTCTCTGGAGAATTTAAATGGCTACACGAGAGAGGCAATGGACTATGTTTTGTTGCTGTCCCTTCTTAGCAGTGGCATGGTTGATGCATTTAGAAATCAGCTTCTCCCAGAGCTAAGTGTCCAGGCCAACCTCTCGCTCCTCGTCTTGAGATGAGAAGCAGGACTTGTGGAGATCTTGTGAGGATCAGAGGGATCGGGAGCTCAGCAGCAGCCCTTGGCAGATCAACCTGGTGAAATACAGAAACCAGCAGGACAAAATTAATCCTGAAAGGCTGCTCAGAAGGAAAAGTCACTTTTGCCAAAACAGTAGCAGAGACTGACATGTATTTAAAATGATTTCTGATACAAGACTAAATTTACTTGTGTCTTCCTGCAGACTGCCTGGCCTCCATCTTCTCCACTGTCTTTCTTCTGCCTTGCAGCCCCAGGAAGTTTGTTTAGGTCCTGACAAAGTGAGAAGAAAACATAAATGTGCAAGATAGCTTCAACCACTGCACTGAAGCTTCTTGGCTGGCCTTTTGCAGGGGTCCATCTTACCTGATGGTTTTCCTTGGAGAAGTTTGCCCCCCACAGACCAGGGGCTGCTCCAGCTTGGGTGATGTGGCTGGGGCTGCTGCCTTGGCAGTGGCTGCGCTGCCTGTGTTGAAAAACTCGAGTAACTTTTTGGACCAGCTCCAGAGATTTTCCACATAAGACTATTCCCAGAGGTGTGGCGGAGGTAGCCAGCACCTCAGTCAGCAGTGACTTTTATTGCAGGCCATCCCTACACCAGAACAGATGCTTTCAGACCATTGCTCTGACAATTATTCTGTTCTAAAAAGTCACAGTGGCGAGATGGGAAAAACAAATACTTCACTTAGTCCATGGACATATTGTCAGTAATGAGAGGCTACCTTAAAGACATCTTAGCTCTATTTTTTTTGACTTCTAAGAAATTGTTGTGTGGTATTTTGTATAACTTGCTGGTACAAATGTTGTCATTGTACTTATATAATTCTTGAAAGAAATATGGACTAGGATGTGATGAACAATTGGAGGAGAACGTGATACACCTGGGGCAGAGGATTGAATGTTCGGTAGGTTCATGCCAGCAGGTGTGGCCAGCTTGACTTCTGCTCCACAACTGAATTCTGCATATTTATCATGCTCACTTGTGCTATTACCTAGTACAAAGCCAAAAGTTTAAATCATACTGCCTTCTTCAAAAAACAACTTCTTGTAAAGCCCCTAAAAATAACTTTGATCAGTGAATAGTCACATTCCCAAGTGGCCAGTGGGACAACTTAGAAGAATGTGTTCACAGACTGTCTTTAGCTGTCTCAAAAGCTGACTTTGTTTTACATTTGACCCACTGCTAGCACATAAAAATTATTTCCATTATTTTAAAGTAGAAGAGGGTATTCAGACAAGATACAAGGAAGAACTTTTTTACAATGAAGGTGTGAAACACTGGAACAAGTTACCTATGGAGGTTGTAGAGATCTTATCCCTGGAAACATTCAAGGCTAGATTGGACACGGCTCTGAGCAACCTAATCTGGTTGAAGATGTTCATTGCAGCAGGGTGTGGATTAAATGACTTTTGAGGGTCCCTTCCAACCTAAATTACTCTATGATTGTATGATCTATCAAACCCATCTTTGGCCATTCTTCTGTCATGGTTATGGAGATGAGGGACAGGGATAGGCCATCTTAGCGCAGACCTGATAGCCACGGACTTCCCATCACCAGGAGAATTTCCATTGTGAATATCCGAAGGGTTGGACTCTGGTCATCTGTGCCAAGGAGTAAGAACTGCACACAGTAAGGCCAAAATTTCAGTAGTCTGCAAAACTCATGGGCAGACGTTATGTCATTGACACAGAGCCAGCTAGTCTGGCATGGATTTAAGTTGTTTTTCCTGGATATCTGAAGTTCTGTTCTCTCCAGGATACACTGCCCTTACCACATGTATGCAACACAGTACATATGCACATATTTCTTCCTAGAACAAGTATTTGTTTTCAAGGTGGTTAATGAGAAGCTTGGGTTCAAAAAGCTGGCAAAGCAAAGCTCAAATGTGACACTGTCTTGCCTTATAAAAGTGTGAAAAATATTAGCAAAATGTAGGCGTACAGATTTCAGAGAAAGCTTGGTGTACTTACCTCAGAGTTGCTTTGGTTTTTATTTTGTTAGAGTTTGAATTACCTCAGGAATGACTGGTATGTACCTTTTGTATAACCCATGATGTTACTTGTCCTGTGGTTGTGCTTATTGTGAGGGATGTTCTCTTTTTGTGTCACTTCGAAGGTAGTTTATGAACTATGCAAACAAATATATAACGTTTTGAGAAAGAAGAACAGGAGCAACTGATGCCAGACTTTCAGTAAGTGCTCAGAAATGCCGAATAAAAACATAGTTGAGAAGTCTTGCTTTATGAGAAATGTATGATTTTTTTTCCTGTTTGCCAGGAATGCGGAGCTTCCATGACAAAGAAAATGAGTAATATAATGTCAGTAATCTTGTGTCCAACTCCAAGATATGTATAATGCATGAATAGTTTTGCCTGACAGGCAATGCATTTCAGAAAAGGTTGGATTTACACCACATTGAAGGAATTATGTTGCCAGTGCCATCATGGCTTCCAAAGCATTTTGTGTTCATGCAGACATGATGCTGAGGCAAAATAGCTGTTTCTAATCACCAAGTCCTGAGCCAAGTGCTTGCCTGGTTCCTGAAGTCAAGGAAAATGCATGAATAATTCCTGCTTTATTTGAAACATGGGGAAGTTGACATGAAGGTTAAAAAAACTGAAATGTAGAAGATGTAGAAGGGGGAGGGGAACACATTGGTGAGGATTTTGATCAGACTTGTTCTACAAAAGCTCATTTATATTTTATTATATACCTTCTTGACTTTTCTCCCTGCTTCAAAAGTGCATGGCAGTGCCATTAAGATTCCCAGGGGAGCACTGTTTTCTTGCATTGCATTTGTGTCCCCATTTCACTGCTGGTTTATAAAGTCTAAGCATAGAATAATGCTCTAAGAAATGCGTGTTATTTGTCATATGACTCACTCTTTGCTACAGGACTAGTTGTGAAAGAAGGAGCATCATAGACATTGGCAGAGTCTTAGAGCCATGCATAGTCCATAGGGCATGATGGGATCCCAGCATAGGACGGTCTCAGTGCTGTGCTTAAAGGCTCTTCTACAATCTGCCGTGAGAATTTCATGGAAGCATTACCACTTCTACCATGAATGGCAATTTACTTCTTCCCTTCACCCCGCACTGCTTTTCATTGTGTGTTTTCATACTGGAGCAAAGGGAGTGTCCCACCCTTCTTATTTGGAGATATCTTACTTCATTTCACAAGACACAGCCACACCAAACTACAAAACACAATGAGGAATGGAATGTGCTGCGAGATTTTTTCCCTGCTTGTTAACAGATGGGTGAGAAGACCTGTGCCTTTTCTCCTGGGGAGTGACTCCATTCCACACAGCTTCTTGCCCTATGACATAGTGCATTGAAAAAGGAGTATTTTGTATTTATTTGGACCTCAGGAAAGTTTTAAAAGGAGGTCTTTTCCCCTCCTTTTACACAACAAGCAAACTTACAGCCTGGTTCTTTGGTTTGGTTCCATTCATCCCTCAGTCAAAATCTAAGGGTTATTGTACAAAAGATGGGGAAATGCCTGAAGTTTATTACTTCCAGCACCTACAGTAGCTTATCTGGAGCCATGGATGCTTTTTTATTGAGCACGTCAAGGGTTAGTAATGTCCTGTTTGCCACAGTGCCTGAGGCAGGAGAGGCACCCAATAAACCCAAAAGTCTGTTTGTGAACAGAGATGCCTGGATGACATTGAAACTGTTGGGAAATATACCAAATTTCAATTTTTTTGTTTTATAACTTTAGTCAGGTTTGTTCACCTTTGCCCTAGGGGAAGGGAACTGAAGTTTCTTTCCAGGGCATTTTTCCACTAGATGAGGCCTGATGATCTTAACATTTCAACAGACTGGGAATAGGCCAAAAGATACCCAAAGAGATAATGACCATCAGCAAACATCAACAAACATTACTCCATATGCTACCCCCTGACATGGTTGATGACACCTGGCCCAGAAAAGGCTGATAAGGAAATCAAGGAGTGAGGACCTAATTAACATCAGAGGCGAAGAAACCAGGGTCCCATAGAACAGCCAATACTAAAGAACTACGCAACTTAGAACCAATGAACATTAAACCAATGGATTTCTATGGGTTTTGGATTGTATAAAGTTTAGGAAAAATCTAGTAAAATTCGTGTGTCATGGAATGATTTTCTCTGCACACCCGGGCTATGTGTGGATGAAATTATTTCTGTTGCACATCCTGCCCAGAACATCATCCTAGACAGAAATAAAGTAATGCGTTGATTCTCTAACACTAAAAATGTTTGTTGGAGGGTTTTTGTTTTTCCCGCAGTTTTCGGTGACAAAATGACCTGTAGTAAGTTCTGGGGCTGCACTTTTCCATTTATTGCCAGCCTTTCTTATACATCAATGCCCTGACCCATAACTTCTTCAGTTTGGTTTCATATGTAACCCAGATCCAAACTAAAGAGTTACGGAAATTTGCTGGTAACCAGAAATTTCTGGTAATTTATAGTAATTTATTGGTAACCAGGTATTTATGTTTATTCATGACTGCCAGCTTCTTCAGGTGAGAACTCCTCGCAAATGAAGACAATTCAAGCCTGGAGTCAGATTGCATCACTGGATGGCTCTGCAGCTCTTCTGGAGCACATTCATGATGTGATAGACCCTTTGAATTTTATGCCAGTGGAAAGGAAAGAATCCTACAGCCTGCCATCAGATTCTACATTTTGGTACAGGTCTTAGTGTTCTGACTGCTGAGGAAGCCTCTAGCCCTGCTTTGCAGTATCTTCACATCAATGCAGCAAAACACTTGGAAATTGTAAAGCTTTATTTTGCATTAAGGGGGTAGATGCTTATGGGAATCCGCTAATATGTGCAAGGACCTGAAATCCTGGGTTCTTTTTCATGAACTGCTGCAGTTCAGCCTGTTGTGCCTCTTCTTTTGTAAAACGGGGTTGCTGTTGTTTACTTGCCTTACAAGAGTGCTTTTATAAAGCTAATTCATTGTCCTAAGCAAGATCTGTAAAACCCAGTGAGGGATATCAGCATCAACTTCAACAACTTAAAAAATGTGATTTTAGTGTTTCACTTGGCAACACAAACCTGCTACATAGGAGCTGAATGTGTAAAGAACCAATTCATCTTTTCAGACAGTGAAGAGTTAACAGGCACTTGAGGCACAATCCAACCCCTGGTTTGTCCAGCCATGCTTTCCCTTCTAGCATGACATCTCCATTTTATTTGACTGCTTCAGTCAATCTTACTCAGATCCTGTTCCCAAGAGTGGAGACTGATGGGGTAGAAAGGACTAAGTATCATCTACCTCTCCCTATTTAACTGCAGGACAGCAGTAAATCTTTTTTCTGTTACCACTGTAACTTTTAGGCTATGATTTTCTTGGCTGCATTTCCCACTTTTGCCTTTCTAGCACGATTTCCTTTATAGCGCCATATAATAGGATGCTGCACACATACTAGAAAAACCACCCAAGGTTTCCCTGTGAAAGTTTAGCATGTTGGGTAGAGGTATTGGTGAGAGATGTGAACTGGCTTTATGTTCATACATTTAGGTGACACAGATGTGTTTACTGAGTTTAGCCTTATAGACGGAGAATGTGTTTCCTTTCCTTTTGTTGTGTTCGGGTTGTCTTTGCTTCCTCTTTTCTCATTAAATTATGGATTTTTAAATTTTTTTTTCTGGAAATGGTGGTAACCAGCTACTATCAAAACTTTGTAAATGTTACTGTGTTGCTAAATAAGGAAGTTTTTACCCCTCAAGTCTATTTTTGCTTTCTATTTAAACTATTGTCACTTATCTCTGATGTTTCAGTATGACATTTTAATGGAAAACTGGCCTGTTCCCTCAGTTTAGTTCACAGAAGCTGTTTTACCACTGATTTTAAGTCATGTCAGCTTGAGACCAGAATAGGTGAGGTTAAAATTTGAGCAGCTGTGTGTTACATTTTAAAATAGAATGTATTCTTTGCTAGTCTGTGCCAGTTATGATATCTCTGTAGTGAATTCCTTTGTATTTACTCTCACCAAGCAGCAAATTTTGTAAGAGGCAGAACTTTCTACTGCCCTGATTTCAAAGTCACATTAGCATCACCAAAGCAACAACAGAAAAGGCCAGGCATTCAATGAAAAACTAAGTTGCCCATCCTAGAATCGCAGTCAAGCTTCATGTAATCAAGGTAAACTTGCTCCAGTTTTGTGTTTTCTTAATACATTGACATGTAATTTGGGACAGTTGAGTAAGTAAGTAGCAAATTTGAGTAGTCTCTGAAGTGTGGATGGGAATCTTTGAGGAGGAAATAGAGAAGGCAGCTAGGGTCCAGTCCTGATGGTTTTGAAGACAGATCCTCCCTTTTTATCAGCTAAAAACCCGACTCCTCCTGGCATAGGCACTGGGTACTTGGATATCTTGGAACATCTTCCCGTGAGAGGCTAAATCACTGAAGAATGTTGGATTTAGGGCTCTAGATCATTTATCTGCTTGTGGTGGATTGACCTTGAATGGCTGCCAGATGCCTTCCCAGCTGCTTTATCATTCCCCCTCCTGGGTATTATATGGAAAGAAAATAAGGTGGCAAACCCTGTGGGTTGAAACAAGGACAGGAAATCACTTACCAGTTGCCATCATGGGTAAAACAGGTTCGACCAGGGGAAAATTTATTCAATTTATTGCCAACTAAATACAGAGGGTGAGAAACAAAGACTAAAACCTTTCTCTTCCCTCCTCTCCTCCCTCAGGTTTTATCCCAGGCTCAACTTCACTCCATCCCCGGTTCCTCTTTCTCCTGACTGAGCAGCACAGGGTGTGGGGAATGTGGGTATGGTCAGTCCATCACATACCATCTCCACTGCTCCTCAGACTTTGTCTTGCTTCAATCTGTGCTGGGCTTCAGTGTGGTTACCTCCTTGGTACAGTGCTGTAGGAGTTGGAGAAACTATTTCTTCTTTGACTTATCATAGTTTTACATGGACAAAGTACAGTAAGGGTCATTTGAATGCTGCTGAGAAGAAATTATTTGGAAACTCTGTAAGGGAGGTCCTTGGCTGGCAAATATCTGGGTTAATAATTGTCAACTTTCATAGGTCTACATTCTCTCAAGCTGGCTGGGGATCCGCAACAACTTTTTGTCATCTGGAAGGAAAGGAGAAGCTGTTTTCTGTATTGTGAACATTGTCACACGTGTGGTGTTGATTAAAAAGATGTGAGGCTCTTTAGAAATCTGGGAAAGAGATTATCTCTTTCTCTGCCTCCTGCTTTCTCTCACCCTGAGACAGAGTGTTCCCTGAGGCTGAGCAGAAGCACAGTGCAAAATGTCAGTCAAAGGCAATCCAAAATGCAGCCTTGGTGTGCCTCTGTGGGAATCCAGCACAGCTACAAGGCTAGGAAAAGCAGATTATGTGATCATGACTTCTGTTTTGGATATTAATTTAAACTCAGACCTAACTGCTTGCCAGTGGTCTGAGCTGTCAGTGCTCCAGCAGGACTTACATTTTGATTTTGTAGAGTTTGATTCTGTAAGGAACTAAATATGCTAAATGAAATAGCTCTCTGTGCAATTACTAAATGAGGAAAAGGCAAAATGAAAACATGGCTGTTCCCTTTGACAATTAAATAGGAAAAAAGGAACACTGTGCTTTAAATCTATGAGCTTTTTGCTAAGCTGCTCATTACTAATGAAAACCTTTTCCTCTGATATCTCCTGAACCCGGTTTTTGAAGGGAGAAAAATAGGAAAAAGAACTCAGTTTAATTGCTCTTTTGAAATGGATGGATTTAATTTAGCTGTTTTTATGCATCCCAAAAGTTGATGTTTACAACGGGGTCTTCATACCATATGTAATCTGGTAATGGGTCTAGCACAACCTTCAGTTTCTAAACAGATGTTTGTCTGAGCATTATCTGATTTCCTTGTGTTGGGAGGGTCTGTTTGTAATTCCCAATTCCATTAAAGAAATTGCAAACATTTATTTAATGTAAAACATTTTTAAATAGATGGAACGCCTTTCCAGATAAGTTACTGATAATGGAAAGCAAAAGCACAGTGTGACTGAAATGATTCCATGGATACTTTTGCTGCTTTTTTGGTAGCTGCAGTATTTATATCTTACTGTGGTGACTATATTATGTGGCATATACTGTCCAGTAGTTCCAAAATAAATAACTCAGAAATACAGACTATTTTTCACTTTACTTTCTTACATTCACTTTAAAAAATGCAAAATGCTTCTTAAAAGTAGTGGTGGTTTGTCCTTGATGCAGTCCTATTAGAAGCTTTGTTGGTTTTGGTGAATGCAGAAGATTGAAGGAGATGAAAATCAAGTTATATCCTGTTTTTTGAAAGTAAGGGCTTATAAAACATGAAGGCATGTGTTACTTTATCCACATGAGTTCTCTGATCAGAAAAAAGAAGCTGTAATTCTCTTTCTTTTTAATTATCTATGTTATAAAGGAGGGTAGAAATAGAATCTGGAAAAAAGGATTATTAAATAACTCCTAAGCAAAACCCAACGATAGAAACATTACAATAATTAAGTAGCTAGAAGATCACATACTTCATTACTCAAAAGCCGGCAGGTCATAAGAAATACGCAAGTGCATTTTTATGGCAGGAAATACATCCATTAAATTACTCCATTAATTCGTATACACCAGTCATTGTATTCTCTTTCTCTATGGGTTTTGTATTGACTTTACCTTCTATTTGGTGCTGTAGACAAGAGGGAAACAGTCAGGTAAAAACGCCTTTCTATGATTGATAAGTCACGTTTTTTTTGTTCAGGCAGACATATGCAGCTGAAGTATGTAATAGCAAAACTGCAAAAAAGCCACTCAGAGTGTAAGCTGTCCACTGCATCCAGTTGTCCAAAAAGCTTAAAAATTGAACTGTATGATGAAACACCTCCATAGTTTTTCCTTCTTTCTCTAGTTTCTTCATTGTACACAGTAATATTTTCCAAGGCTTAATTTTTTTTTGAATGTTCCTGGCGGTACTTTGCTTTTGTGTAATGATTAAAATTCCTCATATATGAGAGTGGCTTATTTGCTAATTAATACTGAATCACCCCAAACTGGGCCAAGAGACACTTCCAAGACAAAGTTCAAGAAGAGGTTATTTGCTTTATTCAATGCGCCGGGTGCGCGGGGATCACTCCTGCTAACAGCGCACACACTAGGTACACAGCAGATTAAAATATATGGTTATACTTCATGCATATTCATTGTTTTCCTTTGAAAAGGTGTGGTTATGCAAACTATTTCTTAGAGCTTATTATTATCATTAGAATACGCGATGTTACAGACACAGTGCATCCTGGTGGTCACACCGAGAAAGGCTCTGTGTCTTCCTCAGTGGTCCTTTTGATGAAGGCTGGATGTCTTCATCGCTGTGCACTTTTCGCCTTTCTCCTCTGGCATGTGCAGTCTCTTGTAAGATGTTTCAGCAGTTTCCTTACTGATTTCAGCAAGCTTTGTCCCTCTTTTTGCAAGTTTTGTTCCCCATTTCTTGCCAAGTTACATCCTGTGTCTTAAGCTTGTGGCTAATATTTGCTGACTTCTATATTGGTTACAATGTATCTTATTCTTGCCCAAGTATGCCTAGGCACAATGCTTTTAACCCTTTCAATACAGCTGACACCTTACTCAACTGGTGTTCCTATTCTCCATCAGTCTTTTTTCAGTCTGTGCCTGGATGTGTCTTCGTCATGTGGCCAAAATACAGTGGTTTCCTGTGATGTGATCTCATTCTGTGGTGGGAATACATGTGTGCCAGGTGATACAACCATGACATTCTGATGCGTTTCTCACACTTCTGGATGCTCTTGTGTCAGGCATCCGGAACTGACTTCTATCATCACCACATTGCTGTCCTGTTCCTAAAGCGTGCCTGTCCCAAACTTCCAATCTGTTTGGAATGTCCACTATTCACATCAAGGGTGAGAAACAGTGAGGCCATTGCTTGAAAAGCAAGGCACAATCCAGAGGTGAGGCACCACTGCTCATAAAACTCTGATCTGCTCTAGAGAAGTCAGTGTGCCTCATTAGCTTCACATCAGGATTTGACCTTCTTGGCCGTTGTGTCATTTAGACTTTGGCTCCTAAAACTCTGTTAATTCTTACCTCTCTCCTCAGCTCCTTCTCTTTCAGCTCATGTCACATATCAGACTCAGGGTGTTCTGCTGCTTGTGCCAAGTCCAACATACTGCCACTTATTTTACTTTTACTGCTTTCCTCATTCCTCTGAAGTGCTTGTCTAGGTTTTGAGACAAGTTTAGGAGAAAACACACTCTAGAATGAGTGTTTCCTCTAAAGAAAAGGGTTTCAGCAATCCCTTCCCACCAATGAGAAATGAATATTAGCGGATGAATGTCAATAAATGGTTGGGGTTTTTTACTAACAAAGTGCCCACATGGCATGGGAAAAAAAATGAATAAATGCTAGATATTGAATTGTCAGAACCCTACCCTCTCCCCTCCACACACATCCACACCGAAACAAAAAAAACCAAAATGCCAAGGAAAGAAAAAACAACGGCCAAACACGTGGTGGGGAGGAACAAAATGGCACCGGCTTTTGTCTCTGGGAAGAAAAAAACCCAAAAGGTTCATGCAGCAGTTCGTGGGGACAGAGATGGGAATAGAGGGGAACCTGGTGAATCTCTAATGTTGGTCTCCTCTTCACAGCAGATGAAGCTGGTGGATTTAGTGTCCTTTCTTTTGCTATGTTGGCTTTTCTGAGGTCTAGGGCCGAGATGCAGTGGCCCTGTGGCTCCCTGCCGGTCCCAGCCGACTCATCTCCCAGCGACAGTTACCTGTGGCCTTGGACCAAACCAAACCGAACAGTTCAGGAAAAAAAACCACAAAGTCTGCTGCCGCAGTCTCCAAGGTCAGGAAAGGGAAAAAAAATTTCTTGCCTAAGCTAACAAAATCCCAAGCTAGCTAAGCAACAAAGTAACCACCGTCCCACTGCACCACAGATGCCTGGGGCGTGAGGCTTTGAAAAAGCCCCCACAAGAGCCCGAAGGCTCCCCCCCTTTCCCAGACCCACCTTAGAGCTACAGCAACCATTTCTGGGCATAGAGCAGATTATCATGGAAATAGAAAACCACCCCAAGACAGTGCTGGAGTCCCCATGCTGCAAAGCATTTAAACATATGTCCAGCTCTTAGTGATGAAGTGTTTTGTTGAGTCAGGATGTTTCCATTCAGCTTGGCCTTTGAGTGCAAATTGCCTTTGAAGTTTCAGAAGCACAAGGAGAAATCCTCAGCAGCACAGAGAGAACCAATTCTTTCTTTTATTAGCCTCTTTGGTTCTTCACTTGCTCTTAGATTCCTCTTTTTTACTTTCTTTGCCTTATTGTACCATTTGCCTTTTTGCTTCACATTATTCTTTCATTACTGCTTACCTTCCCCAGAGTGGGAAAGTGTAATTCTACTGTGTACCTCAGATAATTTGCTGTACAGTCCAATTGTTTTAATCTAGTTGGCAGTTCAGACTGGCTGATTTGTGACACGCTTCTGATACCACCAAGAATGCCACTCCTATGCCATGAGACCTGTCCAAGGGTACTATCTCATCTCCATTGGTCCTGACGGGACAAATAAATCTGTACTGTAGGAAATATTTTGCTTAAGACAAGAGTCTTCTTGTGTTTTGTATGGGAATAGCTGATGCATACAGTTGCTTCGGAAAAAAAAAGAATTTAAAATTTAGAGAAGTTGGAATGGAGGCTGCTAATCCCTCTCTCAATATCTGAGCCCAGAGCTTTCCCAGCACTTTGGTGATTTAGCACTGACTCAGAGAGATGTGAGTTGTTTTGATGTCTGCTATTTTTTTTTCATACCTACTGCAGCTTAGCTCTGAATTCAGAACTTTTGTTTGCGTCACACTCCTTAGGTCAGGGCAACCAGGCTCCCACTATCACAGGCAGCCCATAAATGGGCCAAGCTCCATGTTCACATTTCTTAGTAGCTCCTCCCTGCTGCATCTACTGGAAAGTTCTTCCAGAGCCATATTCTTCTGATCATCGAGAATCTTTTCTTTTGCAAGCCTCTTCTACAAGTGTGTTAATTCTAGTAATATATTTTAAATTGATCCTTCATTTTGATATGAAATTGTGAAATAACTTTTTTCATCCCTTCTCTAAGTGATGTATTGCAGACTGGGTTTGTTTTGGGGAGCTGCTTTATGGCAGAATATACATCCATTGTATGTATCACATGTGTTTCTTGGGATGTCCTGTGCAGGACCAGGAGTTGGACTCGATGATCCTGATGGGTTCCTTCCACCTCAGCATATTCTGTGATTATGTGATTCCCATTCAGTGTATTAGTTAACTGTGCACATTAAAGTCTATTTCTTGATTCAAAAGTGTAACTCTTGTTTAGTCAGTGGAGTATGTGGTTTGCACATACAAACAAGGAAAAGAATTGTGTGCTTTCCTGGGTAAACATTTCTTTGTGGTACTTGACTATGTTGTTGATGAACCTGTCTGCTCTTTCCAACAGTTGCAACAGTCTAAAGGGACTATAATGGACTGGGATCCTTGGGGGGAAAAATGGACCTCTTGAACATATATCTTAATGAAAACTGTATTAATGTGTTGTTTAGTGGTTGTGGATGCTTTTGACGTTTTGAATATTTTGCAAGCCATGTAATGAGATTCAGTCACTTCCTTCATGCTATTGCAAAATGGTGTCAAATTTAGATTAGTAACAGGTCGTGACATAGCAGCAGGGTTTGCCTCAAGGGAAACTTCACAAAATGTTGTATTTACAGATCATTCTGTCAAAATAGCTCAGATTGTCACTCCGTCTCTGGTTGTGCTACCAGAGATGTTTTCATGAATTGTTCTGGCTTGTAGATGCCATTGTTTCTTCCCAGAACCATGGGGAACACCAGCTCTGGTAAAGCATGGGCTTACTAGAGCATGCAGGCTGATAAAGGACACTTGAAGGTTGGTCGCACTTTGGTGTTCCTGGTTGTGTCAAATTGTGTCAAGTGTGATAATCACAGCATGGAAGAGTCTTCTGCCAGGCTTCCTTGTGTTTTGAAGAAGAGGGAGCAGAGTATTTCTTTTCAAATAGTCAAGCAAGCATCTAAGCTGTTACCTTAGGCAAAACTAGAATGGAAGGGTTAACATTTTAGTTACCTGACAGGCAGAGAATTCAGGCTTTTATTCAGCAAAGCACAGTTGTCTGTTGATTTCATTGGGAGTGTGATATTTAAACCTAAGCATATGCTTAAGTTTGTTCTGAGGTTTCCAAGCAAGGCTCTCAGGAAAAGCACTTCTCACCTTCCCTGAGTGAGAGGGGAAAAGACATTGGGCTCTGTGCCTATATAAATCAGGGCATGTTATTTGCTATATCTCATTAGCATAAAAAGCAAAGTAAAGTATCACCAAAAATGTGAGGAAGGGACCAGGGTGTAGGGGTGTCTCATCTGCACAGCTCTACAGGAGTAAACAGGGTCCTGTCTCCTGTGAAAGGGGAGGAAGGGACTGGATCCTCTGTTTGCATTACCTCATCACTCCGTGAGGTTTCTCTATCCTCTGCCTGGGCCATGCAGGTAGATGAGCCAGGATGTCGTGCACTCGCAAGGGAAGTTATTGCTGACTCATCAGTAACTGGCTCTTCTCCAGCCCCCAATGATCAGCTGAGGTGGAGCAGGTCACATTACTTAATGTGTATGCACGTGTCTTTACCATGCGGTGACTTCTGCATCCTCAGCATAGCTGCCTTCAGATAAAGCAACTTTCATAATTTTATGGAACCTTTAAGAGCCAGAGCATGTTTTTGTAACTATAGTTTAATTTTCAGGTTTTTTTAGTCTTCTAACTCATAGTCCTCTTCTCCAGAAACATAAAGTGATTCATATACCCAAGCACTTACCACCTTTTCCATTTGTCAGTGGAAGTTCATGCATGCTTAATGAGGGGATTCCAAACCACTAAAACCATAATTTGCTTATGCTGCATAATAGGGCTTGAATCCTGCAAAGACTTGTGTAAATACTTTCAAGTTCATTGTAGGTTTTTGCAAATGGTGATTTAGAACCAGAATGTCCTCTGGCTTAGTATCAGTGGGTCTTTGTGGCCCTCATAAGCTCTGACACAGCACCTGGGAAGAGAGAATGGGAAAGAAACATGGAATTGGTGCTATAAATGTGACAGAAAGAAAAGAATGCAGAAGAGGCTCTTTTATTGCTTTCACAGGGATAAGTTTTGAATATTAAAGTACATTAGAAATAGGAGATGGAAAGAGAAGATGAAAAACATTTTTCCCTTCAATCTGCTTTAGAATTTCTAAAATTAAACTCTCAGTGTCTTATTATTTTTGTTGGAACATATGAGGGAAAAATCCCTTTCCTGGGTAATTCAAAGCTCAGATAGATTTATTTAGACTCAAAATATATATTTCTAGGTAGCACTGCAGTTTTAAAAAGCTATAGCATGGTTGCTTAAGCAATGTACATATTTTATGATTTTCTTTTTAAAATGGAATCAAATAATTTATGATGCTAGGTTTTTAGTGTCTTAATTCAGACTTTTTCTCCCAGATTATCCAAGAACTACTCCAGATTATTCAGTGTCAAAAAAACCCCCTAAATCTTTTTCATTTGTCTAACATATGGAATGCTAAAAGCAGTAAAATCTTCTCATTTGAGTTGAATTTTAATAAATGCATGTAATTAATGCATTTTAGAGGAACAGTTTGTATTCTGAGAATCAGATTTCTGAAAAGGTCAAAAGGCATTTTTTTCTGGTCCATAAGGTAGTGTTATTTGCAGGAAGCTGTTCATTTTCAGATATTTTATTACTTTGTCTTATTCAATGTTATTTTTTCTTTGTTGTTGTGAAAAAGGATTTTTGGTTGCAATCTTCCTCTCCTTTGTTGCATCAAATGGCAAAATTCTCTATCTTCTCTCATTCTCCAATAACTTAAAAAAAAAA
>VZTJ01002749.1:238160-280348 GCA_013397795.1 Orthonyx spaldingii | reverse complement strand
AAAAAAAAAAAGAGAGATAAAAGTTCAAGAGTGATTTATAGCTCATTAATGTCAGTGAAAGAGTCCAAATGAAGCAATGCTAAGAGTTAGGAAAGGACCATGAATGCCAGTTCCTGCAAAGCTCAATGCATGTCATGTGTGTTGAACTTTGCAGAATTGGAAGGGTCTTGGCTCCTTGTAATCAAAGGTGTTTTCTGTGTGTAGATATTGCCACCAGGGAAACAGCCCTGACACTACTTCAGCAAGTGGGTTCCTGTGCTCCCTCCCTCACCGTGCTGGTCTCCACACAACATTCCATGAAAACAAGTAGGAGCATTGCTGGTCTTTGCAGATGGTGCAAGACGAGCTAAAGCCTCCAATTTGTTTATACTCCTTGGATGCTTTTCTGGTGATGTGGATAAAAATGGTTTGCATGCCTGGCACTGCTGCACTCAGATGTCTCCTCATTTCTCACAGGACAGTACTTATTTCAGAGTGAAGCATTTTATGAAAAAGCGTGTATTCCTGAAAAGAACCTGCTCTGGATAATCTTAGGTCACATGCAATTTCTAAGCAGATGATGAGGATATAACCTGAGATGCCAGAGGAAGATCTGTGATCCCCCTTGAGGGAAAATTATGGACTCAAGAAAAATGGGGTGAATGAGCAGGGAGTGTTTCAGGGATGAGTGTCTCTATGATGCTTTTCCCTTTCAGTTCACACAAGAAAGAACTGCAATTGATTTTGTAATATATGGTCTGTAGCATTTGTTTGGTGGTTGTCCCTCTGCACACTGTGGTGTTCATTTCTCCCACATTTGGCTTGTGCTATCTCTGTTGGGAGCTGACTGTACTTCCTTGCAATGATTCACCTAGTGTTTATTTAGGGGCTACATTGCATTCAGGCAGAACCTTTCTATATTAGAAATGTGTCTTACCAGTTTACATAAGCACTAGATTATCTTCTAGACTACTTTAGTCTTCAGAGCTGACCACCAAGAAGAAAAAAATATTTCTGTTTGGCTCAACTTTTCCAAAATCAGGAAGGAGATCTTCAGCCAGAAACATGCAATTTTATATGAAGCGTGGACTGAATGCCAAGTTTGGGCTTTTGCCTCTGTTAAGAGTATTTTGAGACTGAATGCTTGAAACATGGCCTTCTTTGGGAGCCCCTGACGGAAACTTAGAAAGTCCAATGTCACAGCTTAGAAGAGCTTCATCTTCTAGAGTTACATTCAGTGGCATTTTGCTTCTCAAAGACAACCCTGTTATGGAAAGGATTTGACTGGCAGGGAAATATGTTTTTACCTCGATTCACTCAGTGGTGCATTTTAGCTAGAGATACATGGTCAGCTGAGTTTGGTATGAGTTAGTGCTTCCCTCTGAATGTGCAGGGGAAGTTTTCTCCAGTGTTGCCCTTCTGAGCTACCTGGCCTCTGCTGTGCTAGCACAAGCACTTCTGTGAAATGCCTGGAGGATGCCCTGTCTGGGCATCAGGTTCCAGCTCTTAACAGCTGAGGAAAGTCTATCCTTTTTCACCTTGTCCCCCAAGTGAAATGGAGAGTGCTACTGCTATTTTTTTTGTTTGTTTGTTTTATTGTTATTTTTCAGAAACTGCAATAAATAGGTATAATTGTCATGTTATGAGCTGGAGGATTTTCTGCAAATAACCATTTTGTTCTCATTCATTGGCTAAGAAACCAATGAAATAAAGATATTCCAGCTGAAGGAAATACGGCAGCAGAGGATGGTTAGCTCTCAGATCTGCCGGCATGAACAGCTTATGCCACAATGCTTGCGGTAGTGGCTGGATGGCACACAAAAGGCTGTCAAAAAAATGGTTTTATGTGCAGAAAATTAAATACAGGAAGGATCAGCCTTCATTATGCAAAACTGCAACTGAAGTTGATTGGAATGGATAGAGCACTGTGAAACAACGAAGACAAGATATCTTGCTTGTTGGCACAGCAAGAAAATGAAGGGAGGACTCTGAAGATGTCCTGAAGCATGGCAGAGCTCTCTGTTGGTTTCTGTATGTAGCATTTACTTCTCTTGTTTGGCCCATTGACTTGGAAATCTTGAGAAATTGCTCTTTTTGATTACAGCCATTGCAGTTCTTCCTTTTTTTAAAATCAGTTAATCTGTGCATCACTTACATCCTGCCTTGGTGCAAGTGTTAAAAGCCCCATCTCTTGACTCTTCCTCTTAGTGTCTGCACAGTTGCTTCACTGACCAAAAATCAGTCACCTTCGTGCAGAGTGTTCCCTGGCACATCATAATCACGTCATGTGTGGCTGTTTTGGGGATTTGTTACAGGCACAAAGCAGGCAGCAGGTATGCCAAAAGGTGCTGAACTGTTGACCTTTCTGACAACTGATTCTACAGGTTTGGCTTCAGGCTGGGTAAAAATACCATCTAGATATACTCCTGGGTAGAACCAGGCAGGTTTGGCTGTCAATAGGTCAGAGATTTCAGGATCTGGCTGGTCAGATGTCCAGAAGTCACAACAGTAACTTAGGCTCCTTCTGCAAGAGCTCCCCAGGAGGAGAGCTGCAGGATTCACCTGCACTGAGCTCATGGATTTTGTAGAAGCTACTATAAGTAAAATCACTGTCAGAGAGAATATGTTAAGAATTATTAGAAATACCATAACCCTGTGGTTCTTCTAGGTGTCTATACCCAGTAAACCAGCTGCCAAAAGTTATTTGTAACTGGGGTTTACTAACTTTGTGGTCTTCATGGAAGCCCAGTATATCATCCTGACTTCTCTCATGCTTTGATGCTTAGAGGGTTGAAAGTTGGGCAGTAATTTCAGGCTCTCCTGTTGCTGTTGATTCGGGAAGTATTTTATATGTCTGGGTCAGCCAGCAATGCAAACTGCAATCATAAAAAATAAAACCTCCTAAATTAAAGCAAATGCTGTATTAGGTATAGTTGTGCCATATTTTTCTATTGAAGTAAACATCGGGTTCGGCCTTGAATTTGTGAGCACAGTGAAGAATGTTTTGGAAAGTGGGAATTGCATTATGGCTTCTATTTCCTTTCCAGGGAAGCATGTGAAGCACATTAAAGACCGAGGGGAGGTCATGACTGCAGGGAACAGGATGTCTGAGAGGGAAAGGTGGAGCAACAGGAGCTGCTGCAACAAAAGGACAGAGGAGAGCATGAGGGTGAAAAGTGGTAACTGGAAATCTTGCAATATCTTAATCAGAGTTCTTTCACATAAAAGGTAAAAAAAAAAAGTTTCCTCCTCATTGCTTCTGTATTTCTGTCCTTTTTTCATCTCTTGTTTTAATTCAAATTGTTGGGTTGGTTTTTTTCCCCATTCTGGCAATGTTCTGAAGTTTTGAAACTGACAGACAGACTCTGTGTTTCAAAACCAGCATCTGCATGTGTGCACATGTTGGTCTGATGAACATGCTGGACAGGGTGGGCTGATTAAATTGTATTCGCTTAGCTGTGATCAGTTAAGCTGTGTAGTAAGTATTGTGCCTGCTATATTGCAGCATGCTCCTCCCCATGTTCATACATGTATATTTTATACATCATTCCCTCTACCCATAAAGTTATTTTTGGGCCAGGCCTGCACTGAGTCGCGAGCAGGGCGGAAGTGATGGCATTCCTCCCTCTAAGCCCTCCGTCTGGGGATGCAGGAAGATCTCAGGCAGGGGAAGCAGCTTGGGAGCCAGCTAGAGGAAGTCTCTACTCCCTTTACTGTGTCAGCTATGATGGCTTTTCCAGGATTGCTTATTTGAAGCACATTGCAGCACTGCTGGCAAGCAGCACATCCAGCAGTGTGTTGGAGAGAAGAACGTATGGTTTGGCATAAAGAAAGTAAGCATAAAATGTCTACATATTTTTCAAAAGGCAAATTTTCTGAAAAGTCTGTCTGATGATAGTCCAAACCAGAACAAGCTGTAATTATGTATCCTTTTGGGTTACAGATTATATGGTATTTCTCTTTGTTTTTGCAACTGTGCCACAGTTATGCTTCAGTGACTCAGCAACCTTTTAACAAGCTGTAGAAGATACCCTGTTGCTCAGGCCTGGCAGTGCTGACGGACAGCATGTCCTTTAACCCTTTGTAAGATTATGTAGCTTAAGGAGCAGTCTCAGAGTGGTGACCTGTCCACATAGATCTGGGGAAGGAAGTTGAGGAACTGGGATGATTACCCACTATCTTTTCATAGTACAGCTCCTGCTCAGGGTGTTCTGGTGCTTGAGTCCAGCAAATACAGCAAGGTAGACAGGGAATGGCACATTTGTTGTAAGGAATTAAACATTAACAACACACCTTAAATACAACCAAGTAGGAACAAAAGAAGGGAAATACTGTCCAAGTACACTCTGTACCCAGTTTTAACATAGCACACAGGATTTGTTTACAGAAGCAGACAATCATTGCCTTCCTCCCTGTGGTAAAAAGTGTATTTAAAAGAAGTACTAGATGGAATTTTACATAAATATGCCTTGCAAAGTAAAGCCTCAAAGGCAAGCCTGGTCCATTTTTGTTGCCACTCCATAAAATAATTATTTAATTTGAAACAGGAAGCAGCAGCTAGCTTGACTACTTACCTGATTTCCAAGTTGGATGGCTTTTCAGTCCACATTACCCTGGTGTACCCCTTCTTCCAGGGCTGTAAAACTCTGTGCTGAGAAGGCTGCAGCCACGGGGTACCCCAGCTGCTTCACTCGCTTCTCCACCAGCTTTCCTGTGAGGTTCTCAAGCTACCCCAGCCAAAATACTGTGGACAGAAAAGTCAGTCTCTTAGAGGATCACTCACTATGTAGTTTTGTCCTTATGAAAATAAAGGGAGTGGGGAGGGGCAAATGCCCCAGAACAGGTCTGCCTGCTCTGGTGGAGGCTGGAGAAAATGGCATGTGATACTGCTGCAGTTCTGTTATCAGTCCAATAAACCAGGGGGTTGCCAACCAAATTAAATAAATAGTCCAACACTGCCTCGCTCCAAATCACATTGAGTCTGACTAAGAGTCCAAAGAGTATTTTTTCCCAAACAAGAATGTCTGGATCAGAATACCAAAGATCATTGATTTTTTTTGTTTTATCTCAGAGAGTGAGTTTTAAAAAATCACTTATCAGCTTCTTTTCAAATGCCTTAAAGGGGGTAAAATTAAAGGGCATTTATTAATATTAGCAGTAATTTTCCAATGTGTATTGCACACATTATTATTAATATTATTCTAGAGATGCAGTGCCAGCAAATCGTAAATACAGAAAGTTGGCAAATTAATTGGAGAACTAATAAAGTACTGGAAATTAGGAAAAATGATGAGATGGAAGAGATCAGCTGAGCAAAGAGAAGTCTGAGAATGGCACATCTTTTTTGCAGTAATATGGTAATGAATGTGGTGAAGACAGTGGGAATACTGATCCTCACATACTTCTAACAACTTGCCATACTTGATCAAATTGCTGTAAAATCGCTAACATTAGCAATTACAGGATGAAAAGATCTTTATGCCAATATAAACACATCTCTGGTGCAGAGTGCTGTCCCTTCTGCAATGATAGTTTCTAAATTGATACAGTATTATAGAGTGACCAGTTTGCTTTGGCAAAACTGGTGGCTCAAGCTCACCTGTGCCTGAGCTTGTGTCCTGCAGCAGAAGACAGGAGTCCAGGCATTGAGATAGAAAATCTAGGGCCCATAAACACTATGTGATGCATCCACAGGAAAACAACCCAAGCTCCCAGAGGACTTGGTGGGCTCTGGACTCACATTACTCTCAGAAGTGAGATTTGGTACTATGGAAATAGTGCTGTAAAACCTTAGTTCCTGACTGTTTGACAGTCAAGAAAAAACAAATCTAATACCGTGCTCTCAGAAAACAACAGAAGAGGTTGAGAAAGGTGCAGTGAGGAGTGGCCAGGGCTTCAAGGCATGAAGCAGTCCCTATAGGCAGAACAGCCAAGAGGGACTGGGTTTCTGCAGGGGAAGAGTTGGCTGCCGGGCATGATTCTAAAGGTCTGTAAAATCATGGGCAGTGCATAAGGAAGGGGTAGATGGTAGGTGATGAGCTGAGGGTTGTAGGTGAAAAGCTGAGGGCTCCGAGTGATGAGCTGAGGCCTAGGAGCCTCAGAGAAAACTATTGGGCATTCAGTTAAGAATAGTCGCAGAGGGGACAGTTTGTCAGATACATAATGGTTTTAAACTGACAGCAGGCAGGTTTAGATCAGATATTAGAAAAAAATTCTTTACTCTGAGGGTGGCAAAGTACTAGAACAGGTGGTCCAGAGAAGTCCCATCCCTGGAGGTGTTCAAGGCCAAGTTGGATGGGCTTGGAGCTATCTGGTCTAGTAAAAGACATCCCTGCCAATGGCAGGGAGGTTGGAATTAGATGGTCTTTGAAGTCCCTTCCAACCTAAGCCGTTCTGTAACTATATGATTCCTTTATAATTAAACTGGGGAACTCTTTGCCACTTGAGGGTGTGTATGCTAAAATTTACCTGAGCTTAGGTCAAGGCTGGACAGGTTTGCAGAAAAGAAATCCACCAAGTGATACAGTTAAAGAATGAACCAACCTGTCTGGACCAGAAATTCTAAGATGGGAATGAGATTTATATTCTTTCCAGTGAGATGTTGCTAAAAACAGGAAGGCATCTTTTTTAAGTATCTGGTTTTTATCTTGACAATATCTCTTGACATTTCCAAGCTTTAAAATTACTTTTCCCCTCTCAATCTTTACTTTTCCATGCATTGTTTTTCTATGGCAGTCCTCTTCTCTTCATTGGCTTTGTTTCTATGAAGGACTTTGCATAATGTTTTCCTTCAAATTGTTCCATTTCAAAATTTTTCCTTTTTTTCAAACTTCCTAGTTACTCTGTGACTCTCTTGTGTAGTTTCTAAGTCTTCTATTGCTTTACAGTGTCCTTTTCTATTAGGCACTTCCCCTTGAACAGCTCTAAAACCCACTGTATCACTCTGTGTCTCTACACAGAAGTCTAAAATATCAGTGAGAGAAAGAGGGACAAAGCAAGCAGGCTTTAATAATAGGGCATATTTGCCTATGGGATATTTATTTTCAAAAATTCTTTAACCGGGCAAAGAGAAACCTCACCGTTTCATAAAAAATACATGCTTATTTTTCTTCATACGTTCTAGCCATAGGCTGCCCACAAAAAGAACAAACATTGTGGCCAGAAAAGCTACTATGCGACCATGGTCTTGCCAGGATTTGATGCTGAGAAGATGCGGCCTGATATGTGGAGGCAACGTGCTCCTGGTTTCACTGGGGCCATTGTGAGGGTAAAGCCCCTCACAGGTCTCCTAGGGTGAGTTTACATTCTAGTTCACCTTTAGAGAGTGGTATGGAGTTCTGTGTATTCTGTTATATACATTTGAAAGAATACTTCTCCCTAAGTCCTCTCAAACAGTATAGGTGTGCTTAGGCTGAGAGGTCTTTTCCAACAGTGGACTTCAGCCCTTTTTGAGTTTCAGGTGGCGGCAGATGCAGGGGGTCTTTCGACAGCTGTGTCTTGTCCATGAAGAGTGCAATCCATTTCTCAGTACAGATGGAGTATGGAATCTGGCTGAACACTTCCAGAGCAAATGGGATGCCTTTGCATTCAAAAACAATGGAGGCAAACTATTTAAACTGTGTTTACAATGGGCTTTATTAATGCAGGAATTTTAATTTAGCACTGGGAAGGTAACGTGTGCTGGGTGTTACCTGCGTCTGTGAATTTTAAGGATGGAGGTTGAGTTTCCTCAAGGTGCAGCTGACTGGAAACACAAGAAACTGTTGTGGTTTCCGGGATTTGAGCAGATCAGCCAGTCAGAGTGTACCAGGGATGCAGAAGCTGAGCAGCAGCGGACCATGAACAAAAAGCAGTGCAGGACTGGAGGCCAGTGGTCAGCAGTGACTGGTTCTGCTGCTGGGAATCCACCTGGGAGAGGGATTATTTCAGCATAAGGGAGTTCCCTGCGACTCTGATGCAGTGCTCACAGTGCTTCACCCTCTAAGTGAACATAGCAAAAGCAGTAGCAAATCACTTGTTTATAAAAGGGGTACCATAGTTTTTAAATTGTGATATTATTAGAGAACCTTCTGGAATGAAGAGAGTATAGTTTTAAAGCGTCTTCTGAATCAAAGTGTTGCCTCCTACAACAGTTTATCTCAACGTAGTGATAATGTTGGTCACGTCTTCCAAGAGCATCAGACTTCCTTTTTGTAAGATGCAAATTATTGTGGTTGTGTTTCTCAGTTACTCATGGTGGTTTAATACAAAGCACTTGATCTTATCGGTGTTTTGAGCTACTGGTTTTATGGCCAGGTGCTTGCTGTCATGAGTTAGGCTTTTGTTTATTAGGTCTTCATATACTCTGCAAAATATTAACAGATTTGCTCTCCCTACACACTCTTCATTCATTGCTACAGAACAGCAGAAAACAATTTAGCTCTCTGGCAGTGTATTTATTACGACAGCAAATGGTCTGGGTTTACTTATGCTGTACAATTAAGTGATTGTACTGCAAATCATGGCCAAGTTCCTGAATAGCTGGGGCCTAAAAACAAGGTTGTAAATTCATATTTAGGTTCCTAAATAGAAGGTCTCATTTTTCAGGTATTGAGTCCATCCTGACTCTTGCTGAGTTTTTTGAAGCAAGCAGACTATCAGCATTTTGAAAATCGGGCCTGCTATGTTTTCCCATGCTTGTATGGGGAATCTCAACTATGGTTTAGACTCCTTTTAATATTTGTGGTATTGCAGTGCCTGTTTTATTTTCTACATTGCAATAATTCCTAGTGAGGCTTATTCACGCTGACAAACGATCAATTTGGATTGATTAAAATATCCAGTGGAAAGGTTGCCAGCAAGGGTGCAATTTGAAGTCTTTGCTGGAAGATTAAGAGATCCACAGAGTAAGAATATTTCTGACAAGTCACTGGGCTTTTTTCATAAAAGGGTAGGCTATAAATACCATCTTTCATGTAACATATGTTTCACTGCCTGTAGCTGACAACAAACCTGAGTGAAGTAGGGTTCATCAGAAAAGTTGATTTTGCTCTCAGTATTATTGGAAGCTCTTCAGTGTCTCTTAGTGAGGTGTTTCAAGGTTTTTCTCCAATGTGTGAGTGCAATAAGGCTTTCTTTCCTATTTCTATATTAAAATTTCTAAGGAAGTCTGATTCATTACTTCAGGAGCTGAGTTAAATTCCTTCCTCTGGACCATTTTAAAAGAAGTTGTTTAAGCTTCAAATACATGTGCTGGCTGCAGCAGATGTGTGAAAGGGTGGGTGTTGGTTTGCTTCATGCTGCTCATCCTTAAGAAGAGAAGGCTCTCCTTAATCAGTGGGCTCAGAAGCACAGCAAAAGCACTTTTTGACCTAGGATAAAACTGTGACAGAATCCCTATGGAAGTACATCATGCACATGGATGCTTCTGAAATATATTGCTGGGGATAACTTAGGCTTTCTTTTCAAAAGAAAGTCATATCAATGTCTTTCAGAAAAAAAGATCTTACGTGATGAGGAGAAAGGGAAGGAATTATTCCTCAGAGTGTTTAAAAGTAGATAAATTCAGATGGCCCTGGAATGGGAAGATTTAATATATGGTAAATCAGCAGAGTGATCTGGCACAACTGCAAAGATGACTTTGAAAGAGTTTCTCATTTTGGTTTCAGATGTCTTTCATTTTTTTCTATTCACATGCCTTGATGGATCAAAATTTGTGGCATTTTCAGAAATCAGTATGCATTTTTTTCTCAAATAAGGGCTGCGCTTGAGCAAAGAATTTTGTTTTGAAAACATTATTTGTCTGAGTCTGACTGCATGTTTCCATTCCCCTTGCAGAGGCACAGCGATAGCTGGAATTGTTTTCGGCATAGTATTTGTAATGGGAGTGATTGGTGGAATTACCATCTGTATCTGTATGTGCATAAAGAGCAACCATGGCACTCGAGTAGGGGTCATCCGAATCACGCACATCAACACCATCAACATGTCCCCAGGTAAGAAAGCAAAGTGATAGCCCTGCAAGAGTGTCTGTGGTCATGGCAGTCGTGTTATCCTCACGTAGTTACAGCTCCACAGTAAATGGGGGATGTGACTGCAGCAGGGGGCTCTTCTCAGTCCGGAGGGGAACAGCACAGCTCCTGCTGAGAAAGGCAGGACAGCTCAGTGTCCAGTGTCTGGCAGCACAGCTCTGCCTGGGTGGGTTTATTCAGCTGCTGAGTGGGCTACGGAGATTTGGCCGGGTGACACATTTCACAGCTGGGTGGCTCATGGTGCCTGCAGGAGTGTGTCAAGTCCTTGCTCAGGGCAGTGCTGCATCGTGCAGGACAAACCTTCTCCCTGTGCTGGAGGCTCTCTGGCAGTAGATCAGTTGTTCTTCTTTTGTGTTCTGGTATTTGTATTTGTTCTTGTTCACGTGCAGCCAGCTCCTTTGCATTGTCCAATATAAGGCTTTGAGTGATGATGTGGAATCTAATGCAACCTGAGCTGACTGGTTTTTGGCCAGAGCTCACAAACACTGCTGGGTGCTGCGGGATCCCAGTTGACTTCTACAAAAGCACATGGGCATCTCTGCAGGGTATTCTGTACTGTGTGTCCAAGGAGGGACTGCTGGCTAGGATGCAGTGCTGGATCTCTGCATCTACCTGGCACCATGCCTGAACTGGAACTTGGAACGCGAATTTGGACCATGGTTATAGAATCTTAGAATGCCTTGGGTTGGAGTGGACCTTAAAGATCATCTAGTTCTAACCCCCCAGCCCCATGCTCAATGCAGGCTTGTCTGTGGGTTAAAATTGCTTTGATATAATGTTTTTTTAGGTGCAGGCAGCAGCAGGGAAGGCACAGAGTCTAAGAGCTGTCACAGGGTCTGGGGCATCCCAGGGAACAGTAGGGACCCCTTGTGCCTCTGGGGCAGTGCAGTTGTGTCTGAAGTGAGTGCAAGCTGGTACACAGGGCTATGTATGAGCCAGCTTGGCAGCCATCCACTGCACTACATTTGTCAACTTGCACCACTCTAGGAGCACCAAAGGAGGCACCAAGCCAGGTGGGCACCTGGCACCAAGCCAGGTGGGGACTGCAAGGCTCATTTGCTTCAATTCTGCACCTGCCACGTGAAAGTGGCTACACTGTTGAAGAGAACAGCAGACCCTAGATGCAGCATAATGGTGTTTATGCAATTCAGTGACATTGTTAATTACAAATCCAGAAGCAATTGCCTTCAGATAATTTTGGGAGTTCATTGTAATACAATGCAAAGGTGTTTCATGCATGAAGTCTTGTCATCCCACTCTTAGCGATCCCCTGCCTTTATATTCCCTCCTGTTGCAAAGATTGCAGCAAACCTCAGGTGCATTATGTATACTTATAGGCAAGCTATGCAATATTTTTTATGTATTCCTTTATCATACCAGACTTAATGTCTGTTTTCTCCCTCACACCCAGTTAAACTGAAAGCACCTATAATCATCCTTATCATTTCAACATTGTTTTGTGTAGAGAGACAAGTATGAAAGAAAATGGCAATATTCTCAACCATGAATTGCTGAAGAGCTACTTCAAAAACAAATAGTTGCTGCAAGCTGTGAAAACACGAGCAAAATGAAAACTCCAGGGCTGTAACCTTTTCCTCCCCAAGTCTGCTCCTGCAATGACTCACCCTTATCTCTTGATCTCTAGGCAGTTTGACTCTACGAGCTCAAGGTCTCTGGTGCAAACATCAGTTCTTCCTCTCAGCAACAGCAGGTTTTGGAGGATGGGGAAGCTTGGAAATTATTTCTCTGTTCCTTGCTGTCATGAACACTTCTGGAGTAATGACTGCCCTGGCTTTGGCTGCATGGCTTGTGGCCAACACTGCCCCTGCCGCTACCATTTGGACAGGAACAGCAAGTGTGGGGATGCTCTTCCTTCTGTCTCAGCCACAGCAGCAGCCCAATGTTCAAGAGAGCAGGACATGCTTTTCGTGGCACTCTGGAATTTGAGTCTCTTCCACTCATCACAAACATCCTAGGTTTCTGTTTCCGCTCTGTGCTAGTGCTATTTCACTGCCAGTCAGCCTGAGACATTTAGGGAGGGGACAGGAAAGGATCTGTGGTGACATAAATGGAGACATGAGCAGACTCTGGACCTTAAAATTTGTAGAGACTACTGTAATTGGATGTTGATACAGAGCCATTAGTTCCTATCATTCTGCAGCATTTAGTGGTTTTTGAGTCACTGAATGAAACATTTTTCTTTAAAGTTATTAGAAATAGTTGAGAAATAATTTTCAGCTACTTCTGAATATTTTTGTTGTCTCTTAAATGCCTAACCCAGTTTACAAATGCTGGGCTCTCCTCAGATGTCTCCATTGGTGTGAACAAGGTGAAAGCTTTGCTTTTCCTCAGCCCAGGCCATGGTAAGATCTCTGGCGTTTGCCCTGGGAGGTGTGATGCTGCTGTGTTTGCCATGATGTGGCATGTCACACACCTGGAGATCCAGAGGGTGTTTGAGGTGTCTGTGGAGATCAAGAACCCTGACTGCTGTCATTTTGATGTGACATAAATCCCTGTTGTTGCTGAAGGAGGTGGAAGAGAATGGATCTGATAAACACCCAGCTTTTCTCCCCTGAAAAAGTTTAGCTCTGCCACATTTGCCTGGTATCATCTGCCATACAGGCACTCAAACACTGTTACTGGCACAGCATGTCAGTGGGCACACAGCTAAGAAGTGAAGGAAAGGGCAATAAACAATGACTCACATTGATATAAATTGGCTGTATAATGGCAGCCTGAGAAAAAAAGAATGCATTGCCAGGAGATTTTATATCAGTTGCATGCAAGTCTGGATGTCAGCAAGAAAATACTTGAAGGTTGCATCTGAAAAACAGATTTTTAACTCTGTCTTCTTTTTTCTCCCATTTCAGTGGCTCCACCACCATACAGTTATGAATATGAAATGGAGTACCCACTTGATGTACCTCCACCTTATACTCCAACCCCACAGACTGCAATACAGTATCCCCCACGCCCTCCATATCCTGGATATTCAGGGAAATAATTAACATGGCTTCACATGGATATTGACTGCCTGTTGAAACGCTGTTAGAATAACGTTATTGGCTCAGGGACAAATAGGATTGGGTTTTGCATCAACACATGTGGCCAGGTGTTGAAATAACCTGGAAAGGTTGCCAAGGCTCAGGATGAATAAAAATGCTGTCCACTCTGGACCATCATGTTTCATGATTAAACAACATGTGACCAAAGAAACAGTTCCTATAAGTTAGTGTCTGATGAGTAGTGCTTAACACCAGTTCTTAACTTCAGCTCCAGCACATGGGAGTGGGGCTCTTCCCATGTAGGAATGTGGAAGTGGTGCAAATGTTTCAACAAACTGTTTCAAAAGCACAGGAATCAGCTGCTGAGGCTTATTCTTGGGGAAAACAGCAACTGTTTTCTTGAGGTAACAGCTATGCCTCTCCTTGCAATGGAGGGAATAACCAAGAACAAGGAAGATTGAAGCTGTTTTCCATTTCGACTTCCAGCTGATAATACCCAATGATCACTGTGCATATTGGCCTGATAAGCATGTTACAAGGAGAAGTGGTTTGGAGTTTTTTAGTAACTGAAAAATGATGGATATTATTTTTGGTCAAGTGCAGATTTTTTAAGTGTCTATTTTTAAGCAGTTTGCGACTAGTTTATGAACTAAAATGTCAACATAAGATTTTTTTAAATGTGAAATACACTAATTCATGGCTAATTTATTTTTACCTGGACTTAAATACTTTATACATTGAAAATATGCTAAAATGCCTTCTATATCAGCAAATGGTACTTTGATTTTAGTATAAAAATACTGAATCAGCAAAACTCACCAGTGGGAGAAGAAATGAAAAACAAATATTAAAACATCCTAGATTTGACTTCAATTGCATAAAGCCAGGTCTTTTTAATGATGTTATTTACCAGTAATGAGGATATTCAGCCTTAGCAAAAAGATGAGGGTAGAGGCTGTGAGCATCTGATTACTTTTGAATGTTGTCTTGGGCATTTTAAAACTGTAGGTCACCAAGTAATACTTTTTACAATTGTCATGTATATTGTTCAAACTTACTTATTCTCTGCTATATACAGTCCTGATCTTTATGATTTAAAATGTTCCATGTACTTATGAACCTAACTGTAATTCTGCAGCAGCTATTTGACTTCAGAATAGAGTGTTCCACTACCTAAAGCATCATCCTTCAGTGTTAAGACTATTATTTTTCTCAGGTTTATATGCAAACCACAAAGAGTGGGTCGCTTCAAGGATTTAAAAGTGCTGAATGCTGTTAGTTTAAGTTGGACGTCTGAGCAGTTTGAGAATGCTACAGCTGTGGCATCAACTACAGGTTACTGCTGATTCACAGAGATCAGAATGCATTTGAATGTTTTCCAGTGTAGCCTTTGTCTTCTTTTCAAGTGTATTCACGTAATAATGAATAAAAAAGCAGCTTGCAAAAAGGAGATACTGTATCCCAGTGAAATCAACCTCTCATCACCCCCCAAGTCTGGTGGTTTTGGTATTCAGTCCTGATTCAGGGAAGAGCTGAAGCAACATATAACTGAGCATGAAATTTATTCAGAGGCATTCTTGAAACAAGACCTTACTGACTGTTCTTGCTCAGATTTTGCAGTTGTATTTGCCGTTTCCAGGCTGACTAAACTTACCCCCTTAAAACCCACTTAGAAGTGCAAATGGCAGTCCCTGCCAGTGTAAGTTCAGAAGATCTTTGCTGTGGCCACTGGCCATGCTGCAAAAGCTACCAAGACACTTGTGACCCAGTCAGAGGAAAACTGAGCTGCATCTCAGGTGTTTGGTTGCTGCTGGTTCCTTGGAGTCTTCTCCGAGAAAGGAGAGTTACATTCTCACTTCTCTTTTGCTGTTCAGAGGTGACAAGTCCTGAACTGGCTTATCCTTACAATTACTTCTGCTCTGGGTACGTCCTGTGACATTTCAGCTGTTAGCCTGACCTCTCAAGAGATCCCAGTTGAAATCCCCCCATGAAGAGCAACCCTCTGTGTGGTGTTTTGGCAGTCCCTACTCTAAACCATATGCTGAGGTATTGATGTGTATGCCAACACAGTGACCAGCATGAAGAACAGAATAAACATAGCTTTTCCTGCAGAGAACCCAGGTCCTACTGCATCATTCTATGCTAGTACCTCAGCACTTTCTGGTTGATCACACTGGATAATATTTTGGTGCCAAAAAGTTACCTATAGATAATGAGTATTGTCACTTTCCCATTCCCGTATTTCATTTCTTTGTGCTGTACGTGGAGACACACAAATCAAAGAGCAATTTGATGAATCCGTCTTCTGAAAAATACAGGGAAAGAAAACTATCCTATAGATCATAAATCTTCCCTTAGAGAAAGAATTTGTCCAGCCGTGACATTTGTCAGAACAAGTTAGGATACAAATTTCTTGCATAAAAAGGAATTTCTGGAAAGTGACTAAAAGTCTTTGATCACAGACTTTCCTGTTTTTCAGCTTTGTGATTACATGTTTTCTCTGATGATGTTGCATGAAGGACATAGTGACCAAAATACCTACAAGGTTTACATGACTTATTCCAAGGAAAATTATGGAAATTAGAAGTTGAAAATTTAGTAGTAATTGAGAGCTATTTGTTTGCTATTATAACAGCAGTGGGAATGTTCATTTTTGTATGTTAGTTAATATTCTGCAGAGCCATATATACTGGGCTGTACCAGACAGTGATTTGAATCTCAAGGGACAACACATCTCTTTTCCTTGCTAAGGGCATAAAACATAAAGGTATTGCTCTTTTAGCAAACCAGGCAAAAGTAGGATTGAGTAGCTTAAAAGAGGTGGTGACTGCATTGAAAATAAGTAAAACTGAGAAAAATGGGCAGCAGGATGGAGTCTGAAAGATTTTAAACTTTCAGACTCCATCCTGCTAAACTAAAAGAATAGAACTAAAAAATTGCTGTGAAACAAGTGGAAGCATCTGCCAATAGTAAAGTTCTGTTATTTGAGTTTAGTTGTAAAAATTGAAGTGTTCCAATACCTGTAGGGGGCTGCAAGAAGGTTGGAGTGACACTTGTATTTACAAGAGCATGTAGGGGAAAAGGGGGAATGGTTTCAGAAGATAGAGTTAGATTAGATACTAGGAAGAAATTCCTGCCAGTGAGGATGGTTAGACACTGGCACAGATTGCCAGTAGAAGTTGTGGATGCCCCATCCCTGAAAGTGTCCAGGCCAGGTTGGACAGGGCTTTGAGCAACTTGGGCTAGTGGGAGGTGTCTCTGCCCATGGCAGGGGGATGGAAGAGGATGATCTCTAAGGTCCCAACCCAAACCACTCTATGGTGCCATGATTCTTTGTGTGCAAAGAACATCTCTGTATTCAAAGTTCCTGCAGTGCAGATGTTGCTAGTGGTCATTTATTCTGTTTCACAAGAACAGCTTGCAGATGAGTGGATTAGTACAATGAGTTTTTACTTAGTCACCCTGACTTTTTTCAGTCTCATGCCATACATCGTACTGTAAAGTAAGAAAAAAAAAAGAAAACTTACCTGAAAATTTAACCCATACCTGAGAAAGGACAGAGGGTCCTTTGCTGCTCTCACTTGGCAGTGGATATTAGCACAAATTTGGTTGGTGAATGTAGCATTGTCCTGGGCGGTTCATGGACTTGGGCCAAATGCTATGGTTTTCTTGTGGTCTCAGGCTGCCCTGCCTTTGGTTCATGATTTCTAGACTGCGCTGAGGAAGCAGAAAGCGAAGGTCTCCATGTGAGGAGAGCCTTTCTTTAGGGCCTGAGCCTTTCTCCTTGGTTTCCTGTTTAGTACATTAGATGTCTGCCTGGTTGCAGGGTTACTATTAGGGGCTGGAAGCAGCAGGAGTTGCAAGTGCTTACAAGGGCATATGCTGGCACATGCTTTCATGCTAGTCCTGTTTTGTGGGAAAAGAAAAATCTGTGTGATGTCTTATTTAGTCATATATGAGGGATATTTCAAGCCATGATGAATTTCACAAACTTGATTTAGTCTGGCATTTCTTTAACTTTTCCCCTCCTCCAGGAAGAGCTACTTTAAAACCAGTTCTCTGTCTGACAGCCTACTATTTCTAGGGTATATACCAAACAGCAGGAGATGCCTGTTAACGAACTAATGACCTATTTGGGAGACTTTACAAATTAGGAAATGATCAGTTGGAGGAGTTAGAAGGCCAAGGCAAAGCCAGGGGAAGTTAATGTGGTAGACAGCCATTGCCTAAATTACATATGCCAATTAAAGGTTCATTAATGTTATTATAAGCTATTTTTAATTTATTTTAAAAGTAACAATTTGCTTTTTTAATGTTGGTAACTTTGAAACATGCAGTTTACAAGTGTGGTACAGTAGACTGGATTTTAGGTTGTGCCAAAATGAAAAGATTAGTTTGCTCCATAAAGCACCTGGATCGACATTAACAGTGTTCTTGATATAGCAGAAATACAGTCTTTCAATTTAAAGCAAATATTCTCAAGACCATTTGTGAAATCACAGTGAATTTTTTTTTTTAATGTAAGGGGATAGTTCGTAAAGCACTGATGACTGTCTATTAGAATGGTAAACATTTGGCATTTCTGTATTCACTTTCATCCTGGTGTTATGAACCAATTTAATGCAGAAGACCAAAGGAAACTAAGCCTCTGTGAATAAAATGGGTCAAACCCATTTTATTAACCGGAAAGTTTAAAAATACACCCAAAAATCACGTTTAAAACCAAATGAGGTTAGATGTTGGTACCAAAAAACTTTATATTTATATTATTTAAAAGTAAAAGAGGCAAAGAGAAAGAAAAAGAAAAGAAAGAAAATAGAAAAAGAGGTGTGTGTGAGTCAGGGACAGGGAAAGAGTGACAGGGGTTAGGTAGAAACCTGTCACCCTTCTGAGGGTCCCAACAATGTCTTGTTGCTTCCCTGCATCTGCTCTTCTTGGTGGTGAGGGTCCCCCGCCATCTGCCACCGAAAAGTATAGAATCCCATGGATTAATTTACATTTGGGCCAGGTGAGAATGCCCACATTCTTCCCCTGGGGAGGGCAACTTTGACACTGTCCCTTGCAACACTGTGGATCTGTTGCATCATGTTGCAGTGCTCTGGTGCAGGGTCTGAGGACCCCTTTGAGGGGGGGGAGGGCTTTGATGGGCCATGACACCCCCTCTGCTGTCCTTCACGTGGATGTGGCTTTTCCTAGGATGAAGGGGCCCACAGCTGAGCTGATCTGCACAGCAGAGGATGGGCGCTCACTGCCTTGGACCAGAGGCTTTTTTTACCACACACCCAAAACCTCTCCTCCCCTCACCCTTTGGTGTGAGGGTCTGTGCAAGCCTGGCAGCTGATAGCCCTGGGGCTGCAGTCTCCACCCCGAAGGTGCTAAGCTTGATCCCTCTGTGAGTGTATTCTTCTTCCCTCAGCCCAGACCTGAGTCACTTTATCTTCTCTCCATCAACGTGCAGTCCAAGGCCTTAGGGTGTGGTGGTCTTCTCTGCAGCTTTTATACAGTTTTGCTATAATAGGCAAAAGTCCTTCATGAAGATGTTTAAGCCATAAATTATAGCGTTTCAGCCTCTGACACCTGGGAATTCTCCAAATGCTTTGATAACTACAAAAATAATTATTTTAGTCACCATGGAATAAAACACAACAGGTACTTAGCAGCACACAGTAATAGTGTTAACACCCTGAGGCAGAAATTGCACCAAAGAATTAAGGGAAGTTGTATTTATTTCTTGTGCTTTGCTAAGGCATCAACATTTGAACAAAAAACCTTGAGAAAATAATTACCAGGACTTCATATCAAGTGGCTCCTATGATTACTTTCCAGTGGGTACACCCAGAATAGTCGTTGTAGTTTTTACATTGCAGCAATGTATGCGATCCAAAAAGCAGAGCCCCTATCCAACCCTGACTTGTGGCGCACCCATTGTAAATCCTGTTCCCACTCTGTTGTGACATTGGTGTACAGCAAGCAGAGGACTGAAAGCAAGAGATGTGATGGTCCATCACTTCAAAAAGGGAAAGAGAAATGCAGAAAAACAAAATGGTCAGGACTTTTTTTGTTCTGTATGAGCTTCATAGGACAGCTTGCTGTCACTGTATGAAGGGAGCAGTGAGCCAGGAGTGTGTTGAAGAGCTACCACACAGTCAGGAGAACAGACCAGAGAAGGATCTGGGGAAATCCACTTCGAGACCATGTCACTTAAGGTTCTGGAGGCAATAACTAGGGCAGAAACATTTATCTGTCTGGTCTGCTATGAAGATTACACATTCAATATTTACACAGCTCTGGAAATGGAAAAGACTATTTTTGTTATGCTATGCACCCGTTAGTATTTATATCCTTAGTGAAGAGCAGACAAAGGCAGGCTTTGAATGACTTTGTTACCCCAATGACGATTAAGAGGGGACTAAAGCCAACAGAAACAAAAGGAAAGCCAAAGACTTAGGCATTTCTGAAGAAAGTGGCGGTTTTTTGTCAGACTAGCATATGGAGCTGGTTTCTTCATGGAGACGACTTGACGTGCTGCCAGAAAAGGCAGCTGATTTTGGGCAGCTGAAACCCACAGGAGGGAGGCTGAAGTGGAACTGTGTAATGCTGATCTTCCCCCAGCCTACGACTTCACCTCATTGCTCTGCTCACCCACAGGAAATGTCCCTCTCCCCAGCCATGAGTCCTCCCCACTGTTACCAGTGGCTGCTCCCTGGTTCTGCTGAGGTTGCTGTGTGGCACCCATAGGATGGCAAAATGAATGCGGGACATGGCATTGAGGTTGGAAGAGTCAATACTTACTTCCACTGAAAAATCTAAAGTTAAAATCCATATTTCCCTTTGGTTGCTGGTGTTCATTGTTCAGCCTAATTTCTGGTTAGCCTCTGTGACTGAATTTGCAGACAAACTGTGCCTGGTGATGTGGTGCAGAGAGGGAATGTTGAATGTCCCAAGGATTGGAATCATAAAGAAAGGTAAGATTGACCTGTTATTCAGGAAGCCTGGGAAAAGTCACAACATACACATGTAGGTTTATTAATGCTTGTCTTTGAAGCCAGAAGAGTAGCATCATGATGTTCCCATCCCTTTCATACCTGTCATATTCATTTAAAAAAGGATCAGGAGCCCAACCTATGCTTGTTCGTTCTCTAGCTGCTGCAGATAGTTCCTTTTGAAAGCTGACGAAGACAGTTCCTTTTGAAGCCTGATCTACTCAGTGGTAAGCTTGGATGGTGATCCTTCTGACATGAATAAGGATAATAAAAGGGGCTGATTGAGAGCTTAGATCTTGGCTTTATGGGAAATGAGGGAAAACAAAGCATCCCGCTAGCTGGAGCTCAAGATTCACTGATGTTTTAAAGCACTTCTCCATCCATGGGTAATAAATAGAGTCTTTTTGGTCTTGATAGTTCAGATGAGAGTTATGGTGAGAGATATCTCATGATACTTGATGAGAGTTTTCATAAAAGAAATAGGGTAACTGTGATCGGTTCTGTCTGCAACTGAACAATAATTCTGGCCTAGGGAGAACGAAATGTCTGTTTTCCCTGCACCCCGTTCAACATGATCCTCACATACGACTTGCAAGCATGATGATGTTGGGTTAAACAAAGTGGGATCTACAGAATAAAAAAATCTTCAGAAATATGCTTGCTCATTTTATATCAATTTGATGAGCTGGTATTTTCAACATTTGCAATTTAAAAAGGCAGTTGTCTCTACCATTTGCTTCTTCAATGCTGCACAAGTAAGGAAGGGGAGTGCAGGCCGCCCTCTGGCAGCAGCTCTGCCTATGCTTGCTCTCCTGCAGAGCCCACTGACAGTGTAGATGGAACCTGAAAGGAAAGAACACAGCTCTGAGCATCTGCATCCAGCTTTGGGAACTGTTAGGGCATCAGATGGCCAGCACTGCAATCTCTAGATTGCAAATTTTTGAGACAGTGTAGTTACTTTGCCTAAGTTGTCCATATCTATGTGCCTACCAAGGAGTTCATATAGTTTCTTTGACTTTCTGGCTTCTGAAAAAAACCCCAAAATCCTCCTTCATGTATGAACGATATATTGCTATGAGAGGCAAATTTCAGTGGCTCTATAGGCTAAACAAACACAATGATAAGTCTACCCTGGACTTCATCTGAAAACTTCCTCACTTCAGGCAATTAGCTTGAATCTACCCTGGGTACAAGGGCTGGAAAATGACAGCCAAGGATTTTTGCTAAGGGGAATTTCACGTGCTGGGCAGCAAGAGTGACTTGGTGCTGCTTCTTTAAAATATGATAATGCAATCTAAAATTTAGAAATATTTCATTTATCCTGGATCTGAAAAGGAAACACAACAGCAGGTATTGGAAATTTTCAAGTGCAGGTAAATCTTTCTGTTCTTCATATCTTGGAGGTCAGTGTTTAAAAGTAAAAAGCTGTAGATAAAGATCTGCAACAATTTTCAGTCTTCTCTTGTATATATTTCCCAAGTGGCTGTCAAGTGTTATTTCTTCCGGTAACAGCCATTCCAACCAAGGAAAAACTTATTTTATAGCCAATATGGATAGAAGTCAGAACTTGAGGATGTCTCAGTTACTTGTTGGAAATATGAATAATTGATATGGAACATAATATCTTTTCACAGTATTTATTAGAGATAGTGCAATCAAAAATATGGGGGGTTTTTTTCCGGTGGTTTCTTTTACGTATGATTTAGTAGTCTGTGTAATTCAGGAAGAAAATTACTCAGCATCTAGGTGGGGTCTGAGTGAAAACTTGAACTTGGAAATGTAATCAGACATGACAAAATATCCAGAACTGCCCACAGTAATATGGAATACAATGCTGACAGGTGAAAGTCTCTTTGTAGCATCATTCACTGAAGTGTGTCCACAAGACTTCAGGTGAGGTCTGTATGACAATGTGGAAGTGTGATTTCCACACGCTGTACTCCTGGCAGGGCAGCTGAGAAGACAGGCAGTCAGACCCACAATGGGAGTTCTGCAGAGGTTCTGGGGATACTGCACCACGTGCTGGAACCACTGCCCCTGGCATCCACTAGCATGGAAATGAAACACCCTCAAGGTGTACTTGGCTCCACTGCCAATGTGTGTCCTATGACCTATGTAGTATTTCTGGTTCTAATCTTGAAATTTAACTTTTTCCTGGGCTGCAGTTTGATACAGAAACTATCTAAACCTTTTGCCAAGACAATGCCACCAGAATCAGTTGTGATGACTGCAGGCCACCAAACCTTAGAGGGAGGAAGGATTGTTACCCCTGTCACGCTGCAAGAGCGGTATCTCTATGATCCGGTTATTAAAATTCTTAGAAATGCCTCTTTGTTTGCCCGAATTAACGAGCAAACAAAACCATATGCCAGTGTCAACCGTATGGGTTTTATTTGATAGTAAGTATGAGAGAGAGAGAGAGAGAGAGAGACAAAAGAAGAGAAAGAAATAGAAAATGGGGGCGAGGGGGACAAAAAGAGGGTGACAGAGACAGAATAAGGAAAATATCACCACTCAGTGGATCCAAACAATGTTCCATTGATCCTCTCCAGCTGGTCTTCATGATGATGAAGGTCCCCCCAAAAAGCATAGAATCCGATGGGTTAATATACACTCAGGCCAGGTAGGAAAACCCAGGCACCTCCCTAAGGGGGGAGGTTTGCCATTGTCTCTTGCAACAGACTCTATATCTGTTGCATCACGTGCAGTCCTGTGGTGCAAGGCCTGTGGGGAGCACTTTGGGGAGTCTTTGATGGATTATGACACCCCCTCAGCTGCCTCTCACGTGAATGTCCTGTGGATGTGGCCTGTTGGGGTTGGAGCTTCCACAGCTGGGCCAGTTTGTGTAAGGGAGGATGGGTGTGCACTGCCTCTGGCCAGGGATTACACCCGAATCCTCCTCTCCTGCCTCCTCCTTTCCAGGTGGGGAGCGTCTGTGTAAACCTGGCCTGTGTGGACTGTGGTCTTCCCCACCCCAAACTCAGCCAGGGAAGAATCTCTACTGCATTTTTTTTTCTTGTGGACACGTTCCTCTCCCCCATCCTTGCTTGTTTCAGGTGATTGAAGAATGGGTTTTCCCTTTATCTAATCTCAGTGGTTTGACTTCCAGTCCAAAGTTCCAGTCAGGCATCTTCAGGGAGGCTTCTTTGGTTGTAGCTTCTTTATACGGTTTTTGTTATAATGAGCAAAACTTTATGTCAATGTTTGAGGCATGAACTATTTCAGTCCTTGACAGTTATGAAGACCAGAAGGAATTTAAAGCCATCTCAGTGGGTTGGAAGGCATCCCCTTTTAAAAATTTGTACTTGATGCTGTCGGTTACCCAACAGACAGTCCACAAGAAGGTTTTTTGATAAATGAGAGGTGAAGACCAGTTGAAAAGGACAGTTTGGTTTGTTTATCCAGAAATGAACAGTGGGGCTGTGGTTTGGGGAAAAGAAGGGATTTTTTTTTACCCCTTTATTTTCTGTGATTGTTGAATGCTGAATAAACTTTCAACAACTGGAGGTAAAAGTGATTAAATTACTAAATACAGTAAACCTTTCCACCTACTTTGGATTTGTGGCCTGATTGAGCTGAGATGAACTCATCTCCAAGCTTTCACAGTTTTTTTCCCGTTATCTTCCTTATCCACCCAGAAGGTGCCAAAGCAGATTTTGAGGATCTTCTAGAGTTTTCCTGGGAATTTGCAGCAGACCCATTGAGGCACCATGCAAGAGTCAGAGGCAGGAAGTCCTGCCACATGTCTGACTGCACACCCCACAGAACTGAGATCTGGGAAGGGGCAGAGGGGTCGTCAGCTCAGAGGAGATTATCTGCTCCTTGTGATAAATTAATTTTGTCTTTGAAGGAGATTTGCTACATCTCTGCAGAACTTTCCAGAAAATTCAGATTTATTGTGTAATGCATCTATCCAGGAAATCTCCAGGCTAAAAAAAAGGTTGATGAAAAAAAGGAAGGAAAAAGAAGTTGTTTTACCACAGGCTAAGCTAATAACCAGTCCTAGTGTCAAATCAAGTGGAAATAAAAGTCAGAGTTGTTTGTTATAATACTGACAGCAGCTTCCCTTTCCTGAATCACTCTTTGCATCAACAGAAGTTACTCCCACACACAAAATTTTTCAGTGGAATAATTAGCCATCTCACAGATTAAAAACATAGGCAAATTCCCATTTTTCACAGAGTGAAGACACAGTCTTTTCAAATCAGCTAAGCTTAAGAAAGGAAGAGCTCCTTTTCCGTCTAAACTTGAATCAAAGCTGCAATTTCAATTTTTATGCAGCGAACGAGATGGATCCTGATGGCTGCACTGTTGCAACATGGCCCAGCACTGAGTGTCTCACACCCTGCAATGGTGTCACTGGCATTTGGTGAGGACCCTGTGCACTAGGGACTGTGGGGCATGGGGAGATGGTGGGACCAGTCTGCACTGCTGTCACACACCATGAGTGCTCACGCCAGCCCCACTTGTTGGACTGCCTCCATCCCTGGCGGCTGGCACTTCTTATGCAGCTGGGGTATGCTAGGTTCTTCATGAACCATTGATGGAAATGTGAGGTTAAGGAGACTGAATCAAGAAGCAGTATGGCAAATTATCTTTTTATGTCTGTAGTTGATTTTCACACATCAGTTCCCCTTCCCTCTCCTCTGAAAGCTGCCAGCTAAGCCAAAGTGAAAAAAACACAACTTTTACGTGAGCAAAAGTCCCTTGACCCCAACTCTTCTGACCTGAGTGTAATTTCTCCTCTCCAGAAGGTGCGCAGAGAGGAGTGTGAATGCTCTGACAGGTGAAATCCCGGCAAAAGGTGACTGGATCACCCACAGATATAGTTCTTCATTGTGTCACATCAAAGCAAGCACAAGAAAACACCATAAAAACCCCTTGCAGATAGAAATATTATACGGTGAGACCTATGCTCATTTGCTGTCACTGGGTAGTCAGCTTATGGGTGCTCAAGCCCAAGCTGTGGCATACTCCCTAAGAAACTTTATCCAACACATTTGCTCTGGAAAAGAACCTTTCTCTTTTGTGAAGTGGGGACCACTGGTGTGTGATTTGGTGGCTACCCATCATGCAGCATTCAGTTCTCCATGCTGTCAAGTATCTTCTTTTCTGACTTCGTGCTTCATCTTAAGCTGCAACATTCCTATTTTATGTTAATAACTGCTTTAATAACAGATATTTTTCGTCCTTTCTCCACTCCCCAATACATAATTAGGGCTTCTATTAGCAGGTGGATGCCTCGTTTAGTTACAATGCACTGTTCTTCATGAGTGGAAGTAACTGTATGAGGCTTTAGGAACTTACACAGTTGTTACGCCAAAGGACAGTGGTACTGCTTCACATGCACTGTCTAACATTTATAAATGCTTCTCGGAAAGTAAAGGAAACTCTGTACCTCAATCTTATGTTCCTCTCCGAGGCAGAGCCCTTTCCCCTTTTGGGGACATGGCAGACACAAACCTAAAAAGACCCAAGCTAGGACAAAAGCTGGATGTCATTTATCTGGACTTCTGTAAGGACTTTGACTCGGTCCCCCACAACATCCTTCTTTCTAAATTGGATAGAGATGGATTCAATGGGTGACTGTTAGATGGATAAAAAAGAGACTGGATGGTCACATTCAAAGGGTGATAGTCAATGGCTGAGAGTCCCGGTGGACATCAGTGACCAGTGGCATCCCTCAGGGGTCTATACTGGGACCAGTGCTGTTTAGTATCTTCATTAATGACATAGACAAAGGGATCGAGTGCAGCCTCAGCAAATTTGTTGATAACACCAAGTTATCAACAGTGAAGGATGGGATGTCATCCAGCAGGACCTGGATGAGCTCAAGAAGTGGCCCATGGGAATCTCATGAGGTTTAACAAGAAAGAGTGGAAGGTGCTGCACCTGGGTCAGGGCAACCCCTTGTATCAGTCCAGGCTGGGCATGAACAGATCCAGAGCAGCCCTACAAGAAGGACTTGGGGGTGCTGGTGGGTGAGGGGCTGGACATACCCCAGTCTTATGCAGTGGGAGCCCAGAAATCTCCTGTGTGCTGGGCTGCATCCGTGGGCAGCAGGGGATGGAGGGGATTCTGCCACTCTGCCCTGCTCTGCTGAGACCCCACCTGCAGTGCTGCATCCAGCTCTGAGGTTCCACCACAGGAAGCACATGGATTGGTTGGAGCCAGTCCAGAGAAGGCCATCAGGATGATTAGAGGGATGGAACACCTCTGCTATGAGGAAAGGGTGATTGAACAACTGGGATTGTTCAGCCTGGAGAAGAGAAGGCTTTGGGGTGATCTAATTGTGGCCTTCCAGTACCTGAAGGGAGCCGACAAGAAAGATGGAGAGAGACTATAAGGGCTGGAGTGAAAGGGTAAGGGGGAATGGCTTCAAACTGACAAACAGTAGGTTTCGATTGGATATTAGGAGCAACCTCCTCTGGTGGAAAGTGTCCCTGGAGCAGGGGGATTGGAACACGATGAGCTTTAAGGTGACTTCCAACGCAGATCATTCTATGATTCTATGATTCATTGTGTTAAAGGTTGTTTGGCTCTTCTAGTGAAAACAGTGAAAAAATAGCTAGGAACTCTCACAAATTTCAGAAATAAAGGACTGTGTTTGTTAACGCTAATAGCAATTTGTAGCTGCTTTTTTTGGTGTAAGTTCCCCATTCCCAGTGCTTTGAGGAGTTTGGTGAGGCTCAGTGGTGGCAGGGCAAAAAGCAATGCAAAAAGCAAAAATTCTGCTGGACTAGGTAGAATCCCTCTGTTCCTTTGGAGAGGTACTTGTCTTGTTTGCAGTTCAAATTCACATGATTATTGGAACTACATGATCTTTAAGGTCCATTCCAACCCAGGCTATCCTATGATTCTATGATCTCTTCTTCCAGAGCCAGCTCAGCCTCCAGTGGCTTTGACTTGATATGACAGATGAGATCTTTTCCCCAAATACAAGGTAAAGCACCACTACAAGCATAATATAAGGACTTAAACATAATGATTATCTATTTGATATCTTTTTTTCTTAATAACATGGATGTTCTCTTAACATTTTTCAAAGAGTAGATACCTTCTTGTTAGCTGGTATTTGCCCATGGGCAAGATGTTATGTTGTTGCCTCTAGGCAGCTGCTGTTTCTCTGTTGTATGAAATTTCAGAGAAACACCAAGGCTAAATGGAAGTTCCGAACAGAAGCTCTGTGTCATAAGTGGGCATGGGCAAGCCTTGCCCACCACAGGGGCATGGGAGGAGTGCCTTTTGCAGGGCAGGGAACAGACGCTGTACAGCACAGTCTACCTCCCAGTTCTGAATAAAAACCCAGTATGTTTATTTTAGTAGTCTTTCAAGGAGGGACAATTAGCTCCATGACTTTAAAAAAGCACTTGTAAAATTTAGAGGATGAAGAGCTTCTCTCATGCTTAACCCTGTTCTTGTCACCTAATAACAATGGTGCATTTTGGGATCTCTGCAGAGCCTGGAAAAACAAAGAGTTTTTCAGCTGATGAAAAGAAGGAGAGATATTTCTGTGAATGCCACGTAAGCATGAGGTTGTGTCACCTCCCTGCATTTTAAAGAGAAAGTTAGTATTTCAGAACTTTCTTTTTAAATTTTTTTTTAATATGGATTCCTCATAATGTTTCTAGGATAACAGGGATTCTTAGAAACAAACTGCTAATCAAGCTTTCCTTGACGAGGCACACAAGGACAAAAGATTTTGACATGCAGGGTAGGCTGGTAGTGTGGTGCTCATCTCCTTAACCCTGATCCGTGATAGTTCTGGGGCCAGCATTTCTCTGTGGCGTTACAGCTGGAACTGCCTGCCTGCTTGTGCTCCTGATGTTGCCCCTGCTCCCACGTGGCACCCCATCCTTGGAGAGGTCCTTCATTTCTCCCACCTTCTCTTACCCTGGTACTAGGCCATTGCTCCAAGACCAGTAGTCCTCCAGGATTTCCATCCTACGCAGGTCATGTCTCAGCAACATAGACCCTTCTGAGGATTTCTGACCTGTTCCTTGCTCTCCTCAGCAGACTGGAGTATTAAGTCAAGGCTGAGGCATTCAAAGGCATGAAGGTGGAGTCACTACTGGGTTGCTGGTGGCTTCAGGAGGCCTTGGAAAGGTACATGCAGACTGGCAGACGTCAGCACTATGGACATGAGTTTTCTAGCCTCTTCAGAGAAAACAACTTTCTTGAGGCAGCCTGCAGCAAATTCCTCCAGAATCCAGGACCTTTGCAAACTGTTTTCATTACAGGCAAAATGTGTGTATGTTAATTAAAGAACTGGCTCCTAACAGACAGTATTAGCCAAAGAGCAGAATGGCCCAGCCCTGGTAACACTGGCTTGTGCTACCCTGTTGGGGGCTCTCTCCTGATCTGCACAGGAGAACGTCAGAATCCACCAAAACTGATGGAAATACTCTCACTGCAACATGCAGAGCTCTCCCCTTGGTCTTTAATCTATGAGAATCTGTGGTTATTGCATTGCTTTCTTGATGGCAATCTTCTTTTACATCAATTATTTGAAATGTATCATTCCTCAACCAGTAATACACTAAGTCCTTTCTCTTCTGCATGCCATTTCTGAGTATTTCAGATCAAATAAGCTTTTGCAATAAAAAATTGTTTGTTACACATATATGTGAAGCCTAATTTCTCCGCAGCACAGAGAAGAGATGAAATAGTTAATATCCTTTCACTCCAGGAAAGGCTGCGGAATAATAACCTGGGAAGCTGAAATAATCACTCTGCCATCGGTTGTTCTCCCCTGAGCCTGCCCACAAGGAGTCATATAGAGAATTGTTAGAGGCAGGCATCACTGAAGATTACATGCTCATTTTACTGCCTGTTACATAATTTGTTTATTCAGGAGATGCATTCTATCACCTCTGCTGTGATTCAGAAGAATCTCAGTCTGACATGATTGCTTTCATTCTCTCTCCTCAGTAATTAATACTGCTGCACAAAATGGGAAACTTACTCTTTATTGCAAGCAATATATTATGAAGTAATTCTTTTTGCTCAAGAAAACATAATCTATATTATTAGCTCTCTAAATCTGCTTTCTCTGTATTATAATAATAGTGTTGTCTTGGAAGATGGTAGTTAAATGCCTAGATTTTTAGGGTTTATTGCCAAAGAAAATTTGGTTAAAATGGGAGCAGGAACAGTCTGGAAAAGTATAATTAATATAGGTATTTAAACACAGCCTTTGTTTGAGTTTCAAAGGTGTTTGTTGATAACCCTACTTATGAGATACCCAAGGGACTGTGGCTCTAGTTCACTTTGCAGAATGGCTGGTTTTCCTTTTCTTACTTTTCTGTTCTAGTTCTTTTTGTGATCAATTTGAGTTGACTAGAGTTTCTGAAACCCAAGTGCCTGAAGCTGTGAGCCATTTCCCCAGAACAAAAATCTGAGTCCCAGTGCCTCAGTTTGAGTTAAGCAGTGGCTGGAGCTACATATGCTCACAGTGTTTAGAAGCAGTTGCCCAGGGATCAGTGTTTAACCTATTTACAAGACACATTCTCAAACCAGTAACCAGAGGTTTTTGTCTCAATGTCCTCTGTGTCAGGTATTTCTCCCTCATCAAGTAGCACTTCTTGTTTCCAAATACCCCACATCCACAGCAGCAGTAATGAAATATGAAAATGTGCCCCAGATGGCAGTTTAACTATGCATCAGGGGACACTCTCAAGCAGGCAAAATGGAAAGCAATTGCCTAGTTACACAGTAAAATCAGTTGATAAATTTTTCTTTCCTGTGGTCCCTTTCTTTTTATTAATATCTCCTTCCCTCATTATTTTACCCTCATTTTCCTCTCCAAATATGTGATTGTTAATAAATAGTTGAATGAATAGGACAATCACCTGGGATGTGCTTTGCTTTTGCTCATAACTTTGCTGCAGCTGTGATTTTCAACAACTGATCTTTGCCATGCTTCAGTTCCCTGGCAGGGATGGCATTTCTCCATCATACGGTGTGTTGGTTTTGCATGGCCTGGTTTTTGGTAGCAGGGAGCTACAGAGGTGGCTTCAGTGAGAAGCTGCTAGAGGCTTCCACCATGTCCGGCAGAGCCAATCCCTCATGGCTCTGAAGATGGACATGCCGCTGGCCAAAGCTGGGCCAATTAGAGAGGTTGGTAATGACTCTGGGATGACATATTTAAGAAGAAAATCAAAACAAACTGGGGTACAGTTTTTTTCTAGCCAGAGAAGAGGAGGAGGTGAGAACATATGAGGGAAACAACATGGAGATGCCAAGGTCAGTGGAGAAGGAGGGGGAGGAGGTGCTCCAGGCACTGGAGCTGAGATTCCTCTGCAGGCTGTGGTGAAACAGGTTGTCACCCTGCAGCTCATAGGGGATGTGGGGGTCCACGGGGGATGCAGAGATCCACTCGCAGCCCGTGGGGGAGGTGCCTGTGCTGGAATGGGTGGATGCCTGGAGGAGGCTGTGATCCAGTGGAAGAGCCAGTGGAGAGAGGGGGCCCCTGCTTCCAAGCTGGAGCAGCCTGTCCTTGGAGGACTGCACCCTGTGGAAGAGTGACCCCTGCCACAGCAGTTTTGGCAGATTGCTGCTTGTGAGATTGGAACCACATTGGAGAAGTTCATGAAGAACTGTGTCCCGTGGGAAGGAAGAGACCCCAGGGTGTAGCAGGGGAAGGACTCCTCTCCCTGAGCAGTGGAAGAAGATCTCGGGTGACAAACTGACCAAAACCCCTATGCCCTTGACCTATACGAAAAGCTGTAGCTATGCAGAAAGAAACCTTGCTCTGATTTTTTTTTTCTTCTTGTTGATCAAAATGGGTTGCAGTAAGCCGAACTTTTCAGACCACAGTTTCCTATGTTTGTGTCATTCTTTGGACTCGTAATTTAATACTCAAGAGACAAAGGAGACTTGGCAGGCTGTCATACAATACTCTATTGTCATACAGTTTCTCTGAAAGAAAAATGCTCTGAAACAGATAAGACAATGTACTTAGCTTTGAAGAAAGCCACTGGACCAATGGTCTGTGCATTTTATCATCAGTACAAGAAAATCAATGTTTCTAGAACATCTGACTGTGGCAATGGCAGCTAAGATTAAACCAGATTTTTGCCTTGCAGTTTTGAGTTTTCAGGGACCACGATTTTTCTGTTTCTCTGAAACCAAATTAGGCTCAAAGAGGTGGGATGCCGGGTTACAGACTTCTCTTGAACAGTGCATTCCTTTTTATGCAGTGATGAGTAAGAGGATTTTTCAGGTTCTCCTAGCTTTTGGTGAAAGGCCATATTTTCTTCTCCTTCCTATTGAGATTTTCAAAAGAATCTCCAATAAAACTGTACAAACAGAACTGCAATAATTATATCTGGCTTGGTTAAAATTAAGGGTTGTTTTCTGCCTTTCTCAGAAAAAGTGATACAGTTGATGCTTTCCTTGAAGCTTGTGATCATTATGCATCCATGTATCCTTGACCTCCCATTTGCCCTCAGCTGAAGATTGCTGAGACTGAAATAAAGACTAAATAAACAAAAAATTTTTTTAAGTATGCAAGTACCTGGAATGCTCCTGCCACAAGCAGCCTCCAGATGAAAGACTGTGACAGGAAAGTCTTACAGTGTATTCTATTTAATTGGCATTATTCTTCACATGGTTTAAGCAGGGAGTGAATAATTGCAGAAGCTTAATTCTCAGTAAAACGTGACTTATATTTGCATAAAACTTTCTTTTCTGGGATTTCACAAGTTTGTGTTCTTGCTAGTTTTATCCATTTTCTTCAAAAGAAGACAAAATGTCTTTCCTGGTGCCTGACCTGGGCAACTCAGCTGATGTCCCCACAGCTAAATCTGTTCCCAGTGCAGGTCTGCCCCATCCTTTCCATGTCAGAGGCTATCTTCCCCATTAACCTAGGAAAGAAGCCAACATCTTCCTCCTCTTTTAGATCCTCATTAACCTGAACATCACTTAATGGTTTAGTTGTACGTTTATGCTGCATGAAGGTTAAACCACTAAAAACTCAGCCTGCACTGAAGCTGTGTTTGCAACTTTTTAATGACTACAGTTTCATGTTTTGGCAGCATTAATTAGTACCAGTGTTACCAATGGAAGTGGCAATAGTTAACAATGTTCCTCCTGGGGTTTTTTTCTGATTATCAGTCCTGAAAATCTTTTATTTTTCTTTACATTAAAGAAATTTAATGTCTGGACTCTCTGAAAATTCATCAGGACAAACCTTGCACTATAATTTGTCAGTCTTTGTGAAGAGAAGTTTGCTTCCTTGGGGACACAGGGACAGCCAGGCTCTCTATGGAAAGGCAGGCACACAACAAGATCCTGGTTCACACTAAACCAGGTCTAAAAGCCAGGTCACAGATTTATCTCTGTGGATCTAGAGGACATGGACCTGGTTAGAATAACGCAGGAACCTTGACTCTGACAGCCTTCAATCTCTGTACAACGCCTCTGGTAGAGCTGATGTACTATGTGAACTATTTTCCTATAAACCAGATCTAAACCCGAGCTTCTTAAACTGTCACTTAAACAGTTGTCTGAAGAGAAGACAGTGTCCATGTGACTTCTGTTCTGTGCCATAAATTAAAACAAGACAAAACTCAGTTTGTCATCACCAAAATGACACACAGAATTTGTAGTATTCATTAGTAAAGAAAACTTTATTTCCTCATTTTCTCCTGCTCTGATTCAATAAGTTCCATTTTGGAAGCTAATTATATTAAGCAGCTTGTTATAGGCCTAATGTCGAGCAAGCATACAGAAGTCTAATACCCAAATTATTCTCAGAGAGACAATCCATTGTGTCAGCTAGTGGTCAAAGTGTCCATGCTATATTAAAAATTATTTAATTTCAACACCTAAATTTTTTTCAGCCAGAAATGATTATATGATAAACAAATTATTTGGAACCTAAAAGAGTGGGATCATGGTAAATATCTCTCGTTGTCTCAACGTGCTTAATAAGGAATGTTGAAAATCTGGGAAGTTATGACACAAAACGGTTCCTTTGGCTGCTCAAGAAGGAGAAATTATATAGAATATCTTTACTGGAGATTTTCTTTACTACATTTTTGAAGAGACATATAAAGAGGGAACATTATTAGAAGTGATCCTGCTGTTCCCTGTCCTTCATGAAGTTGTACTCCAAACATAGGTATTTTTGTATTTTTGCTTTATACTGTAAGGCTTGTTTTAAACAAGCAGCCTAAGGAACCAAGAGCTCTTATGGCCAGCCTTTGCTTTGTATGGTCTCTTTAAATTAAAAAAATGGATGTCTTTTCTGAATAAGGTTTCACATTTATAGCAGAAGAAGACATCCCTCTTAATGGGCACTGCAAATATTTCTGTGAATTCTGGGATAAAGTACTGTGAAATAACACTGGCTCTTTCTTACATGTTTCATGGTTAAATAAAGCATCATATTTCCAAAACACTTACAGCACTTCTTTTAATAGTCAGCATTTGCCTCCAAATCCCAATTTTAGTATGAAAAAAATCAATCAGTACAACTCCCACCCATGAAAATCTTTTCTTGGTGTTGGTTTGTATTCTTCTTCTCACATGTAACTAGAGTTGGGATTATTAATGTTTAACAAGAGAAGCTGTAGAAAGGTTCATGAAAAGTCTTCAAACAACCCAAAGGGCTCTTGAGATATGAACACTTCTACAAAATACTGAAGAGAAACATGTAAATCTTTCTTCAACCCAGTCACAGATTTAATTCAAAATTTCATTTTATCTTATTTGTCATCTCTGACTAGAGGCAGTGCCTGTGGTGGTTTTTTGCTGACTTCCCATCAGTTCTTGAATGTCTGAATACTGATGCCCATTTTGAGTAATGCCATTCTGAGTGTCAGGGTGTGACGAACCTCCTGTTTCCTCAGCATACAACTCTCTACTATTTGCACATCTGGATCCTCATCTTCCTCGGGAGAAATCTCACTGCTCAGTTTCCAGATCCTCCTGCAAGAGCTTCCTTGCTCCTGTTGCAGATGTTGGGCTCTCATGAAGCACGGCACTGCCAGCACCAGGGCTTAACGCTGAGGTTAGGCTCCTCTTCACCTCCTCAGCCTGTCCATCCCTGTGGACATTATCTATGCCTCTCTCTCTCTCTCTTTATATTTACAAACTGAGCAAATAAATATTTTTGTTTCACTTCTTTGTTTGAAATTCTCCACAAAGTTTGAGGTTTAGGTATCTGGGGATGCATGATACCACAAATATAATTTGATACTTGGTAGCAGAATAATTGGTTCCTGCCACTGTCAATATCAGACCTTGCTCTTGTGTGTGTGCTTTTTTAAGGCCACTGAAATGATCTTCATGCAGGCAGCAACTCACTCTGATGCCATGAAAACAAACAAGAAAACAAAAGTTACATCTGTCATGTTTCCTAAACTATATTGATGAAAAGGGAAACCAGGCCATAGAACTGATTATGTGTATCAGATATCTGACAGCCTATGCTGTCAGTGTTCTCTGACTTAAATACTTTGCCTGAAAGAGAACAATACTGCCTATAAAAAAATATTATCTGAACAGGAAGTATGACCTAATTTTTCAGGGTCTGGGATTTTTTTATTTGGACTTTTTTATTCTCCTTTTTTTAATTCCTTTTTTTTTTCCTTGTTATTATCTTTAAGGTAGATAAATATGAAATTTACTGACCATCATAGCAATAGAAGGTATTGGCACATCTCTTTTAAAATATGCTTTGTTTAGGCTGTCTGAAACAGCTCCTAAAGAAAAAACCACCCATTACAGGCTAGCTGCTGGAGAGCTGATAATTTAGATGAGTGACCTGCTGAAGACACCTTGTTCTCTTCATTGCCTGCAGATGGATCCTAGATAAAATGTGTACTCTAAATATGGGAGGAGTGTTTCGGTTGTTTTAAGTATCAGTCCTCATGTGAATTCAGCTTTTGGCTCCTTGGAAAGGCAGTTTGGGGCTAGAAGATGATGCAGGACTAGTGGAGCCACACATCTTCTGAAGCTGCAGGTAGGTTAGGCTGAAGGTTCTCAAATGATAGTGGATGTTGGTAGTTTTGTTATGGATTTATACCTATAATGCCAGTTAGACCAGGGGAGTATTCCCCTGGTCTCCCCCTGTGTGTTACTGGGGAATGTGCCTTGTTAAGAGATCTGCAGCTCTTGAAATTTGAAGTGAAAGACAAGAAAAGTAATGTAAATTTCTTTTGGCTGTTTCAGTGCAGAGAAAAAGATTTAATTAAGTATGTGATAAAAAATAAACTTCAAACCACAAGGAGTTATGACAGCTTCAAGAATCATTCCTAGCGTTCTCTGTAGCTCCAGTTGACATCCACTGCAATCTACTGTTGTGACAAGCAATTAAATCAGTTTTAGGTGTGTGAGTGTTCATGTAGGTATCTATAAATTCTGACGGTTCTCTGTCACCTCTATAACTATAAGAACTCCAGGCTAGTGAAGCTATTGAGTTTCCAGTCCCTGTTTCAAGATGGCAAGAAACAGTTTTTAAGCCTGACCCTTTGCTGGAGCAGTGACACCAGTCATCCTGCAGACCCACTCTCGTGTTTCTGGAGTCTTTCAGCCACACACGCTTTGGCTGTGGTACTCTTTAAGACTCTTATTTACACACTATCATAGCAACACATTCATTTTGCTTTTGACCTGTAACTGCTTGCTGGGTTTTATTTTCTGATACAGAACAGAAGCTTTTTGTTTTAGTGCCACAGAAACAGGATGAAATTTGTATGTAAGCATGTATTTTCACAAAGATACGTGCTTTTGGGTATGTGTATAAAAATCCTGGAGGAGGTAGGGGAAGGCACAGAATTAAGTGATTCCCCATCACAGCAGCACAGTAATTCAAATGGACAGAATTTGTCCAATTGTCCAATCCCTGTAGCTGGAAGGTGAACCACTTGCCAACACACTCCACAGCCTGTAAGACCCAGAAGGTAGAATGAGTTGTGCTCCCTCCCCAGCATGCATGGGAAAGGAAAAGTTCAATGATTTTATTTTTTCATGATTCTGCATTTCTGATGTAAATAGCGCTACTGACAAAAATGAGAGAAAATCAGAGGGAGGGGAGGGACAACTTTGGAAAAAAGTCAGTGGTTATCTTACAAAACACGTGGCAAGTATATTTCCTAATTCTTCGAGTGCTTCTCATTGCCCTTGAACATCCTTAATACACTCATACTTCACTTTTTGTAAGTAAATATTTACCAGGTGGCAAAACTCCACCAAGCTCTGCAGAGCTTCAGGCCTGTGCCCCCTTGCTGACACTTCTCAGGCTGCTTCAGAGAGCTGTGCACCTCGATAGGGGCCAACCACTGCAGCTTCTGCCTGCTGGGTCTCTGAAATGGTGGGGGGTTAAGCTCCCTGTCTGGTAATCACATGTTGCTTGATATAGCGTCTTAATTATGCCATGAATTTGTGAGGAAACTGCTCGCCTCTTTGGAGTGTAGAGATTAAAATTAAAACCGTCAGTTTCCTCTGTTCTTGTGCGAATGTCAGTTCAACAAACTAACATGGAGTGGGACAGTATCCACGGAGGTGTCACAAAAGCAGTCTTTACAGCAGCTGAAAAGGCTTCTACTGACTTTATTGCTGAAGGAAATGTTTGCTTAGACTGTCTCTGCAGGTAGCAATAAATCTATGAAAATAAACTCTGCGTTCATTTCCTGACACTTCACATTTCCTCAATACCTAATCTCTGTATAGAAAATAGCATTGTTTGGATTTCAAGGATGAAACATGAACAGGTCTCCAAAGATATATATGTTTAATATTATGTTTATTAACAGTAGGATGGAGGGAACTCTTGCCTCTTCCATTTATTATTCTTGTGATCAGCCAGAAGCTAGTGTAAAGATTTTGGATCTGCAGTGTTTGGGGAAGCCAGTTGTTGTGTGATGGGTGCCATACTGATTTTTCTGATATGTACTAAATCAAGAGGAACAACCATTTCTTGGGTTTAATCCTTCAGCCTCATCATTCTGGAGGCAATAACATATTAATTCAGGTAGAAAAAGATAATAATTTTATTAACTTGTTCTGCAGAGGAAGAACTGGTGTTCCTGCAGTGAGGCTTATCCATTAATATGAAAGAAAAGGGCAGTACAAGAACCATCAGTGTATTTGAGAGCATTGCCTTGAAGGCAAATAGGACATACCCTTGTGTCAACTGGTATTTAGCAGTATGAATTTCATTTTTGCTTATTGGTTAGTGTTTTGAATTTTATTTCATATGAGATCTAATTAGAAGATCAGTTAGGAGAAATACAAATATTTTGTTACAGATGCCAGATGTTCTCTGAATATAAATTATCTTATAACAAGCTAGACCTCTTGCTGATATAACACCTCAGAAGTACTAGACTGATTACTTTAAGACTGTATTTCGGCACTGGAATGTGCTGCCCAGGAAGGTGAGGGAGTCACCACCCCTGGAGGTGTTTAAAATAAGACTGGATATGGCACTCAGAGTCATGGTTTAGTTGATGAAATGGTGTTAGGTCATAGGCTGGACTTGATGATCTCAAAGGTCTTTTCCAGCCTAGTTCATTCTGTGATTCTGTATCTTTCCTCTCATTCCTGGCAGGCAGCTGCTTGTTCAGAGAGGAACGCTAAAATGACTACTGCAGTACACAAATTTGGGATAGCATGAAGAAAATCCAAATCCAGCCAAAATCAGCATAGTGTGTAAAGTTAAAATGCCTAAGTACAGAGATTTCACTTCTAACAATTATACATCAAAATATTATGTGACTTCGTAAAAAAGACAAGGAAACTACTGTAATGCAAATAATCACTGGAGCACTTCAATATATGGGAATAAACTCTTGAAATAGTGTGTATACATGGTGCTGATAATCATGGCTAATTTTAAATAGATGAGTATTGTGAGTCTCTAGACTCACAAATAAATTCAAGCTAGAATATCTTGTGGCCAGGAGGCCCAAGGTATCCTGGGATGCATCAAGAGAGTGTGGCCAGCAGGTTGACAGAGGTGATCCTCCCCCTCTGTTCGGCCCAAGTGAGGCCACACCTGGTGTGTTGTGTCCAGTTTTGGGCTCCTCAATACCAGAAAGACTAGGAGATGCTAGAGACAGTCCAGCAGATGCCATGAAGATAATGAGAAGCCTGGAACATCTCTCTTATGAGCAGAGACTGCAGAAACTGGGCCTGTTTAGTTTGGAGAAGAGAAGACTGAGAGGGGGTTTCATTAATGCATATAAATATCTCAGAGGCAGGTGCCAAAAGGTTGGTGCCAGACTCCTTTCAGTGGTGACCAACGACAGGATGAGGAGCAATGGCCATAAACTAAAACACAAGAAGTTTCACCTCAACATGAGGAAGAACTTCTTTCCATGGAGAGGGGCAGAGCACTGGAACAGGCTACCCAGGGATGTTGTGGACTCTTTCTCTGGAGACATTCCAAACCCACTCAGATACGCTGTTCGAGCAGACCTTGTTTTGGCAGGGGTTGGGACTGGATGATCTCCAGAGTTCTGATTCTGTGATTCCAGATAGCAAACCTCACCATTTCCATTCCAGCAACTGGAAGCTTGGCAGCAAATGAAACAGTAGCATTCGTTCCTGAGTGAAGAGTCATACCATGGTTAAGGGATACAATCACAATGCTGCCAAAGCTGGATCTTGGGAGTATTCAAAGGGAAACTTTTATCTTTAGAAATACATCTGTCCTGCAAGATATACTGATTTCATCTAAATTAATCTTCTGCTTTAAATCTGCTTCTAGAAGATCCAGCCTCTAAGACTGAGGAATTTCTTATCTTGGATATAATGTGTCATTTTCTTTAAAGGCTGTCACACTAAAGGGTTGGTATTTCCTCTAGACACTTGCAATTCCAAGTTTTCTTCAACATTTAATTGTGCTTTTGGCTTAATGCAATATTTCCTCTTTTTTCCAAAGATGCATTTGCAGTGGGCAGGTGAACTTGAAGCTCAGATTCAGAGTCTTAATGGTTGGAGAGGAAGAAAATTAGGAAGACCTTCCACAGTGTCAGGTCAACATACTTCAAGTAAATGCTTAAGTCTCATTAAGGTCTGTTTCTCTGCACAGAGAATGGCTCAGACCATTTCCTAGTTAAGTCCCTCAATCCCTCAGCAGCATTACTGGCTGCTTCAGCTTCCAAACAGTACATCAGGAAGTACATTTAATCAACGCATCATACCAGCGTTGCATTTAGAAAGTCTTCTTGAAACCACCCTTCACAGGCACCATGAAAACTGAAGCCATGTAACAATTCTCTAACCAGTTTTTGGGTAAAGAGCCACTCAGAAAACCAAACTGCAAACTTGTGGTGCTACGCACTTACTCAACACAAAGAACTAGAGTTGAAACTTTACTTTTAGAGAAGAACAGATTTTTTTCCTCCAGTTACATAGAAGAATCCTGGGATACCCATTTCGGAGAAAGTCTATGCGCAAAATGCATGGGGCCTCTGGGCCGGTCACAATAGGATGCTTCTTCCACTCATTTCTAATCAGGCTTACTTCAGCTTCCACCAAAGTCAAATCCTGTGATCCCCCTGTCATGCCAGCAATAGAAGAAACAGATTCTGCCCCCACATATCTCGATGGGATCAATGTGCACTGCGCACCAGTGTCAACCAAGGCCTCATATTTTTGTGGTTCTGATGTGCCAGGCCAATGAATCCACACAGTCCAAGAAACACGATTTTGCCTAGCCTCTCTAAGCCTCCTTATTTCTCAAAGACCACAGTCCAGACAAAGCTATTCTTGCTTCAATTAATGAGGAAAAAACAGTGGGGAAAAAAAAACCCAAAGGAAAATCTCCCTTTCTCTTGCTCCCTGCTAGAAGCCAAGAGAGAGACTGCAAGAGCACAAACTCTCCCCTTTTCAGTGTCCCACTGCTGGCTGCAGTCAGAGTTGAAAAAATGTAAACAAAAGCACAAACCTGTGCTGGTTTCTCTGACTGAATTGAAGGGACAAAAACTCACTTCTGAGCATAACAGGTGATATGGAATATATAGCATAAAAGACATAACATAAAATCACCCTAGGACATTTACCTATAATTTATGTCACTTGTCCTGAAAGACAAGGATGTTAACAGTGTCCCTGAAGTGCAGTCAGGGACAGCTAAAAGAAGCCAAGGCCTTTCTCTTGTCCCTGCAGAGCCTGGGCTTCCTCTGACACCCAGAGGTTTGCAGACTGAAGAGAATAACTTTGTTGGTCTGTTTCCACCTAGAATACCAAGATCCTTCAGAGCTCTCACCTGCTCCTCAGATGGACCTGCTGCATGGCCCTGCAGTGTATTCATAGGAGACTTTATGGCATTTTATGCACCATTTACCTCCTGACTGGTGTGCTCAGAGCTTTACTTTAAGTCCAAAGATGCTGCTACACAGCCAAATATAATACAATGTTGACAGCTTGTCAAAAACAAGGAAAAATGGACTCTGTGAATTGTTAGAGGGAGAGCTACTGGCTACTGAGATGTTGCTGAGGGGAACTTTGTCACAAGCTTTATCCATTCTTCCTGAAAAATGCTCAGGTTGCACTTGCACTGGTATATCACTCTGGGATATTGTTGGCTGTTGATACCTGGTCTGCCTCTATCCTACAGCAACTAGGGTTAATCCACCACTTGAAGCTGAGATGAAAAGTCACTAGAGACCACAAATTCAGACAACCTGAATGATCAGCCTGTCTGTGTTGGCTTTGGAGACTATTTTTAATCTGCTGAGATAGGATGGATCTTCAACAGATGTATACTGGAAATAGAAGTATGATTAAGGAGACAGAATGTATCCAGTGCTGGTAAAGGGCTTTATTTACTTTTCATCATGTCTTATTTCATGAAGGTTTTAATCTTCTCCTAAAATAGACTTATAAAAAGGGAGAAAACCAGCCTGCTTACAAATTTATAAGTACTATAATTAGTGACATTACATTAGCATGATTGTAAGGACTAACAGGGCTACAATCTTATTGGCATCACAGAGATGTGGTGGGATGATTCCTATGACTGGAATGTCAGAACGGAAGGATACAGACTGTTTAGGAAGGACAGACAAGGGAGACCTTGGAGCAACTTCCGGTACCTACAGGAGGTTCAAAAGAAAGGCACAGAGGGACATTTTACAAGGCCATGTAGTGATAGGACAAGAGGGAACGGCTGTGAACTGAAAGACAGTAGGTTTAGACTATAAGAAATTTTTCCCTGTGAGGGTGATGAGGCACAGAAACAGGTTGCCCAGAGAGGCTGTGGCTGCCCCATCCCTGGAATTGTTCAAGTCCAAGTTGGATGGGGCTGTGAGCAACCTGGTCTAGTGAAGTATCCCTGTCCATGGCAGGGGGGTGGAACGGTAATGTGTTTAAGGTCCCTTTCAACCCAAACCCTTCTATGAGTCCTTTGCTACCCTCACTTGCTGATGCACTGCTCACCTCTTGCCTGCTGATCTAGAGCAAAATTTCTAGGCAAAGCTGGTGATCATGTTTCCTTTAGTGCCCTGTGCTAATCAAGGCAACTGCCAAGTTAGAAGGGTTTCACTGATAATCAGAAAATGCTTTTGCAATCAGTTGGGGTTCTGCAGGTTCATTCTCATGAGGTTGAAGAAAGCTCACTAAAAATGAAAATACCAGACTTTCCACAAAGCTTATTTCTTTGTTAGTTTCTAAAAACAACTTTTTCTAATCCCAGAGCAGAAAACCTCACTGTTATGAAGAAGGAAAGTAATTTATGTTGAACCTTTGATGTTCAGTAATCAAGTCACTGAGATTTGATCATGGGATTATGTACCAAGAGTATTTCCAAGTTAGAGCAAGAACATTTCAAGTGATGAATTTCCCTTTCTTTCTTCAACTAACACTTTTGTCATAGAAATTACTTTCAGTATACCTGACTTTGCAAAGGAAGTAGAGCTGTTCCACAATTATTAACCAATTACCTAAACTATGTAGGAAGTTTTTAATCAGAGTTTACTGAAATTAACCAAAAGATTGCAAGGTTATTGTGTTTGTATATATTCTTGGCTTAACATATGTAGCTTTGAGACATTTGTTCATAATTTGCCAGTTTTTATTAAAACTGCAGCTTCAATTGTTTTTAAATCTAAAAAAAAGTGGTAGCACTGGGAAAAAAAAATAATGAAAACTTCCATGAGTGTGTTTTCTTACTGCATAAAGTCTGAGCATATATTTTTAATTTTCAGAAAATAATTAGGAAGAAAATACCCAAAACCAAACCAAACACAAACCCC
>VZTJ01002749.1:211229-238118 GCA_013397795.1 Orthonyx spaldingii | reverse complement strand
AAAAAACAAAACAAACCCCTTTGCAATTTGCCTTTCACCTTTAAAATACTAAGGTGCTGAGGTTCTTCTGGGATGAATGTTTCTGGGGCAGCAGAACAGGACACCAGCCTATGGGAACATTTGACATTAGAGCCCATCTAAGGAGAGTACTTCACAATGTGAAAATCACCCTTGCTTCATAAGTGAAGCTCATTAATTGTATATTTCCTCATTTCTCATGAAACAGAACTATTAGATTTTTTGTTGTTTTGGGGATTTCTTGTAGAAACTGCTTGCTTGAACAAATTCAAACAAACGATTTTTCTTTTTTTTTTTTTTTCTTCTTTTTTTTCTTTTTTTTCTTTTTTTTACTTCTCTTCAGTATTTGCAGGCCTCGGGCTGCAGGGGACTGTTATTTGGTGCTTTAAAACTGAGCTCTGGAGGTTACCTGTGATTGATCTCAGAACTTTCCCCTTGTTTCCTGGCTGATCAGAAAACGCCATTTGGTTTCTGTTGCCAGCTGCAGGAGCAGTAAGTCCTGTAATGAAGGTGAGAGTGATGCCACTATGTTTCTGTTGGAGAGAGTATCAGACAATTAGGGATACTTTAAAACTTAAAAATCCCCTTTTTTGAACTCTCCGGGTCTGGTTTCTGTGCAGGTTGGGCTGCTTTAAGACTTCTTGGTTTGGATACAATTTTAAAATGTAACGTTTCTGTATGTGTGCACAGAAATTCCTGGCTGTTTAATGGAGCTGCTGTGAGGTTCTGGCAGAAGGCTTCTGCTGAGTGGTCCTCTACAGTCCTCCCTTGCTGAAAAACTCGTGCTGTTCCAGTCTGGCTTTGATTTTTTCCCCCCCAAGCATAATAGGCAATTTATTCTCAGGAAAACTGACATCTTAACACTCTTAAGAGGTGGTAAGTCAGGGGATAGAAATGGCAAAATGTCGCCTATATGCAGATTCTCAGACTTAGCTAATTTCTCAGGAGTTCCAGTTCACCAAGAAATCCTGACAAACCTTTTTTCACATATCTGAACAAAAATACTCTTGAGCAGATGGAAGTGCCCATCATCTATTCAATCATCTACTCTTACATGACTCAGTGAGGGGAAGACAGATTATCAACCACAGGGATTTACTCTCACAGCATGGTCACAGGTCTGTAACTCCAGAAACTCCAGAGGTGAATGTGATCCTCTGCCTCAGGAAGAGAGGATACTAAGAACTGAAGTCACAATGGTGTAACAAGGACTGTGAAAGCACAACTTTCAATGCCAGGTTTGTCCTCTGAAACTTATTGTTTCTGTCTTCCAAAACAACTATTGTCCTTCTAGAACTTTGGTTTAAGTGGTGGAAAATCAACACTATGCTCTTCAAGGGGGTAGAACATGCTGTGTCTGTCAGCAAGCTTTGAGTATTTCTGTTCTATCACAGTAAACAGTTGTCTTGGCTTCAGCTGATCTTGGTGATCTGTGCTAGTATTTCTTCAAGTTTATGTGTTTGGTAAACCATTTTGTGAGGCATGCTGTATCTTAACAGTGCCCAGATTTTCTGCAAGTAGATTTCATATTGATGTTAGGTTTAAGCCTTTATTATGAAGTTGTTGCAGGATTACTGTTGTGGGCTGCTTTGATAGTCCTGTATTCCTTCAGAGTATCCACTCTGTAGAATTGAAGAACAAACTAAAATAAATATCACACACCAGGTGTTCTCCCAAAACCATCCCAAATTTGTTCTGCATGCTAACCAAACAAAGGAGTGTTTCACTTCTTTGAAATGCACTAGATTTTCTTGTGGGCTTTGGCTATCTTATTCTACCCTCATACATACATAGGTTAGCAAGGTTTATTCAATGACATATTGGTCTGCAAAGCAGAGCAGTGGCCCATCCACAACTGAACCCCTTGAAAAATTGCTGTATGTGATAGAACGGTGTCAGTGTCATGCAGTGGTGAGGAATTAAAGAGGAAGGAAACAGTGATACGAACAGAGCCTTACAAGCTTTTTATATATAGCCACAGCTTCTGGTTTCATTAATGTTGTTAGACATTGCTGACTGCCTCTCTAGTCCCCAGCTGAGGAAGATGGGTTTGCACAACAGCACAGCTGAGGTCAGTTATAGACTCACATTGCTGCAGCCTCTCTAACTTGGCTGGCCGTGACTGAGAGCAGCATGTGGCCATGTACATGACTCAAGACATGGGCTGGGTCTACAATTACACATTGTAATTACACACTTTCAATGTGTAATTGTAGATGTCCCCCTTCAGAAGCTGCCTGTGGGTTGTAAACAGAAGAGAGAGAGAAACCTCTCTGCCATTACAGTTGAGGGATGTGAAATCCAGAAGGAAAAGAATGCAGGCACACAAAGGTTTTTGATTCTTTAGACCACCTTTGAGGGCTCTAAGCTGCAAACAGGCAACTTCCTGGGTTAGCAGATGATGCATCTAGCCTCGCTTCATGGAGGCTGTGCAGGACTAAAGCAGTCTCTGTGAAGGTTTTGTCTGAACACATGGTGTTGTGATAGGCAGTAGAGAAAGCTCAGCAGCTTCATAAGCCACTTGTCCTTCACTGTAGGAAGAAAAAGTGGAAGCCTTTAAGATAAGGGTGCTGTGGGAAGAGGGAGAGAGCTATGTCACCCACCGTTTCAACATGAGATAATCCCTGCTTGCAAGTCAGCGCTGCCTTCTACTGTTGGATTTGGAATTTAGCTCTGGAATTTTAGGCCCTAAAATCGGTGAGTGTGAACATAGGTGCCAGGTTTAATCAGTGATTAAAAACAGAAAATGTAATTTGCTAGAGATTTCTGATACTATAGCTGAGATAGGGGAGTGGTTTGTGAAATGGTTCGGTTATGACCATGCAGTGAAACTAGTGTTGGGTTAGAGTAAAAACCAAAGAATGTTGAACAGCAGATATTTTATTTGGAAGTGTACAGGTACAGAAGGAAATGTATACAAAGGCTGTGTGTGAAAATTTGCAGCACTCTGTTGTTCATACACCTGTTTGGGTTGTCAGCTTAAGCTTTCCAAGTTAACGATGCCATGGTGAAAGACATGCTGTGTTTTGTATTATTATTTATAGTTGTGGATTTCCTTCCATCTCTAACTGCAACTAAATGTTCCTATCATCCTGTAAATTAGAGTTTCTCTTTTAAGCATCACATTTGCAACTCTGTGTTCATATAATCCTGCAACTATGTAACTATTTTCATTCCAGCACTGATTCAGCAATGTACTTAAGTATATGAATACTCTCTTTGAACCCAACAGGACTCCTCACAGGCTTAGTCATGGTTTAATTACTTCGCGAAATCAGCAACTATTATGGTGTATAGAAACAGGGATAAAAGAAGTGGCTTGCATCTACTGTAAACAGTGTTACTGAACTGAACATTTCTAAGCTCTAATTTTATCTTCCCAATTTTAGTGTTTTCAGCTGAATCATATTGTTGGAGACACCATATGTGAAGTATTAAGATTGAATGACATCTCTTAAAACTGTTTTCTCTAGAGGCAAAGCAGTTTTAGGAGGCTTGAGCCCTCCCTTGCCCTATGTTCGCTGGAAGTTGGCTGCCCATTCAGGCATGCCACAGCAACTGGAGAGATAAGCACCAGAGAGGGCCTTTTTTTTTTAATTGAAAGAGGAATACTATGCTTACAGGGATTCCAACATGATCTCATATTTCATAGTTATATTTGAGATGGTAATAAACCATGATACATGATCAGGAACTGATAGTGGCGACGGGAAGGCCTGAGGCCACCTCAGACCACTACGCTAATGAAGAAAATACGTATGTATATACTCTCTGAAAAATCTCTACTTTACTCTTTAATCCTAAAATTGCATATTGTCTAGGATGTATAATGTTAACATTTTTAACCAAAGCATATGCATGAGAACTCTTTCACCTTATGCTATATGAACTAGGAAAGTTGAAGTATAGTCACTGATTTGGAATTACAACTCTTCTATGTCCAGATGAAATGGAACATCAAGAAGTATCTTTGAAGAAAGTGGGAACATAAAAGAATGAAATGAAACATTGCAAACTGCCTTTTGTAACAGAATATGAAAGTTTGTACCAAGTAGCTCCAATATTTACCTTAGGAAATGCACAGGTTAAGTTCTTTGAAGTTGAGTACAAATAAATGACTTCTATGAGGCACAGTGTTGTGATAATTTTAAAGAATTTTTCTTGCTGTCGTAATGCCTGATCCAAGCATAGAAGAGCTATCAGAGAGCAATGGTCTTGACCTGAGTCAAAACAGGACTGATAGGTTTGATATCTTTGGTACTTATACAGTGATTATTTTACAAAAATACCAAGACACAATCAAAATTCTCTACAATAGGACAGGCAAGGACAGAATTCTGTCCCTAAGTCAGCACACAGAGGAAAAAAGAAAAAGGTGGCTAGGGACTGTTTTAGAGACAGAATCCATACAACAGTGTTTAAAGTTCCTATTTGTGGCTTAATAAGCACTAATGGAGGTGGACTTACCTGAAGCTGTGAATAATGAGACAGACAAATGTTCACTGAATAAGGTGGTAGCCTGCAGGGATCCTGAATCTCAATTAATAAGCCAGTGCCCAACCCCATGAAAAAAAGAAGACAAAAAGAGTAGAAGAGGGATGTTTGTATTCCTTGGCTGGGAGAGTTGTTTGAGGATATTCACAGAATAAATGGGAATGGACCCCTTGTGAGAAAAAGAGGATTTAGAAAGAATCAAACGAGAGCATTTGATCTATTTGTTTCACAGATTAGGTTCTGAAAAACAGATCAGTCTGTGAAGTAAAGGCTTGATTATTGTTTTCTGGTTAAAATTCTGTTTTGTACAGATTTTAATGGTAGTGGGCTAGTGGTGGTGATACTGCTGCTAGCAAAATTACATGCTTTGGAAGATATTACTGGAAAATTTGCCATCTTGCACGGCTCAGTCCATAACTTTTTACCAAATGGGGTTTTTTTGCATCAAACCTTTACCTTTTGCCTGAACATACCTTTAATATTGATTTACATTGATGTTTATTGATGGAGAATAAATACCCTTCATCTACAGAGATGTGCTTTTTTGCCTGAATTTCTCTAGCTCCAGCTATCATATGAGTCCGTTAAATAGGCCTTTTTATGTCTTATTCCACCAAAAAGGTCACTGAGTTACTATATATTACATAAAAAACCTGCTTTGCCTTCTGATGTACTAACAGCAGTCACCTCTGACTCCAGAGGGACTGGGAGTCCAATTAAACAGTCTCTGTGCAAGAAAAACATAACAATGTTTAGCACTCCATAATGTAATTTAGTTACCTGAAACCTATTTCATGCAACCTAAAATTTGGGTTGTAAACCTTCTGTTCCTATTCAGACTAGACATAAATGGTGTTTTAAAATAACATTAAAAATGAGATTTGCAATTGAGTAGAAAGACCATGGCTTTTTACTTTTTTTTTTATTATTTATTTATTTGGTCTTTGTTTTAGTGTCAAGCACTGGGGCAGAAGTGTCCTCACAATGTGGATGATGCACCAGTGAATATCTAGGCTCCTAGCCTCAGTGGAGCAGTGCTATGTGCTGGCTTCTCATGGGCTACAATTGAAAGATTCTGGCACCATGGAAGGGATCCGAAAATGATACAGTTCCTCAAACTGTATTCTGTCTGAATGAAATCTTAAAGAAAATGAAGATAAAGGCATGACACAAATTCTGCCTTTTTAGGGCTCTGGAGTTTTCTTGTGGCTCCATGTCTTCCTCCAGTTAGGATTCCAAGTCCCATACCTGTGTGTGTTTAATAGTTGTTTTCTTTATTTCCTTGCAAGAATAGATCAAGGATCATTTTTCTTTTAAAAAATCACTCAAGAAAAATTTTTATGTATTCTGTTGCTAGTTTTGACTGCTGAGTGTGGAAAGTCCTTGTTAATATACTCTGGAATGTGAGTCTTCATCATATTCTGTGAGATTACTATACCAGACATATAGGCATTCATATTATATGTTTTGTCATATTTTTCACAGTTACAACAAAACGGTTTATGGCTCCTTGTTCCTATGCTTCCTTTCTAATAGAATCCTTTGGGTGGGAAGGGCCCTTAGGAAGTCTCTGGTCCAACCCTGTGCCCAAAGCAGGACCAGCTCTGGAATCAGGCCAGGCTGACTCAGGGCTTTCTGCAGGTAGGTCTTGAAAAATCCCCATGGGTGGAAATTTCTTTTTCTTTCTTTTCCCATGGATGACAGCCATTACCCTGGTGATCAGGCCATTCTCTTGAAGTAAACAGACTGAATGTGAGCTTTGATATTTCACAGATAAAAAAGGATAATAGCGACATCCACCTTTTCTATGAAGCCTGCAACCACCACTACAGTCTCTTAACACATGCAGATCTGCCAGTGGTACTCTGATGCCTTCTGTGAGTGTCTACCTGGAATATGAGTTTCAGAAGGTGCACAGAAGGATTTACTTTATGGTTGATTTAATGACAGTAGGCAAAAGAACTTCTATTTGTATTTAACTGCATGTTTTTATTTGCAAACACAGGGCATGTCTTCTCTGTAATGTACTCTTTCCTTGTCAATGGAAATCTCCAGTTATAGCTCCTTGATTCTCTCCTGTTCTCCAAGCCTCCTTCAAATATTGTACTTAATTTATGTTGTGGGAAAAAATCTATATTAAAATTAAAGGACAAAAGATTCATTAATATGGATGAACAATAAATTATAGGATCTTGCCCTTATATAAACCAGCTATAAACACTCATACAAGTAATTGTTTAATGTAAACACAAGTATGATGTTCTAATTTATTTTCTGCTTCCTTCTCTTTACTAATTCATTGATGTATTAAATTGCTTGGCTGGAAAAAATACTTTGCAAATAACAATTTCTTTTGTTACACACTTATAAATGTTTAATATTAATAGTTTAGGAATTGAAGAGGGGAGATCTGGAATAATGTTATCACCTGTGCAATATGATTTTCCCAGCTTGCCCTTATCTTCCCATTGCTCAAGATTTAGATCACAGTGCTCATAATATTCTGACTTTAGTGTACCCTGTCTGTGCAGGACAGGCATGAAAGACCTGAGAACAGCCTCCTGCCTGCCATGTGTCCTACCATGTGTGTAAGTAGCCAGTGTGCTGAAAGAAGAAGAAAATTTTCTTAGGGCCCCATGCATATGAGCAGGTGGTTTAAGACATAACAGAATTAAGGACTGTATACATCAGAACCCTTGTTCTGCTGAATTGCATGCCATGCAGGGTACAGAAATGTTATGCTTGGTGCAGCTGTCAGATTCTTACTAGTATTGCTTTCATTTTTCACTGCTTAGTAAGAACTTGTGATGAGCATCATACAATGATAAGTCATACAATACCTTTTTTACTCTACATCTTTCCAACATTCACAAAGCTGGTTGGTTTTGATACAGGAGAGGGAAGTGAGTCCAAATAGCTACTCAGCTCCTGTCTCTTCCACTTTCTTACTTAATTTTCTCACAACTTACCTTTTCAGATGTTGGGCATGGATTATGATGTAACTCATGATCACATTACTGAAATGATTCATTACAGATGATAACCTTTTACAATAGGAGGTTGGTTTCTAGTGGAATAGCTTCAGTGCAGTTAGACTCCAAGCAAGCAACTCTTTTTCACTTTGCTCATGGAGTACACTGGAAAAGCTGCCTAATGAGAGCTCATCAAGGATCCTGTGGATGCAGGGTTTATGAAACTTAAGCAAGCAGGTTGTCTCATGACCAACTCCCAGAATTAATCTGTTTTCCTATTCATTCAATGAAAAAAAATGAATAAGCTTTTCACATTCTTCAACTCTTTGTTCTGTTCATTCATTCCTTAGGATAGCCTGCTTTTTCCTTTTGTTAAAAAAACAGAGACCTAATTTCCCCTCATCATTTCTCTTCAATTAACCACTCCATTCATGATATGACGCAAATGATTTTAATATATGGCAAGTAATGCGTTTGATCCAGTGAGTTTTAAAGCAATGGACTTTTTGCTTATTTTCTCCTATGTATACTTGTTTCTTTCATTTTTTTCTTACAAGTCATCAGATGGCAACATTCCTATTTTGTAATATAAATACCTGGGCTTTTGTCTTCGTGGGCCTTAGGATGGTTTGTTTACCACATTCTAATAAACACTGTGATTACCACAAGACTCTTATCATAGGTAGTACATTATCTTCAGTCTTCTGAATAACAATTTCCTTTATTTTCACAATAATATTCAGGAAAAAAACATAAATATTTCTTTAGTGTTTTCGTCTTGTTAGCAGTCATTGTCCCTGCTCTGTAGCCAGTATAATTTGTCTTAAAGGATTTATATTGTGGTTATTAAGGATTTAGAATAAATAGAACTTTTAGGAAGAAAAATTCTTTCCTGTGAGAGTGATGAGGGCCTGGCACAGCTTGCCCAGAAGAAGTTGTGGCTGCCCCACAGTTGAGGGCCAGGTTGGATGGGGCTTGGAGCAACCTGGTCTAGTGGCAAGTGTCCTTGCCCATGGCATGGGGTTGGAACTGGATGGTCTGTAAAGTCCCTTCCAACCCAAACGGTTCTTTGATTCTGTGATAAATATGCTTTAATCATTAGAGCCCAAAACTGCCTTAACATCTTTAATGAAAAACACACATAGTGCCCATGTTGAGATTCTCTGTGAAAACTGACAGATGCTTGTAGAAGGAGCACATTATGTGCTGACATGCACCAGTATTTGTCATGAATGCTATAAAAAATAACAATGTTATTTTTATAGACGTAATTGGTAAAGATTTAATATCCTCATTTTAGTTTTTATACAACTTAGAAATCTACTTTAAAAGAGACAATGGAGCCTTCTGTAAGAAGCTTGCAAACAAAAGAAAAACAGCCCTGAAACTTCTCTTGTTCTACTTTTGCAGTGGGCTCTTTTTCAGTACCATGTAAGATGATAAAAGGAGAAATGTGGTCTTGAGTTGTTGTCACTTAACAAGCAGGAACTGAAATAAGCTGCATAAAGCACCGTGACCAGCAGGTCAAGAGAGGTGATTCTCCCCATCTACTACACCCTGTGAACCTCCATTTACAGTAATGAAACTCTGAGGTCTTAAACACAAGAAAGATGTGGACCTGTTTGGAGCAAGTCCAGAGGAGAGCTTGTGAAGATGATCGGATGGCTCAAGCATCTCTTCTAGTAAGAAAAGCTGACAGGGTTGGAGTTGTTCAGCCTGGAAAAGTAAAGGCTCTGGGAAGACTGTAGGCCCTTCCAGTGCCTAAAGGGAATTTATAAAAAAGATGAAGAGACTTTTTACCAGATTCTGTAGTGACAGGTGAAGGGTTTTAAACTGAAAGAGGGTTGCTTCAAATCAGATAGAAGGAATGGATTTTTTACAATGAGTGGTAAGAAACTGGAACAGATTGCCCAGAGATGGTGTAGATGCCCCATCATTGGAAGTGTTCAAGGACATGTAGAGAAATCTGATACAATGGAAGGTGTCCCTGTCCACAGCAGGGGCTTGGAACTAGATAATCTTTAAGGTCTCTTCCAACCAAAACCATTTTATGATTCTATGACGAGTGTAAATTAATAAATTTCACACTGCCTGGAAAAGAAAGGAGTCACTCAGTCATTTATATAACACACTAGTATATGAAATTTAAAGAAGTGACTGTGACTTTTGTTCTTATGTACTTTTAAGAAAAACCTTTGAAAAACTCTATGCTGGTTAGCACCTGCAAAACTTACTTTTCTGCTTCAAATTTTGTTTTAATGAATTGAAGACTGTCTTTGCAATTTTGTACCTGCTGCTTGGGCCTCATGTGTAACTTTCTATTTACTGTCAGCTCCATGGAAATTCAAAGCTGCTACCTTATAGCATAGCCACAGGGGGTTGCGTTTTCAGACTCCATATACCATACATTTTCTATGAAAAATAATGGAAGATTGTCTTGTCTAGAAACCTTAGGACATTTATTTCATAGACTTATTTGCTAAAGCATTCTAGGCACATAATTATTTGAGATGTCTCACAAACACGAGATAAATGCTGTTACACAGGGGTGTTGCTAATATTGAGATGGGCAGATACTAATCACTTTATGATTCCTACTAGACTGATGTATCCTTAGAGATGCATCCAGAGTGCAGGAAGCAGGGAATGATCAATTTAGAAAGATACTTTTGATAATGTCTTTGCTGGTCAATTGAATTATTAGGGGCTGCCTTGGCTTGAGTGCTCTGGGTGTCTATCACACAGCCTCCAGTAAACACCATGTGAACCCCAGTAAAACACCCCCAGGTCACAGCCTCTGTCCCTAAGCCCCCCCCAGTTACCTCCAGACAGCTGTTCTTAGGTTTGTGCCCAGGTGCTAACTCATGGGCCCTTTAAAGACTTGTATCCCACCTGGGCTGGTGTCAGAAGGGACACTAGGCAGGACCAGGAAGGCCTCTCTGAGACTACTCCTGTGTTGAGCATGGCACAGCATGTCACAGCCATGGGGTTCCTGCAACTGATGGTGTTGAAATCTGTCCTGTCCCGCTGTAAAAGGGGAGTTTGGGAGGATTCTTTTTGATAGATTTCTCTGATGAAAATAAAGCGCAAGCAATATTAGATCTGAGAACTTTTTATTGATAAAGAAAGATAAGTGTCCCTACTGAAGGGGGATAGAAAAGGGAGCAAAGAGGGGAAAAGAGAGACGGAGAGAAAACCAGAAAACTGGTACCAATCATTACCGCCGTACCCTGGGCGCCCTGTTAGCATCAGCTCGGCAGATGGAGTGTGTGTGCTGCAAGCGGCGATGAGTCTGTGTGGCTCCCGTGGCAGGCTGGGCGCGATATCCAAACGGCAGCAGGCTGTGTGTCTTTTCCATCAGCGAAGAACAGGTTGCCGTGGTTATGGGCACACTCGTGGAGCAGCTGCGGACTATCAGGCTCGGGGCATGGCGGCTCCAGCTGCTCTGTTGGGGAAACAGTGGAGCACTAGGTTGCCACGGTGTGGAGCTGCCTCAGGGAAGCAGTGAAGCAGGGCAGACGGACAGATGTGGACAGGGAAGATAGCCAGGGAAGAAGCAGGACTACAGGGAGAAAAAGGCAAGGGAGAGAGGGGAGCCAAGCTGACCCTCCAGGCAAGCCCTGATCCCCCCAGGAAACCCAAAGAAAACGGCCTGGGGTTGTGGTGCAGTTAATTGTTTTTATGTGCTAAAGCTGCTCCCATAGCCCATTTTCCCAGGCATTTTTTCCCCAAGCATCTGGGAATCTGCCCTGCTAGCAAGGGGTGGGGGATGAGGTCGCCTGCAGCGCTGTCGTGGAAGCTTTCTCTCTCCTGACCGGCTGCCAGGCAAAGTCTCACCAGGGACAGGGCTCCCAGCATGTGTACAAGCCCCTGTAGTAGTTTTTCACCTCATGTATAACATATGTTCAGGCATAAATGAAAATCAAATTAGTCCCTCTTACCACCCAGTGACTCAACATTGTTCATATGGTGATAATGACAAGAGGCAGGAAAAGAGAGAGAGAGAGAGAAAACATAGGGGTATCTAACAACTTGGTTTTCTTAACATATTTAACACTATGTAACAACAGAATATATATTCACATAGACTTGTGTGTTAAGTATTCTGACTTCACACTTTAGTCCATCGTGCTTTTCCACCTCCAAAACATGACAACAACAACAATAATAACCATTATTAACACTGCCTACAGTTACCCTGCAATACAAATAAACAGATTCTCAGTTCTTTCGGAGCTGGGAACATAACTAAAACATCACAATGAGGGAATAGTCCACCTGGAATTATTTTCACCCCTACTAACACATAGTTAGACTCTTCTGATCTCCTGAAGGGTCCAATATAACCTGCCAAGCCTTCCATAGTCCTCGTCCTTCTCTTAGGTGTAGTGGAAGCTTCTCTAAGAGGTGTCTCTCAAGTCAGACTCAACATTCCTCGCAGGCTGAAATGCACATCCTGCAATTCTCTCGGCATGAGCCCCTAAGTACAAGTCTTTTGCCCCAGTGTAGCTTTGTTTCACATGTAGCCACTCCAGGAGATGTTCCCAGTTGTCAGCTACTGCCTCCTGGTTTAATGGGGTGAGCCTGGTCAGTTAATCTACTCTGTCATTCCATTTGGCTGCTGGATCATCCCCTGTTTGGTGAGTGGCTATTCATGCTACTGCAAAGTCACCTTTCTTAGCAAATGCTAAGATGTCCTGCCACTTTTCTTTCTGCCAAACAGTAATCCCATTTACCTCTCACTCATTCTGTTCCCAGAACGGAAACCATTCAGTACAGCCCATAAAGATAGCAAAGGAATCAATATAGATGAAGACAGGAGAGAGAGACAGACATTCATATTTGAAAATACTCCATACAGCTACCAGTTCTCTCACCTGCGCACCACCTTTGCCCTCAGTGACAAGTTTGGGATTTTTTTTTGCTTAGTTTTGGTCTCTAAGGTGACTGCCTGATACTTCCACACCTTGCCTTCTTGCTTAGCTGAGCATCAGTTTTGTAAGTGTGGGGAGAAGGGTGGTGCAATTTTTACTATGGGAGAGAGAGGTGTGCCACTCTCCTGATCTGAGGTGCTCCATTCCTGAATGGTTAGTAATTTAGTGGTCCCTTCTGTCACTTTGAAGATGTCACAGTAATGTTTTATTTGTGCATACCACCTCCTAACTGAAGCTCTTTGGGCCACCCCGTCAGGGGGAGGTGTTCCTGCTAAAACTGGCCTTATCACCTTAAATGGTCCCTTCAGCACATGAGTGCAAGTTAACTTCTTCTGCCAAAAGAAATAAAACAACATCTCTGGAAACAGCAAGTACACCAACAGTGTTGAAACAAACATTCTTTAACGAACACACTGTACTACCGGAATGGTCTCCTCAAGGGATACCATATTTTAATTAATACAGTTCCCTGTCCACCCTGAGATTTTGTAGTGGATCTTGGTTCATACACACAGGAATTTGAGGGAGGTACAGAGTTATTCTCTGAGCAACTCCCTCAAAATTCCTCTAGCAGCAGTTTCTTTCTGTGTTCTGCTACATCCAGCAAAGCCCTAAGGTGGTCATTTTGTATCCTAAATTTCCTAATCCAACCTCCAGCCCCCTCCCACATAAGGTGGGCAAGGCCTCAGTTTCTCTCTACGCAACTTGTCCAGTGCGCTCTCATCCTCGTTCAGCTTTATGAAGGGGAATGCATCTGGGCTTAGGTTACTTCTCTGCACTTGATTTCTTGGACATCCTGTCTGTCCACTCTGACACTACCTGTTCTAGTTGGTTTGTGGAGACACCATCCATTAGCCTTTTCAGGATTTCCTTCTGCCAACCTTGTGACCAAATTGCCTGTCTCGTGAGTGGACGTTTCCGCTCACTCTGGTTGGAATGGGGGGAAATCCTAGGTGACATTTTCGGAATAAATTGGGTATGTCTCACCTCACAAGTCTCTGGCTTTCTGACTACCAGCTTTCCTCGACTGTACTTTCACCCAAAATTAACCCATTTCTGGGCTACCTCTTCCCAGGTCCATACCTTGCCTCGCCAGACAGTGGTATTTCCTGCAGCGAAGGAGATAGTACCATCCAGGGTGGCAGCAACTCTCTCAAGTGGGGCCAAAGCCTGTATTTTCCCTTGTAATTGTATTGCCATTGGTTTCAGAGAATCGGGGAGCCCTCCTATTAGGGGGGTCATCTGGTCAGCATCTACTCTCAGCATCATAGGCAATTCTTGTAAGGGGGTTAGCTTATGCTCATATACATCATTTGAATGCATGCTGCCTTTTGAACACTTTCTACTTTGTCAGTGGTGCTTGCTATAGCTAGAGGGCCGCCTAGGGGTTTAAACTTCCAGCCCTGGAAGGCTGTCCTCTGGGTTAAGGATGACAGAACTCGGCAGTAGTAAGGAAAACTCCAGGACCCCTCAGCTTCCTTTTCACTAAGAAGGATTTGGTCTCCTCTGGTCAAAGAAACTTGCCAAATTCTGATGAAAGGAATGAGAGGGAGGTGTCTTTACAAACAAACTGTAGGCCTGCTGGTAGATAAAGCCAGATACTGATAGGTGAAAGAAGCAATGGGAGGAACCATAAATTCCAGGGGAATTCCATGAGTTGACACAAACTGTTGCTCACTCCAGGCCATCCTAAATTCCTGGACTTAGAGAAAAAGAACAGAGATAAAAAGAAAAACAGGGGGAATGGGACAGAGGTGTGTGCACGTTAGAAGGGGGTCTGTATTAGGCGATTTGGAAAGTCTATACCTCTCAAATAGCTCAGCCAGAGGAGAAAGAGAGAGGGAACTGTGGCTGGAAAACTAGGATAAAAAGGAGGCTGGGTCCTCCAGCAATTTGAGAGACCCCATGGGAAATTGCCCCATGACGTCTTCCTTTATTCAGGAATAAGGCTATGGGACTCCTCTGTCTCCTTTTTTGGATATAAACCTCTGACGTTGTGGATTAATTTTCTTAACAAATTGGGAATTCATCCAGGATCCTTCCACCATCTGGTGTCAGTGGGCAGCAAGTGGAGCTGAAGGTGCGCCTCACCCAGTTTCAGTGATCAGCTGCCTTTGGTGGTGGCTGGCACCAGGTGTTTGATTGGATTCCTGAGACTGTCCAGGAGACAGACGAGTGGCGGACCAGGGGTAAAGAGTCTGCAGGGAAGTGATGCCTTTTTTCCTGGTTTCAGGAATGAACACTAGACATGGTTGGAGGTTAGAAGGTTGAGGGTCATTTACCTCAGTATTTTAATAGGATCCTGTTCTGATACATCACGTTGCAAAGCCCACCATGCATGCACACTGTTCTCCTTTCTTCTTTTCTCCTGTGCCCTTCTTCTGTTCTTCTGCTGTCCCTTCCCACCCCACTCACACACACAACTTATAGACTTAATCTCCCTGGGGGGCCAATAAGTTTACAGAACATATTCTACTGAGGGGAGCCATGGCTCCTCAAGATGGTAAGATGTTTGGTGTCTTAGCTCTACAGGACCTTGGAACTATGCTGAGTTACCAGACTTAGAGAAGTACAAGTATGCATGCTAATACTTGTGGATACACAGAACTGTGTAAAAGGTATAAAAAGAAATAGCAAAAAATCCTTTTGGCATCAGAAGGACCACTGAAAATCTCACTGGTGAGTGCAATGGGATCTTCAGGAAGTAAACCTTGGAGAGTTGCACAGGTAAAACAGGGCACCCATGAAGGGTAGCAAAGGTAAAGGTGGAAAGCGGTCCCAGCAAAAGGGATGACAATCCCATAATATCCCTGGAGAGTCCCCTGGGGAGAATGCTGAGGCTTTGCAACAGATTATGCATTCCCCTGGAGGTAACTAAGGAGATAATGGTAAAATATTGTTATTTTGTGTGGCCAGAGTATGATTTGCCAAGGGGGCTTACGTGGCCACCTTATGGAATGGATAGGCCTCGTTTGTATTGGAATATGTGGTTGTATCTAGAGGAGAATTGGAAAGGATTAATTGAAAGGGAATGTGGAACAATATGGTTAAGACAAGCAACAGGAAAAGCCTATGTGTTAAGAAAGAAGGAGGAAGACGAAAAATGGGAGGAAGAGAAAAATGGTGAGGATTGGGATGTTTTTCAGCACCTTTCTGTGTCTTGTTCCCCAGTTTTGCCAACTGACCCAGGGCTAGCTGCAGGTCACGTCTATCTTCAACTTCCAGAGCAAAGGGATCAGGGAAATACTGTTTCTATGGCATCCCCTGAAGATAATGACAGTGAAGGGGAAGGAGGACAGCATGTTGTATCCCTCTCTACAACTGGAAGGGGAGCTCAGTATAGGACATCAGGAGGCCCTAGGACCCAAGAAGTGGGTCCACCAGATGCCACTACTCCAGGTTCTCTTGAGGGGTCAGGGGGGAGGGTTTGGGTTTGTAATTGTACCACTTACTACTCAGGATATAAGGGGGTTGAAAAAGGAATTACCCCCATGTTTGGATGATCCCATAGGTGTGGGGGAAAAGATATAGGAATATTTGGGAAATGTGGATTATACACGGAAGGATTGGGATTTTCTTTTAGGGATTTTGTTTGGGTCATCAGAGAAACAAATGATTTTGCAGAGAGCTCAGCAGTTGTGGGAGAATGAGTATCCACAAGGATTAGGGGGCTGGACACAATGCACCTGTGGTGGATGATGCAATCCCCCAGGTGGGACCCATATTGGGACCCAAATAACCAGTAGGAACCAGAGGCGAGTCTGAGTCACCTCCGTGCTTACTTAATTAGAGCAATCAAATCAGCAGCTCCCAGAACTAACAATAGAGCTAAGGCCATGTCCTTAGAACCAGAAAAGCATGAAAGTCCCTCTCATTGGTTGGAGAGGATTAGAGATGCCTTGAGGAAGCATGGGGGGATGGATCCTGAGGGATCAGCCTTTGACACATTGCTGAAGGTGCAATTTGTTAGTAAATCCTGGACTGATATAAGGAAAGGAGTACAGAAAGATGAAGAGTGACAGAATAAGCCTCTGGAGGAATTGGTTAGAAAAGCAGAGCAGATACATGTAACAAGGGATGACGAAAAGGCAGAGGCGAAGGCAAAGGTGATAGCAGAGTTTTTATTCTATATTAAAAATGGAATATATATTTATATATTCTAAATATACACATGCTAGGACTGAACTGGCTGAAAATGTTGTTTCTCCATGTGAAACGGGGAGAAAAGATTGCTTCTCATATGGATTTCTTTTGTCTTTTGGGATCATTCTAACAATTTGTTTTCTATTTGGGTGGAAAAAACTATCTGCCCTTCATCCCAGTCGGTTTTATTTCCCACATCACCTAGGAAAGTGGTGGATCAGGAGGGCCTCATGGGAAATGGCAGTAAAGGGCATGGATTTGATCCAATACTACTATTGTTTCCCTGTGCATGGATGTGGATGATTGGTAAGGCACACTAGAGAGAAGGTAAATCAATAAAAGCTGTTGTCACAAGTTTGAAATTAAACACTTACAAAGTACTGAGAGAAATCAGATTTTCTCTTAGAAGTTTTTCATTTTTTTCACTAACCAAAATTAAGTGGAAATTTTTTTTTTTTTTTTTTTTTTTTTTTGCTTATGACAAAAGTTTTGGGGTTTTAAAATTTTTTTATTGTTCTGCACATGACTTTCATAATTGGCTATTTATTTTGATTAGGAAGAAATTTTGATGTGCCTTCAATGTAACGGTTAAGAAATTATGAATTCCTGCGTTGTAAAGACACAGATTTTTATTGCTGTCGTATTAATGTCAGATAATTTCATGACTGGTCCTCCTAGAGGATAGAAAAATGTAGTCTTGGAATGAGTTTCCTTTAATATCTGTCAAATGCCAATTAAAATGTTTTCATTAATGCAGTAATCTCTCTTATGATGTACACTGTGTTGTCTAATTCTGATAAACTTAATTAAATATCTTCATTAACTGCAAGTCTGAGGTACTGCTGATGAAAAAAATGTTTGGTGAGCTGTTCTTTGAGTCAATCAGCATTATTCCATTTGCAAAGAACATCATAAACCAGTAATTTGGGTTAACTTGTTTACTTGGAAAAAAACTTCCACCCTCCAATATTATTTATTGTAGCTTAAATATTGGTTTTTTTGAGGAGAAATAGCTGAAGAATGAAGATGTGGAAAGAGGATATTCTGAGACTGCCTTATCTAAGAAAACCAATGTCTTGGAGGAAAGGAAGTATTGTTCTTGTTTTCAGGAAAAGTACTTTCAATGTATGGTAGATGAGTAATAGTACAGGTACTTGGAATAATATCTTGGATGGGTCAATTAATTTAATTCAAAACAACTGCAGCATTTTCATTTTATTCTTTTATATCCCAGCTGAAGGTCAAGTCTCTTGACCTTGTTAAATGGATACAAACATAGTTTGCAAAACAGCAATACTTCAGATTTTGACAACAGAAGCTATAAATCATATCGGCGTCAGGATGAAAAGCACCCTACTCCAGCTTTGTTGATTAAAAAAAATTCACTGTGTCCCAAGGTAAAAGATTAATCCTTGAGGGATCTGGTTACACATAGGAAAATAATGCCCTGTGGCTCAATTCCTTTAATTTTCAAATGTGTGCCTAGGTAAAAAACAGACCAAAATTTACTTTCATTGACTTCACTGCTCTTGATGTTCTGATTGTAACACTTCATATGCATTTGTTTAAATATTCTATCTCCCCTGTTTAAAATCCAGCCTTGGGTTTGGAAGCATACAGGTTGAAATTCACTTCCATTTATGATACAGAAAGCAGCTCTGGTAATAAATCTATTAGAGAGTCTAAACCTCAACTGTATAGACAAGTGAGGAAGAGCATAGAAGATGAAGGGTTAAGTCATGATCTGAGCAGAAACTGAGCTCAAAACTGGAGCTGTTATAAATTGAGAAGCTCCAAGGTGTTTTAAGACTTGAAAGCTATTAATTCTTTACAAAATGTTACCAATAGTTACCTGGGTATATTGTATTAAAATAAAGCTGAGAGTTAACTGAAGATAACATTTTATAGGTGCACATTTAATTAAATTGTATGTTTTATCTATAGTAATAAAATATGAGACTCATCTGAGTTAACACAGAGTTTTACAGTTTGAAGGTCTGAACCATCTCCAGCATCCCTGGGCAGGGCTGTTTGGTATATGAGCCATAACATCCATTCAGGAAAAGTGCTATTCTCTGAGCTTTTCCATTTGCAGCTAAAAAGCTGTCCTGCTCATCATGCTGGTGTTGTATTAAACAAGTAAATGCAACAACAGCTTCCTGTTGTGAAATGAAGTGAACCCATTAAATCAAAAGAAAATTCTCCCTATCACTCAGCTTCACATGTCATTTAAATTTAAAAGCACCAGCATAGGATAGTACTATGAAACTAGTCCTTCAAGTCATGCTGAAGGACACACCACAGTTTCCTGTTGATGTTGGAGGACGGAGTAGGGCATTTATGTAAGCCAGAATGTACTAGTTTGAAAGCAAACCAGTGGGAGATTCCAAGTCAGAACTAGAATTTAATAGGAAAACTAATATAAAGGCAATAGAAGAAACACTGGCTTAAACTGACAGAGTCTATGACCTGACACCCTGTTGGTCAGGGTGGTGGTAGCAGTCCAATTAAATGGTGGCTACAGTCCTGCTGGAGTCATGGATGTGGTTCTGTTGAAGCGGTGATCCTTTAGAAAGGTCTGGTCTTTCTCTGGAGATCCAGTGGTAATTACCGAGCTCTTGTCCTCTGAGAATCCAGTGGGTAGTGCTGCCCATGGTGTTCCAAACCGCAGATTATATACAGGTAGGAATGTTTGGTTCCTCTCCCTGGGCAGAGCATCTCACAATGGGATGATGTAATTTTATGAATCATGATGGGAGACTTTGATGGCCCGTTAGCGGAGATAGCCCTCTGGAATATGTTATTGGGGCTGACTCATGGAGAAGGTACAGAACACTGCCCCTCTATCTTAACATCTTACATAGATGGTAATAGAACACATACTTTTGATTACATCTAATACTGTAACCTAAGACACAGAATTACTTGATAAACCATTATAAACCACCTGCACTGTTCTCACAGTGGTTGCTTCTAGTCTTTGTTGACAGTGAATAATCTTTCATATTTCTTCCTACTAGAACAGGCTGGTAAGTGCTTGATTTCAGGTATAACCCCAGAAAAGGCCCGATTCAGTATGTCCTGTATGTCCTACTGCTTCAGTTTTGTCTACAGAGGAACTGAACTTGCTTGATGTGTCCTTTTAGACTATGATTTTACAAACTGGATATCCAGAACTTTAGAAGGAAAACTGATGACCTGATTGGTCACTTCTCCCTTATCACAGCACTGGAACCTTACTCTTTTTGAAAACTAAAAACGCTTCAATCTAGTTCCTACTCGAACCAGTGTAGAAACCCCTCCAGCAGGTTGGCTAATGAGGTTGTCTCTATTTGGCAAAGAGATTTTGCCAAAATATCTGGATTCAGCTCTGCAAGCATTCCAGTGGAATTGCTGTGCTCAAGAAGAGGAGGCTTCGAAGTTGTGTGCAGTATCACTGTTGTGCTTGTCCCGCACATTAGAGGGGCCTGAGCTGGCAGACACCTGCCAGACCTTGTCTACCACTCCTTTGGCTGATGCTCAGGCAGAGAGAAAGGTTTAAAATCTTCAGGAAAGGTTTAAAACCAAAGCGTCCTCTGGCTGGTGGTTATATTACGTGGATGCCAGAGCTGTGCCTGTCCAGGCTGCATGGCAGAGAGCTGGGATGCACCAAGACAATTCAATGTTTAGAAAAGGCTGGAGTTTGGCCTTGTTTTGCTTGTGCATAGATGAGTCAGCACTTTTGAGCAAATCCAGCTCGCTGTCCTTCTGGCCTGGCAGATGACTGGGATGCATCTCCCAAGCTCTGGCAACAGGAACTCTATGAAACTTTTAAGGTAGAATCATATGTGGTGACTTAGCCAAACTTGTGTGAATAAGAAATGATCTGGACAAAACTGAAACATATCTGCTAAAATGGGGCACAAAATTTCTTTGCAGTACTTTATTGTCCACAAAAATTCAGAAAGATTTTCATGCCCATGTCTGTTGAGGTCCGAGATGATTTATAGAGAAAAGTCATCTGAAATGAATTAATCTAATTTTCTCTATGGTATTTGCTGTATTTTGGCTGTACTTTGATTGAGCTGGGAGAGAAGAAGGAAATAACTTTGTTTTTATTGCTGTCTTGTAATGAATTTTCCAACTAAATGTATTTGCAGCACTCTGCAAAGCTGAGTGTTCCCTAGCTGCTCTGTTCCCTAGAAGCCAATGGAGCCAACAAAAACGCCTGCAGAAAGAAATCAGTACCTGTACCCTGGAGATCACAATTGATTAGCAATGGTATTGATTTGTGTTCATCAGAGGGCAGAACGCATCTATCATACCAATAAACAATCTGTTCTTTAAAATGCTGCTTGTAGCTGTGAAAGATTGCTGAGGATTGTTTTGGAAAGCTTGGACAAGCATCTCTAGCTCAAACATAAGCCTGAAGTCTCTCAAATGCACATTTCTGTTGCCTAACAATGTTTACTGCATAGGTATGCAAAAAATATGTAACATTTTATGTTTGACTGTAATATCAAGTGGAAATGTAGCTTTTCCTTATAAGATTATTAGCATTAGCTAAACAAAACCAAAAAGTGACTTTTAAACAACTACCTTTCATTGCAAGCAATACCTTGTACAATCATTCCCAAGAGAAATAGCATTACAGTGGTACAATGAAGTCACGACTCATTTAAGGTTTGGTCCTTGACTGGAAATTCTCTTTTAGCAATGATGGTATTCTTTCTTCTCTCAATAATAGCACCCTGGGTTTGAATTTGAGACTGTAATGTATACCTGTAATGATGCATTGCATGCACATTTATTGGGCAAATTCACATCTGGAATTTATTTTTCTCTGTTTAGTTTGCATCCCAGAAGAAGAGAGGAAGCAAAAATTATTTAAAGAAGAAATATTTTGTTATCATGCCTGACTAGCCTGCCTGTTTTCTCTGGCTATGTGAAGAAACGGAGAGCAGAGGATGTTGTATACCTTGACTTTAGCAAGTCCTTTGACACCATTTCCTGCAGTATTCTGGCTGCCAAATTGGTGAGATCTGGATTGAATAAGTGGGCAATAAGGTGGGTGGAAATTTGGCTGGACCACTGGGCTCAAAGAGTGGTGATCAGCAATACAAGTTCCAGCTGGCAGTGGATTACTAGTGGTGTTCCTCAGGGATGGACACCATGGCCAAGACTGTTAATGGCTTTATTTACAATGTGGATAATTCCACTGGCTGCGTAGGGTTATTTTCATCTAGGGGAGTCACAGAATAGGCAGCACATGTGTGACACTGTGAATATGCTCATTCTCCTTGCTTGTAAGGAGCACTTACAGTGCTTGACAGAGAGTGTGGATTCAAAATGATGCCAAAATGATTTTTGCTTTTATATATTCTTCATACATATTCATAGCTCTGTAGACTATTGTTTTATAGTTACATAGTTCATAGCTAACTCCATTCTTTTTCCTATTAAACAAAACACATTCCTAGGCCCCAATCCTAATCTTGCTTCTTCTGGGAACCACGGATGAGCCACTCTCCCAAGACACTTTCTCATAAACAAAGTACAGCAAGAAAGGGGGGGCTCCAGAAGTGGTGGAACCAAGGGGGGGAATTACCTCATTACCTGTGCTTCTAATTGGGAATTCTTGTCGATTATTCTAATTTGCTAAACTTATGAAAGTATTGAAGCCCTGTCACATGGGCATTTTTCCATACTTGGCCCTGGAGACCTCTAATTAAAGACTAGCTTTTATATTACTTCCTATATTAATATTGTCTCAAAAGTGTGTTGTTTTGTTTCCAGATTTTTAAGGCATCAAAAACACACTGACATCATCTGTTCCATAACAAAAAGGAAGTGGCATTGGACTGGGCTGCAAAATTGTGACCTAAGATAGTAATACTCCCGTTAGCTGATTAACTACTCCTGGGACTGTCTCTTACATGTAAAATCAATCAGTAAATAATGGTATTTTCTCTTTATGCTGAACAGATAAGAGCAGAGAGAGTGGATAGCCTTTGTGTCACTTCAGATGATACTGTCCTGTGATTCAGCATCACCTCTAGGGCTCTGTCTACTCTTTACCTGTCCTCTAGTGCATGTTTCTCTAGGAACTGCCCCAAAACTTAGATCTGCAATTCTTTTTTTATTGGTAGGGGTTTTTTGTGGGTTTAGTTTTTTGTTTTGGTTTGGTTTTTTGGTTGTTTTTTTTTTTTTTGTACCAAAACAACTGTAGTCCCTTGAAGCAATATATGATTTGGGGAAAATAATATAAAAACTCCTTTGGCATTTTATCCATTGGCTAGTTGTTTCTGGACACCTATTCCCACCTGGTGTTTTGTAAACTACACATTTAAAGCACTTCAAGTAGTCCACAAGACACTCGTCCTCCTATTTTGCTGTTCCTATCTTCTGTCTTCAGTGTGCCTGATGTGTCATTCCTCTCACTTCTACACTTCCTGACTACAAGCAGTTTGAGGTGAGACTAGGTGGGTTTTTTCCTCTTAACTAGTATTTCCTTTGTGAGTAAATGGCAGGGAAAATGTTTTGAAGTACATTTAGTGTTTAAAAAGGTTGCCAGAATAATGCAGGACCTTCTTTTCTCAATGAAATGTGAAAAGACACAAATTTCATTCATTTCCTGCCACGATTCCTCTACTGTGATCTGAAAGGACAACCTTAAGAATTATGAGGGCATTTCGCTTTATATACCATCCGGGTTTCTCCACCCCACCTTTTCCTTGTCTTTTTCCTTCCTGTTTTTATTCCTGCTATTATTATTTTTTTTATTTCTTACTCATTTCTTTCTTCTGCCTCCCTCACGTACCTCTCTTACAGCTGCATTTTAGGCTTCATCTCAATTTCTCAACTTCCTTCTAATTTCAACTCACTGCTAAGTATTTTCTCTTACTTGTGTACCCAGGATTTAATTATATGCAAAGATAAAGTAAACATCTCATCGTATTGTAGAACCACATTGTCCTTGATGGCTACTGCCAAAAACCTACCAATACGTCTCATCATAGAAGGTTTGGTTTGGAAGGGACCTTAAAGATCATCTCATTCCAACTCCCCTGCCGTGGACAGGGACCCTTTCCACTAGACCAGGTTGCTCCAAGCCCCATCCAACACGACCTTGAACACTTCCAGGGATGGGACATCCACAACTTATCATCCATCTAAAGAAAATTATGTATGCCATATCTGATAATGTCTAGGTCCTCTACAAACGAGTTAAGTAATGCATAGTGCTATTTCATAGCAGCCTGTCTTTCAGTAAACACTACTTGCATGGCTATTTCTTTTCCTTTTCCCATTTTAGCATATATACATTTTTACAGAAGCACGATTGGGCAGTTGTTTTTTTTCCTTAAAACATGATTTATGTGCTCAGACTGGGTTTTGTTATTTGAGTCATTTCTTGTGGAAGCAGAAAATTAATAATCACCTTCAAAAAGAATGCATGTCAGAACCTGATGGCATAAAATGCATCTCTACCGTTCGTAAGCCTCCAATAGATTCCACAACTCTACTGCTGTCTGCTATAATCTTAAAAAAAACCCCAAAACAACAACAACCCAACAAAAGCAAAACCAAAACAAAACAGAAAAAACAGAGAAAAATGAGAGAAAGACTGAAATCTAGCGAGTCTCACTCTGAATATTGGACTTCTGATGTACTTTGAAGTTAACAATTCATTAAGTGTGCCATTCTGGTCCCGGAATATAATCATTATAAAACATTAGTATCCTCTAGAAGTCTGTTTTATTAACTGCAGGAGCTTGGGGGATATTTATTAAAACAGCTGTATTTTTACAAGCTTGGGTAGGAGAAGGAGAATTTAACTGCCTCTCCTCTTGCACCCAGTCTTATTGAGCCCAGCAAAGCTGTTTCATTGCCCAGAGATAGTGTCAACGTTCTGCTATTTGGCACTGTGAGGGATTCTTTTAAACGGATGCCTGGGTCGAAATTAGACACAAACGAGGTCAATATTGTATCTGTGAACTGTTTATTGATGGAGGAAAAATAGCAGGCCCTACCGGAGGAGGGTAGAAAAAGCAGAAGCGAAGGAAGAAAAGGAGAAAGGAGTCGGAGGAAGAGAGAGAGCGGCATGGGGCACTGCCAGCAGGGCTGGCGGTGTGCCATCGGTGTTCGGTCAGCAGGCGGCCTGTGTGCACTGCGAGCCGGGGGAGCCCGCGCAGCTCTCCAGAGGAGAGGGGCGAATTCGGCGGTCAGCAGGCAGCGAGTCTCCCGTGTCGACGAGCGGCAGGGCGCTCGGTGAGGCAGAGCTCCGGCACGAGATGTGGCAGGGAAGGTGGTAGGGCAGCGGGCAGGACGGCGGCGGGCTGCGGCAGGAACAGGGGGATAGGGCAGCAGGACCGTGGACAGGGACGATGCGGCAGGAGCGCTGGGTGACAAGGGTTAGCGAAAGCAGGCGAGGGAGAACAGGTGCTCAGGTTCAGGGGCACCAGGGACCTCAGGCAGGCAGGGGAGCAGGGGCCGCTGGGCACGGCAAGCAGGCAGAGATACCCAGGAACGAGCAACACCACCGTGATGCAGTTCATAATTGCATCCTATTTTTCATTATATATTTTTCATTATATCATTCATATACTGCACAGCTCCTCCCATGGTATGCTCGCCCGCGAAAGATTGTTGGATAGTCTGGAGAGTCTTCCCCCAGCAGCAGGAGTTACCACGCCTCTAGGGGGAGTATCTTAGAGTCCGGTGGTGGAGGAAGTGTTCCCCCTGATAGGCTGCCAGTAAAATCACACCAGACATAGACCCCTTCTGGATTTCCTAAAGGGGTTGACTAGCAACAGAGCCTTTCTCTGTGCAGGTGCTGCTGTGTGCTGTTACTGCCAGAGCATGTGCAGCCCGTCTGGTACTTTTCCGTTCAATATCAAATACCAAATTCATAACCCACAGTTCAAGGAATAAAACTAAACAATGTTGAGGCATTATTATTTTAAAATTAAATTGGTTCCTCACAGCTAGTGAGTAGATGCTGTTCTTTTCAGTGGGTTCTTTTCAGTGGGTTCTTTCAAGTGCATGGAGTTGTGCGTTTCCTTAAATGCTTTCCTGGATCAAAACCCTGAGATGATAGATATTCTTTTTGTTGACTTGGCAATCTCCTATTTTTCTTCACTCTTCCACACCAAAATGATTGGTGATGATGTGGTGTCTCAGGAAGCAGAAATGTTTCAACATATCTTTGGATGCTGCTACAAATGCCAAAAGTGGCAAAACAAAGTTACTCCTTAGCACTTTATATTGGCATTTTCACTTGTATTAAAACCTCATTCAGTCAACTCCGTTTGTTCATTTTGATTTATTTTTATATGCACAGATTTTAACATCACAACAAAATATTGTTTCCAAAGGTAGGTCCAACTGACTAAAGGTGGAAATATCTAGAAAGCAGCAGCACTGTGCAAAGCACTGATTTCAAAAGATTCATAAGTTGTAAAATATATTCACTCTTCTTGGCTTGTTTCTGTTTCTCTGTTTACTTCTGTTATTTAGCTCAGCACAGCACTTGCTTCACTGTGAACTCAGTCTGCCCTAAGGAAAAAAAATAGAATCATCCTAAGTCATGATACCTCAATAACAGTGAGAGATAATATCTTCAGTTTGTTATACCTGCGAAAAAGTCTGGGTCAACAGGACCGCCAGGGCCCATAAAACTCTTGTGTCACTACCAATCTATTGGCATGAATCTATCATATCTTCCTTTAATGTTTACAGGTTCATGGCAACACTAGCTTCCTTTGATTTTAGCCCTCTCTGTGTGCTTGTGAAAGGGTTAAAAGCATTATGCTTAGGCATACTTGGGCAGGAATAGATACCTTGTAACCAATACAGAAGCCAACAATGTAACTTGGCAGGAAATAGGGAACAAAACTTGCAAAAAGAAGGACAAATCTTGCTGAAACCAGTGAGGAAACTGCTGAAACAGCTAACAAGAGACTGCGCATGCCTAGAGGAGGAAGGTGAAAAGTGCACAGCGAGGAAGATGTCCAAGCCTTCATCAAAAGACCCTCAATGCAACCACCAGGGTTGCCTTCACTTCACGTATTCTAATGATAGTAATGAGCTCTAAGAAATAGTTTGCATAACCACACCTTTTCAAAGGAAAACAATGAATATGCATGAAGCATAACCATATAATTTAATCTGCAAACACCCACTTCTTGGGCTTTGTCTTGGAAGTGTCTCTTGGCCCAGTTTGGGGCGATTCACTTGGACATCTTTTGGTAGTGGATATTTTTGGTGTGTTGTGTTGTGTTTATGTCTCTTTCTTTCTTTCTTTCTTTCTTTCTTTCTTTCTTTCTTTCTTTCTTTCTTTCTTTCTT
>VZTJ01002749.1:195968-207282 GCA_013397795.1 Orthonyx spaldingii | reverse complement strand
TTTTTTTTTTTTTTTGAGTGCAGGAATCTGAAAGAATTTAGATAATTTCTGTTTGAGCTTGAGCAGGGTACTATTAATATCTGACTAAAACAGTATATGATGCAGTTCTGCAAGAACAGAAATATCATCCTTATCATGATGGTAGTTCTCATATCTATATATCTATATTCACAGATATGTACATACACATGTATTTTGGTAATTCAAGCATACTGGTTTTTAACACCTCTTTCCTACCAGATTCAGGTGTGAAGAATGAGTTCCATGCTAATTTAAGCCTAGGTTGAGCCTAGGATGAGCAATTTAAGCATAGTTTGAGATGACTGCACAAGTTCACCAAAGTAGATGTTGGTTGGTTTAAATGGCTATGGAATTGCATCAGAATATCTTCAATGTTTCTTGATGTGAACTGGAGGTTGTAGAATTGTTCCCTTCAAATCCTGTATAGTATCTGCTTTTTTTGATCACGAGACACGGACCAGCATGTGTGCATGTAATACGAGCAATAAATGACCTGCTTTCTTAAACATTTTTCATAAGGTCAGTGATGATTTAGTCAGTTTTGAATCTCACCAGTGCTACTGCAATGCTAATGGTTTGCTTCCAGCATCTCACATGATTAATGGACGTTTGGGCTGTTTCTCTCATCTAGACTTATAGTGACATCAAGAACTACCTTAACAGAGATGTATAGCTGTAAAATACACCACAGTGAGTGTCTCATGTTAGATATATTTATATAAGTGTATATGATATATGTATTTAATGTAGTTAGGTATAGAAATAATTTCTGGGTATAGGTATGATGTTTAAGTACCAGGAGGAGGGGCAAGGAATAGTTACTTTAACAGTGTGTCAGTAACAGCTGTACTACATTTGGTGTAAAAAGTATCAGAAGTCAAATAGAGCAACTTTGATATTGCACCTACTAATGTTGGATTTATCTGCTTAATTTCCTTAAATTTTTTTCATTTGAGACTTCAGAGTCTGAACACCAGTATACTTCAGAGTCTGAACACCAGTATTTACATCTGTTTATTGTTTTTAATATATTTAGGTTTATAGCCATGGTTTAGTAGGAATAATGTACAGTTATTATGATATAAAAATTTGTACATTATACTTTGAGATGCTGCTAGCTTTTCATTAATTTTTTCAGCCATAAGAATTTCTCTGTTTAATTTTTCTCCAAAAACTGAATTTGTGTGGGTTTTCTTGAATGCACTGTGTTCCAAACTCTGAGAAAATGACATATATTTGCCACCTCAGCTGTGCTGTATAACCTCCCGACAATTTTTAAAAATGTGGTGGTTTGGGTTTTTTTTTAATTTGAAAAAGGAATACAGTCTCAATTTGGGGCAATGAATGCATAAGCAAAATATATCAGGTGATGTATTTGAAATAACCTTGGTGATTTCAGAGTCTATTGACTTTAAATGAGATGAAATCAACTTCAAACAAATTGCTTTGCAAAACAGAACTTAGCGAAATTTAATTGGCATTTGCAGCTCGATCTGGTTTGCTATGTGATTCTGTAGTGCAGTAGCTCACAATAAACTACACTTAGACCTAGTTCCCAGGGAGGTCTATCTGTTCCATACAGCAATAGGCTTTCATAAGCAGGTGTCAGAATACGTTCCCTCTGCGGTACCATGTTGATATTTTGAAAAAAGTGGAATGTTCTTCAAATGTCTAACATGACACTGATGCTCTTTAACTCTGCTTAATTCCATGCTAATATAAAAGCAGCTGCATCACTTATAATGCTTTACTAGCAGCTTGTTTAAAAAAATGCAAAAAATAATGTCAGCATCTCTGTTACAATGAATATCTTGACATTCACACTGCTGGGTGCCTGAAGGAACACACCTCAAGCTGCACAGGTGCTGGGTGCTGGGGTCCCAGCTTGCAGCCCTCCTGCCCCATTGGCCACTGAGGCTGAACATGCAGTGTGTACAACCCTGTGCACCCCGTAAGAGCAGGTTATGACCCAGAATCCCATGACAGGAGCCTGGCCTTAGCTTACCAGTATGCAGAGTCTAGTTTTAGAGCCCTTTTTGGTGGAACCAGCCTTGTGCGTACCATTTGTCTCACAAATCCTGCCAAGGGAGAAGGAAACTTCACCTATTCTCCTACTCAGTATGTTTTTGTGTCTCTGCTATAAGTCAGAGAACAGTATGTCTAATTATTTTGAGTGTAAAGGGATAAGGTAGATGTATGCCAAATCAACTTGAACAAATATTTCAAAATCCTTATGCTGAGAGAAATTGCAGGGTGATTACAAAACAGAAGCTCTAAGAGTGGCACTGTTCTATAGAGAACAGGTGGTGGTTCTTCATTGCAACTTCCCTTCCCCCTTTTTTCCACACAAAACCATCCACTACAAAGCTCCTGCAGTCACTGATTTATGTGCTTGTGGTCAAACTTTCCTGCCTCTAATACTGTGAGTGTTTTATAAAAGATGGTGGCAATTTCTAGATGAAGTGAGTGTGTCTGTTCATGTGCTGTTGTGCAGCTTCTTTGTTATGCTCCTGGCTTCTCATCAGTGTTTTCAGTCTTACTATGAGATTCTACAGAAATTGTACTCTTACAAGAGTTAATTTATATTTTGATGATCACCTAATCTACATTGCTGCACTATGCACTATTCTTCGTGATAACAGTCTGTGATACCAAAATCCTGAGAGCTACCCTACAGCCAATTTTTGAGGCCCCATGAGATTATGTGAGTCCTTGTCCAAGAACAGTATCAACTGTTTCACCAAGCGATCTGATCTGTACTTTCTAATGTGTTCATATTAGGCCAGGCACATTATTTTGAATACCAGGTAATAGATGAGAAAATGCCTCATGTTCCACATTTGCATGCAAATTTCTGAGGACACCGAGTCAGCTCACCTGGCAAATGTTAATGATGGCTGCGGGGAGGGTCCATAAAAGGACTCAGCAAACCATGTAATATTCTGAGGCTTCCTTCTCCTCCTCTTCCTACTCTCTTCTTACATTTTATTTTGCAGAATAAATTTGCTTCTGGTTGATAACCGTGGGAGGCATTTACAATCTTTATAGCATGTCAAAATATAGAAAGCCAACAAGGAGCAGTACTTTTAATTTAAAACAAGTATGCTTCCTTTATTTTCAGGTCTACCAGTTGGCTTGAACTATAAATCTTGAGGAAAAAAACCTACCAGAATTTGGTAATGGGGGAGCATTATTTTTCTTGCCACATTGTTTCCTCTGTACTAACAACCTCACACATACAAGCACTACACAGGCTGCCCCATGACACTCTTTCAGAGTCAAAGAGTGACTTTACAAACAGCAAGCTAAGAGAGTTATAGATTGTCAGGAAAATTAATCCACAAACAGTAGATGTTTATGTCCAAAAAGGGGACAGAGGAGTTCTGTAACTTTATTCAAATAAAGGGAGAGGCCATGGACATTTCCCATGCGGTCTCTCAAACCGTTGGAGGATGCAGCCTCCCTTTTATTCTGATTTCGCAGTCGCATTTCCCTCTCTCTTTCCCCATTGGCTGAGGTACTTGAGGGGTACAGACTTCCTGAACCGCCTAATACAGACCCCCTTCTAATGTGTATCCTCCCCCTTCTTTTTCCTTGTGTCTCTGTTCTTTTTATTTAAATCCAGGGATTTAGCACAGTCTTAGGTGAAAAACAGTCTGTGTCAATTAGCGGAATTCCTACGGAAGTTATGGTTCCTCCCATTGTTTCTTTCATGTCTCAGTATCTGGCTTTATCTACCAGCAGACCCACAGTTTGTTTGCAAAAACCTCTCCTCATCCCTTTCATAGATGCACCCTTTAGCCTTTGCCTCCTGCTCCTCCCACCTCAAATGCTGCTGCAGCCCAGCACTGGAAATGCAAACATAGTCGCTGTGGGGGGTGATGGCAATGGTCAGAGTGAAAGCCCCAGCCACACACAGAGTGAGCATGTGGGGCTACGGCAGCATCACCATTTATAGCTCCCATTGTGCTCCACTGGAACCAGAGACTTTCAGGTAATACCTGTAGTCTTTCAAATGGCTGTACAGGGAGTGAAGAGACAGAAAATTGTGGCACCTACACACCCCACTGCTGCTGAAATAATTGAACCCATACAACAATTTCTTGGGTTGGGTGTTTTTTGTCCATATTTGAAGTGCAGGGTTATGGCTCAAGAGACCTTCTTGTCACCTGCTGAATTTTGGTGTTGTGTTTCAGATGAATTTCTCATTTCCTAATGTAAAGGTCTCAGACTTCACTTCCTCTGAACAGTCTCTGTTGATCACTTCAGATTTTCACAACCTTCAGAAAACTACTGTATTTTTTTCCTCACGGACATTTGAGGAAAGGCTAAATCATGTGATGAGTTAAGTCTGCTGTAGGGAGGTTGAAGAATAGGAATACTTTTCTTAAAGTTCCTTGATGAACAGATTCTCTGTATTAATTAAGGCCTGCTACTGTTCTTGAATTTATTGGATTTAATGTCACTTTTGCAATCTAGCTGGGCCTTTCAAAATTGAGTCAAGCATTATATTTCTAGCAACAGGTGGGAGAATAGGTCTTTGGGCATCCCAACTTGCTGTGTTAGCAATTAAGCAGGTGTTTTAGGGTCTGAGACACTATGCTGCAAGAATCAAAATGACAGTGCATTCTCTCCTTCTGTACAAGTATCTTCAGTTAACTGAACTCAGAATCTAAGAAATATTTTGTGTAGATATAAGAAATAAAGCATACATACATAACCATCTGCTAAATTTCCTGGTTTTTTATTTCTGTTCCAAGATAGTGTGGAAACAAAGCACAGTGTCTGACTTTGTAGAGACAGCTTCTTTTGGCCAGCCAGAGACCTCTTTTTTTATCTTGAGGTCCACTCAGGTTCCACTCCATGGAAACCTTGCGTGGCCTGGAAAAGGTAGAAGCTGATTCAAAAATAACAAGATTTTTGTTTAATAACTCCACAACTTTTAAGTAGAGTTGGTTAATTTATTGGCAGCACTCTTCTCTCATGTACAACATCTATAAGGAAAATTAGGTGTGTATTAACATGTTCTATCTCAGACTATAAAAGTGTCTAACGACAAGAGTCTAAAAGCTGAAAGGAATATTTGTGGATTCCTGGTTTTGGGGGCTGGACAGGACAGATGACAGACAGCAGGACAGCTCTGAGCAAAGCTACAGAAGAGCTAGATCCCCTGGAGGGAACCCCGACATGGACAAAGCTTGAGAGCTGTGTCTGTGGAGAGTTGAGAAAATATTGGGGAAACACAGGAGGGGATAAAATAATGAAGTAAGTCTTTGACAGTAAAAGAAATTTACTTAATGACTTTTGAATAGTGTTAAAAAAGCTTATTAGTGCATTCAGGTATTGAGAGAAATCAAAGACATCCTGTTGGTTGCCTCTATTTTTGTTAAGTATTACTGATTTGGGGTATTTGTTTTATCTGGGAAGACATATCACAGTAGAACAGGCTGCTGAAAAGATGCCAAGAAGACCATAACCATCTCATCTGGTGGCTTTCATAATTGGAAATGCAAAAAACACATAGTAACTTTCAGTTAGAGGACTACAAGTAGACAAGTGTAATTTGCTCTGCGGTTCCTGTGGAGTTAGATACTCTCAAGAATTTGTTTTAGTCATTCAGAAATGCCAAACATGACTTGCTTGAAAAGAAATTGGCTTGGTTTACTGTAAGGTGGCTTTTTTATTTGTTGGGAGAAGCATGTTAGTATTGAGTGGTTTGCATATAGGATGGTGAGTTAAAACAACACCAGAAAGCCTGCACCTGCAATACTTTACTAGTAAACAAACCACATGAGCATGAGGCCAAAATATCCAGTGCATGCAGTGTGGGGAAAAAAAAAAAGGAGTAGATATTAAACTCTTGATTCTGCTAGGAATATTTGCATTATGTAGTAATTAGGTAAACAAAATCAAGAGTACAGAATCAAATGAAGAAGCAGATATCCTAAAGATTTTCCTTTATTGACACCATCAGCAAGCAACAATGCAACAAGCTTATGTCAACAAAGGGAGAAGCCAGAACAGCACTGTATTTGTTGGTATGGAGTGATGTCCATGTATATTCACATCCTAATCACTGGAGCAATTACTGTTGTTCCCATCACCATTTCATTTCCATAGCTGAACATGCCTGGGATTTTGGACTGTGATTTCGTTATTCACTTGGTTCTGCCGTTTGTATTGTGCACCTGCTCCAGCAGATACCATCAACCCCTAATACTCCTGTGCTATGCAGAATAAATACTTTGCATTTGAGAAGATCTCTATGGCTTCTGGCTACTTAACTGTGTACTGCATCTGTAAAAGCCAAAACTAAAGGTGCTTTGCAGAATTCAGACAATGACCAACTGTTCGCTATTTTAAATCATATCTGCACCCACTGCTGTGGCTAACTGCACGTACTGCTGTAGGGTTGATTAGGTACAATCTCTCTCTTCCTATTTTGGATTACTATTTAGACAGCCTTTTTCTCAGGGCTGCAAGCTGACTCCAAATGAAAAAAGTGTCTCTAGAGGACACTTGCATGATAGTGAACAGATTAGTTATACCTGCAGTGGTTCAAGTTGTAGCCTAAACCCCAAAGGTTTTCCATTAAATTTCATGTTGTGCATTTGAAAATATAAATTCCTCCTGGAGCTGTCTGAAGTAAATTTGGTCACTTTCCTGGGTAACAGAAAGGGAGTGTCAATGTGGGGTGTAACCAAACTGTGTATTCTACTCCCCTCTACACCATTTCTGACAAACTGTTAATGATGGGTGGTTTGCAGTAGCTGCCCAGTGCACACAGGACCCCTCAGGCTGCAAGCTGGGTGTTAAAAAAGAGGCAAACCCAGAGAGGCAAGAAAGTGTTTGTCTTCACGAATGGCTCAGCCATGATAACTCCCTCTGGGGAAGCACCTGCATAGTTACACCAGTCCTGAGGGGGGTCATCTCTGCTAATGGGCCATAATGGCTCAGCAGCAGCAACATAAGGCCCCGCAGTAACAACTTAGACCATCAAGGGTTCACAAAAATATCCTATGACTCACAGGACGGCATAATTCCATTGTGAGATTCCCTGCCCTAGTGAGGTGCTGAGCATTCCCACCTGAGTTTGACCATATATAACTGGTGACTTGGGACATCATCAGCACCACCACTGGACGGATCCAGAGGAGGACCAGAACTTTGACAGGACCGCTGCTTTCAACTGCAACCATCACTTCAACAGGACTGCATCCACCACTTGATAGGACTGTGATCAGCATCCTGACCAACAGGGTGCCAGGTTGTACTTGACTTTGTGGGTTTAAGCCAGCTTCTGTGTATCATTGCATTTATTGTAATCTTTCTATTAAATTGTAACTCCAATCTGAAATCTCTCCCAAGGTAATTGTGTGGGGTTCATTTCTCCCTCTGGTTTACTTTCTGGTTTACTTTCAAACCAGCACAGTCATTTATGCTGTACTAGTTTTCAGAGTACAGAAAAACTCCTTACTTGGGACTAGCACAGAAGGTGTCAGCTCAGTAGGATCTGAGTCTTTAGCTTGCAGAGGTTCATTCAGAAATACTAACTCTAGTGCTTTGATCTGTTCCACACATGAATCACAAAAGCAGGCAAACAGTATTACCCCTGTGAAGGAAATGGTGAGCACTGAAGTGAAGCAACTCCAGGAGACAGTGAGTCAGCATCAAAGTCTGGACCAAAAACCAAGTTTGCCAACTTGAAGCCCTCTTCTCAGAGATGAGAACAAATGGAGAAATCGTCTCCTTGAAAGCACTAGCTGCAGCATTGTTCTGAAAGAATCTGAGGCAGTATTTCTCATACAAATAAAATATAGCTGACAAATGCAGTAATAACTTCTATTTTGTTGGTGTGAATGAACAAGCCTCCAGCATCAGAAATTCAATGAACGTGGGGTAAAAGGCATGTATTCTGTAGAACCACTTGCATATATTCAGAGATATCTGGCAAAATCGTAATTATGTCCCTGCCACAGGCTGCCTGTCCCTCTTCAGAAATCACGGACAAGTTCTGTTCTCTAATTCATTAGGTTATGAAGCAGGCTGAGGTGGTTTATTACCTATTGTAGAGTAGTATCAGCATTTGTGGTTAAGGTCCACTTGCTTCATGAGTATTCAATGAGAAACTGAATGGCTGAACAGTGTTTGCATATACATAAAATATTAAAATGACAAGGCTGTAAAGTAATATTAGACATGATTTGTGAAAAAAACACCACACAGGTAGAGCACAGAAGTGGCCCAAAAATTAAACATGTCATGCATGTTTGCTCATCACTGGAAAGTCATCACATTAAGATTGAATAATAGAGCTCAGCAGTTAAAGGCAAAATCACATTGAGTATAGTTTGGAATTGTTTGCATTGTATTAGATTCGAATGTAAGCCCTATGGTTTTGTGATCGAACCTGTGCTGCCGCCTTCTTCAGGAAGATGATTTCCATTGTTGGCCCTGCTGTGAGGCCGTAGTGGACTTTGTTGCACTCCAGCTATGACAGCTTCTGAGGTCTGGTAAAAATAGATTTCTATACTAAGAGGACAAGTAGAGAAAGCAAGGAAAAAAGTGTATTGGACCTTCTGTACAGATCCTGAAGGATGATAAAGAGTGGAAAATAGGACAGAACCTTTGTTCTTTTCTCTATCAGCAGGTCATCTCCAAATTTTGTAGACCTTACAAACAGCTTTCAAAAGTGTCTTTACCTATGACCTTTCAGTGGGTAACTTCATGAAATATTAAACAAACATTGTCATTGTATTTTGGATATTGCCACTGGTGTTTAGTGGCTGTAAATGGGAACACCTTTTTCATAGAGATCTCCTGTACCTTTGACTTTTCCCCATCTTTTCACTTGAGTCTTTCCTGCTCTCCTTGAAGGTGTGCAATCCCATGGGTCTGACCCACTCCTAGCCATAGGCGAAAGGGACCTCCAGCCTTCCCACACGTCCACTGTGACTAAAGAAGCAGGCTTGGCTGATCCAGAGAAGCAGCAGTTTGAAATACTGTTTGATTTTAGCACTAGGAAGAAGTGATTACAAAGAGGTACCAAGCCAACTTATAATAAAAGAGCTACATGAATCTATTTTGGTTTTCCATCCCATCTTTTTTTTTTTTCCCCAGAAACTTGCCAAGAGCTTCTTTCTGATTGCCTCCATTGTTTCAGGGAAGAATTGTTTTTGAATGACCTCCATCAGCTTTAACAGGATGTTGCTTATTTGCAGCCATGGAGTTGCCTTTTCAATGTCTGAATTTAGAAGCCAAATGGTTAGAAAATTTGCACAGCGAATCCTTTCTAATCCCTCAAAGCCATGTGATCATTATCCTAACACGCAGAAAACAGTGTTAAATTATTGCAGCTAAGCCTGCCATTGTTACTGTTTAACTAATTTCAATGTACAGGTTGTGTCACTGGTGTGTTTCAGAAGCTCAGCTGTTATCTGTCTGTCAGAGATCTAGTAAATTCATCATGTGACTCAAGAAATTGCCCCAAAGCCTCCATATATTGCCAGGTCTTAAGCTTGTATGAGAAGATTCATGTTTGTATGAGAACAGTTTCTACCTCTAGGGCCTGGCTGTAGGGGTGAAATGCTATGGCACTACAATCTCTCACTGCACCTTACGGCCCACCTGAGAGGCAGCCCGGGTTCCTCTCACCTGGAAAGCAACCTTCCACATCTGGACATAACTTTAGCCAAGGGTCTCAGTGGATTGCAGTTCTGACTTCAAGGGAAGATGAGTGTGAGAGCAACAGTGAGCACAACACTGGGCTTCTGTAGTGAGTCATACAACAAAGGCATGACATAGAATCATATCACAGAATCAATTAGTTTGGAAAAGAACCCTAAGATCACCAAGTCCAACCAATAATCCAGCACCACCCAGACCACCACTGAACCATGCCCCCAAAGTGCCACAAGTGCCATACATCTTTTAAATGCCTCCAGGGTTCATGAGTCAATCAGTTCCCTGAGCAGCTTGATCCAGCCTAGATCTTCCCTGTCACAGTTTGAGGCCGTTTCCACTTATCCTGTGACTTATGACCAGGAGGGAGAGAGAAACCCCTACCTCTCTGCAACCTCCTAGAGGTTGTCAGGTAGTTGCAGAAAGTGAGAAAGTCCCTTCTGAGACTCCTTTTCTCCAGGCTGAATAGCCAAGGTTCCTTCAGCTACTCCTCATCAAACTCATGTTCCAGATTTCCAATCACCTGTCCCTCACACCACCTGGCTGCAGGTCCCAGTTACAGGGTGGATCTATCAGCTGCTGTCTTGGGAGGCTTTGTGGTAGCAGAAGTCCTGCCACAGAGTTTGCAACATCAGTGACAGAATGAGTCAGGCTCTGTCGCACTGAATTTTGGCTACAATAGCAGCTGTTCCAACATGAAGCTCCCAATACTCACTTTTAAGTTCTGCTTACAGGTTTACTATACCAATCATAGCAGTACTGTGGAGAGGGTGAGACAGTGAGTTTGCATTGGCCTCCTGATTTGATGGTATTTGACGAAGTCCTATATTTTCGTTTGATTTCTTCCTCGTTCATCTGCCATAAGCCCCAGCTCTTCCAATGTTCCTGCATATCTTTGTTATCTATGGTGTGTGTGGTGTGTGTCATGCGTGAAACGGCTGTGCTGACTCATCACCTTCACCTCGCCAGGAACGGGAGATCCCGGGTTAGTGCGCAACCTTGCCAGGAAAGGCAGAATGTGTTAAATAGCCTCTAAATCACACAACACGTTTAGATTTGGGTGTTTTTGTGAGCACCTTGCAACGATGCGGATTGCGTTTCTGAACGCAGTGCCTCAGCGAGGGGGGACAGCGCATGGGGGCGGCGGACAGGCGCGGGCGGCGGACAGGCAGTGCGGTGCCTTCGAGGAAGATTATCGGTGGTACCCGAGCGGCCGAGGAGGGAAAGAGAGCTACCGCTAAAAACCACCGAGGGCAGGGCAGGGTCGGTCCGCCTGCCCCGAGGCACGGCCGCACCGCGCGGCCGCCGCCGCCAGGGGTCCCCGCGGGCCGGGCGGGTGCGCCGCCCGCTCGGGGGCGGGCCGGGCCATCAGCTGACCGGCCCCGCCGCGCCGCTCCCGGAGCCGCCGCAGATCAGTCGTTTTTCTCGGCGGTGGCGCGGCCTCGAGGATTTACAGTCAGACCCCGCCGCGTCTCGCCGGCATCTCTCCTTCCCCTCCTTCCCTCCTTCCTCCCTCCCCGCTCCCGGCCGCTGAGATGCTGCCCCACTTAGCCGTCCTGCTGCTGGCCGCCGGCGCCGCCCGGGCTCTTGAGGTAAGCGGGGCAGGAAGCGG
>VZTJ01002749.1:9935-194846 GCA_013397795.1 Orthonyx spaldingii | reverse complement strand
TGAGTCATCTCCTGGTCTCCTTCGCTCCCTGCTTGCCATACTTCGGCCTGAAGTCTTCGGCTCCTGCCCTCCTTCCGTGTCAATCCCCCCTTCTCCCGGGGGGGTCGGGGGCTGGGTGGGGTAAGGTGGATGACACTGTTAAGCCTGATAGCAGAGACGGATGCTCGCGGTCCCCCCTAGGGCGTGAGGATGCAGGTCTGTGGCTCAGGTGCCCTTCGTAGGAGGGGCCCCAGCACCCAATGAGTAAGACGAGGCAGCTTCATACCAGCCCTCCGTCCCTGCAGCTAAGACTGCCAGCCACAGGCTCTTGCTTTGAGGCATGATCTTGCAAACATTGAGCAGGATGTATCAAGCTGAGCAGTTCTACAGATGCTCAGACGTTTAAAGCTTCTAGGTATAGGACTCGCTGGGGTTTTTGCAGCTTCTTGCAACCATTTGTTGCCTGAATGCAATAGAAGGAAATGTCTGCCTTGGCTGTATAGCTTAAGTAAAAAATGAGATTTTATGATTGAGACCATGCTTCAGGATAGACCACAGAAGGATGGACTTTTCTTTTGGGTCCTTGTAGTCCTGGCCTTACAGATAGGTGTGTAGGTGTTGCCACTGCAAAGGTGCTGGAAGGAAGGAGGCCTGGATTTTGCACCAAAACTGTTCATGAGGACTGAATGTCTATACTCAGAGATCTCTGCAATGGTGTCTGCCTTGGTGATAGCCAGAATTTTGAGAAACTCTCAATGGATCTCCAAGATCCTCTGCCTGGAAGCATTTACTGAAATGGGCACTGATGTTTCTGCAGAAGCCTTCTGGTTCTGTCATTCCATGTGAATGTTTGAGGCTTGGCATTTATCCCTTTTCTTTATGTATGATGGTGGAGTAGGTTTTAACATGTGGTGGTCTTGTGATAAGACATTTGTCAGTCTTGATTCTGTAGGTCTGATGTCTTGAGCAAGCCACTTGTTTTTATAATGCTAAAGTATTTCATAAAGGAATTGTATGTGTGCATGTTCTGCACTTTATGGTAAAGGGTGAAATTTTTATGTTTGAATTAGATTTTCTGTAGATCTCTTTTCTGAAATGAAATGCTTTTCCTGCCATTTTGACGAATACTTTGTGGAAAGCAGCTAAGCGTCTGTATTTTGCGTTCCTTGGGAAATGGTATAAGGAAGAGAAAAAGGAACAAAACAAATTCTTCCTATTTTACACATGAAGAATTCCTTTCTAAAATTACAGGTAGATTCATAGTGATTTAGCATCTTTAAAGGAAATATTCTATAGTGATGTCTTGGTGATGCCATGGTTGCTTAGCATATTACTTCTGACACTCATGTGAATCATACGCACGGTGGTTAGAAAATCCATTGGCTGAGAGCTGTCATGGTTTGTGAAACTGCCATGTTCTGCAGTAGCTGTTTTTGTATTTATTCTTTTTCAGTAATTGTCTGGTTTTAGTAGATAAATGCAACAGACACTAACTAATCTTGTGAATTTGTGTGAATGATCCTGGTTTATAAATCAAGATTTCCTCTCATTAGCACACTGAGGTTTCTGCCATGCCTGTTCTGCTCGCTGCTCTAGCTGCCTGTTTCTAAGCAAGACTCTTGACCAGCTGACTGAAATGAAATTGTTAAGATATTGATGTCATATAAGCTCATCCTGGCTTTCTGATTTGTCTTTTATTTGATTAATGAGTGATAGACAATTTTGAGACTTGCATGATCTTCAGATGCCTTTTCTGTGGACAAAACATGATCAACTGCTGTGCTTTTTCACAAAACATGTATGAAAACCTGAGGAAGCTGACAAAATCTTCATATTTTTAAAATTTAATTTTTTCCCCCATGAGCTGTTTGTGTGACAGATGTAAACCATCTCCCTCATCCACTTGTAATTATTCAGTGCTGAATAGGGCGAACGCACAAGAAGCATAGATCTCCTTTGGCTCTTCATGACTTGCTCTTTGCATGTGTTTAGTAAACCATGAAGGATAATAAACAGTTTGGTTTATAAGTTGTGTGAAGAAAAGGTATGACAATTTCTTTTAATTAGTAGTTCTTTTCCGATACAAAGCTTAGCAAAATAGCTGAAGAATGTAGTAACTCCGTCTAGTAGCTTGACAAAATGACTGCTGTTTCTCAGACCAGAATAATTATTTTTAGTGACTCAGTCAAATAATTAACACAAGCTGTTGGGTGTGGAGGCTTGGTCAGGAAGTTGTTAGATAGGGTCACTTGAAGGAGGTCTCTGGTCTGACCCTGTGCCCAAAGCAGGGCCAGCTCTGGTATCAGACCAGGCTGCATGGGGCTTTCTGCAGTTGAGTCTTGAAGATGGAGCTCTAAGGACAGAGCCTGTGCCACCTCTCTAGGTAGCCTGCTCCATCCACTGTTTGGTTGGTTCACCGGTGTTGAAATTCTCTAGGCTTAATTGATATCCTTAGTCCTGATTACTGTGAATGATTGCCTTCCAAAAAAGGTATGCAGTAACCAGAAGTTGAAAAAATTGTGTTTGGGTTTAATAATAAAAATTATATTTTTCAAATGTCCATCTAGATGTATATACATGTATGCATACACATAATGCATTAAAATACCTTATGTATCAAGATAATGTATGCAAATATAGTTAATCTCTGAACATATTTGCATATATCATGTATTACATTTAACATTAGTATATGCATACATCTGTGTCTTGTTAGTGCACAGGGTGTATTAAACCATCAGGCACTTACATACCTCCTTACATCCAGGCAATGAAGAGATGAAGACTGCTGCTGATAAAAATATAATTGGGCTTATATATTATAACAGGTTCATTGAAGTTGTTAGGTGAGATGTCTGGTGTGGTTTTAACAAGTAAGTCTAGAGCTGTGTTTTATTGGATTTAAATTCTGGGGATTTTGAAAAAATTCCTGTGGTATAAGAAGATTAAAAGTAAAGCAAATTGAAAAATACAGAACGAGGACTTTATGTAAGCTTGGTTACCTCTTAGAACGTGCTCTTGTGATGAGAGTTTACGACAGTTGCTGCCAGGCTGAGGACTGCCAGGAGCAATGTTGATAGCAAGCTTGAGTGGAATAATTTGAAGTCAAAGGACTCTTAAGAGAAGTTAAACTTTCACTCTGACCTATTTTTTGTTTAAAATTGAATGCAGTCTGATGAGCCCTCATTCTCACAACCTGATCTGGAGGTCTGCCTGCCTTCCATTAACTCTCCTTCAACCTATAGTTGAGGTTTTGAGAGCACCTCTTCTGCCCTGTTTGGACATACCAGCCAGCTGAGAGTATCAGCCAGTAATGGCTGTGTGTGGCTTTGAGTCTTAAGCCCTAAATAAGTCACTTTTCTGCCACTGATTTTAATGTGATACTGGTTCTGAAACTTAGGTATTCCTCTTTTTTTCTTCAGGAGTATTAAAAAACTGTTAGAGAGCTACCTGTTACTAAATCTTGGTGTAGATTCCAAAACCTCTTCAGATACCTCCAGTCACTGAAAATATTTATCTTTCTGTGTGAGAATTTATTCATAGAACAAAAAAAACCCACCAAAATAGGTGGGGATAATGGCCTCTGTTCAAGGAGATCAATTTGAATTACAGCAAATTAGTATGTTTGCATATATGAATGCCATACTTCAAGCTGCTTGCTGTATGGAGGATATAGGATTGTTTTGATTCTGCACTTTTTGGCAGAGCAATAATTCAAGTAATTACAAACCAAAAATTTCACGTGATGGAAATTAGGGTAAGGGGCAGTACACTCCACGGTTGTAATCAGCGCAGTGGCTTGCAAAACGTGCTTTCCAGGTGGCAAGCACATCTTGGAGTGTGAAAGTAAAGATATTCAATTGTTTTGAATTCAAACATTCAAAAGTGATGTTTTTTAGAAGGATGGAAAACCTTAGACCAGCTACTGACAGTAAGGACAGCACTGTTCTGTGGTTGTGTGCTGCAGGTTTCTTGCCCTGCATCGATTAACAGAAACAGGACTAAGCAGTAGGTGTGGGTGTTGCTGGTTTCTTTCCTGGAGCTCCCAGTGTAACAGCTTGCTGAGTGCTCTGACTGCTTCGTCTGGGGAGCGGGACTTCTGGCTTTGTTTTCTTGGTGGTCCTCCCAGCAAGTTCAGGAGAACTTCATCCTCTCTTGGGTACTGAATATTAAAGAATAAGAAAGTATAGACTGAGGCTTTACAAAAGAGGTAAAGCTTCTGGCCAAGTGATGGCATTCCATGGACCATAGGACAGCCAAGCTTTAAACAGAGGAGCACATGAGCTGGGGTGCTCTGTTGTTTTGCAGTCCAGCTGCTCTTTCCAGACAGTAGTTAACCACTGTCTGGCAACTGAGCTCACTCAGGAGCTGACTGCGAAGAGCTGCTCCTCCAGTGGTCACCGCTCTGTGACCCCTCTTTAGGCTGATTTTACAATCCTGTGCTGTGCTGAAAGGAACGAGCTGTACATTTTTTGGTAGGTGGTCATGTTCTGGCAAACTTTTCAGAGACTTGAATTGGAAATTGACCACAAGCAGTCAAGCTGGCCCGGCTAAAAGAGCAGGCAGCTTCTCTGGGGAAGAGGGCAGCCTCCAAAACCACATTGACTGAAGTTTGTGCAATGGCATTTAATTAAGGTGTTGGCTCCTTTGCCTCCCTCTGGTGATTTCCAGCAGGGCATGAACAGTCTTTTCACATATTGCCCCTTCTGAGTGTCTGGTTGTTCAAGTCTGCAAAAAGGCAGAAATCTCCAAGGAAGTGCTTTCAGGGATGGGTGACTCCGCTCAGTTCCCACTGACCCATTTTGAGCTAATCCAGATAGGAACTCCCTGTTCTTCATCTGGTCTCGTATTCCCCCAGAGCAGAGTTTGTCTATTCAAGCGCAGCAGATAACATGACAGGAATGGGGCAAAACTGGTTGTACCTCTTAGTAAAAGCATTTAAAAGTGGTTCCTTTTCAGAGCAGGCTACAAAAGTGATCCAGTATGACAATGTGTGTGATTTACAAAATCTGAGAATACATTAATCAAAGAAAACACATGTTTAATAGCAGTTCAAGATGGGGGGAGATTGGGAAATTCCCTGTATTTTTGTGAACTGTATCTGGACTTCCAAGGTTTTTGAAACTATGAAACAGGAGTTTGCACATATACAGCTTCAATTTAGGTAGTTACTTGATTCTAATAGAGTTGAAGTATACCATTAACTTGTTGTGGTGAAAGTGAAAATTATCACCTCATCCACCTCCAAAAGTTAGAATTAGTATCCAATGGACACACACATTAAAAAAATAGAGATGGGGCAGGATTCTGGAGTTGTTTCCAATCTCCTTGTCATGCTATTACATTGCCTTTGTGCCTACAGCAAACCTTCTCTTACCTTATCAGCACAATTTTAAAGCAGAGATTACTTATTCTGAAGATTTAACCCTGTAAAATTGATTTTTCTCTAAATTATGGTTTCTGGAAAGATACCATGATACAGTCTTGTGACAAATGACTAATGGTTAACTTATTCTCTTGTCTATGCTTAATTATGTAAATTTATTTGTAGCTGCAATTTTGGATCTGAAATATGGAGTCCTGAACTGACAGAATTATTGCATTCTGCTTTCTCATCCTTCAAATGGTAACTACAAGCTATTTGATCCCTATGCCTTACCTGAAAACAAGGGGAGATAGATTTTTTTGAAGTATTGTTGTTAAAGGTTTGATTTGGTTGTAGTTATTTTTTAAAGCTCCTCATGAACTAAATTATGGTTTCTAGTTGGTTTTTTGCTTGGAAAAACCTCTCTTTAGTATACATACTATATAATGTGTACATATTTGTTTATGTAAACAGTGGAAAATTCCATCTTATTAGGGGAAGGTAAACTGAGGAAGGGAAGAAAATGCAACGCAATAAAAAGGTCGTGGCTTTAAAAGAGCATTCATTATTTTGGGTGTTTTCTTTTGTTTTTCTTTATAGGTGTTGTAAATTTAAATGTACTAAGTGTTGATTGATTGTTGTCTAATTGTTGAATGTTTCCAGTATGGAAATGTGAGAGGTTTTGCATACACAGCATTAGTGAGCATTTAGACCTGTCCCATGTGTTAAGCTGTTGGGTTGTTTTGAAGTTTGTTTGATATTCTTTTGCAGCTCTGCTATGTGTGCCTTGTCTGTCCTCTGCCCGGTTCTCTTATTATGAAGTGGAGTAAAATTGCTTTTAATGACGCATCTTGCTGCATCATAATTTTATTGTTTTCTCTTGCCGATTCTATCCTCAGTTTCATTACATCTTGAAAGGATGATGATGCTGAAGTTGCTTAAGAACATGCTTTTTAAACTGAGAATTTTGGAACTCCAAATTATCTTTCTTCCAGTGTTGCTGTTCTGCTAGTACTTGATTGCTAACAATTTGCAGACGACAATTTGTCTGTAATCCCAACATCCAGATTTATCATGAGGCTGTCAGCTTTACTTCAAAAGACAAAACAAAATAAAACCAACCCCCCCAAATTGAAATTTAATATTTAAATTTTATGCAGAAGGGTAAGGAGGGGAATTAGCCTGAAAGACCAAATAAGAGGCCCAGAAACACAAACGTGAGTGAGAGAATTGTGAAGTCTTCTGAGGGGACCTGAACACTGGCAGTTTCTTTCATTTTTGTTTAGATTCGTTTCTACTTTGGCATAGTCTTATTTTGTTCTCACAGTGGTAATCTAAGTTGTCAGGATTTTTTTCCTTTTTCCTGCCAGCTGTAGCATCTGAGAAGCCAGTTTCTCCTTGTCGATGTGCAGAGTGTTCTTCATAGTCATGGTCACATCTCCGAGCTGTGGAGGTGGAGTGACTCACCTTTCCCTGCCAGCCTCCTGTTGGAATCCAGGCTGGAGCGATGTTTCTGACAAAAGTCAGCGCTTGCCTGGGTTTTATTTGGTGAATGGCCAAGATGAGATAGGTGGGTGGGAGAGGGGCAGATGCTGTTCCTGCTGTGCCATGAGGGAAGGAGGATTGCTGGCTTGCCCTGGCTGTTTTCATAACATCACTGCTCTGGTTCAGGAGGTGTTCATTTGGTCAGAGGAACTGATGCTTTTCTGAAGGTGTTTGCAAGAAAATCCAGTGGACAGCTGAGCATGGAGAGAAAGTGTGATTGCTGATGAATAGCAGGGTAAAATTAAATTAGAGCATTTTACTTTGAAATCAGTCTAAACTATTTCTGAAAACATAGTCAAATGAGACTTAGGCTTTGTCAAACACCTTTAGATAAATTCATAGCTATAATACAAATGCTAAACTGTTTACAGAACTGACTGCCGTGGACAATGGCAGAAATACTGAAGGTCAAGGCTCAGGCTCTAAAAATTGCAACTGGTGTAGGTTGCTTGTCTCATCTGAAGCATCCACTTTGATTTGAGTGAGGCTGGGTGTGCTTGAATATCAGGGATTGCATAAATGTTTGTAATGTGTTTTATGGAAATTGTATCTCTTAACTGATAAGAGGAAGAAAGCTTTAATTAAACTGTCACTTGAAAGAAAACTTCCAAGTAACAAAAAGCTGTTATGTACTCTTTTTATGAGCAGAGAGAGAAAACGTGACTTACAAAGTGCTGTTGACTTGTGAGGCTCAACAGTAGTGGATGGAAGCCTTGAATTTTCTGTTGTTGCCATAAAACTGGTGTTTGACATTGAGTCTGATAATCAGTCAAGTGACTGCCTCGTCTTAAAGAGGGATGTTGGGGCCTGGAGCCTGTATTGAGAGCAGGCCATCCTCTCTGAGAAGGGCATAGGGAAGAGAGAGCTGGGACAGAAATTGGTGTCTCTGATGGATAGAAGTAATTTAAAAAAAAGACAATTTTTAAATTTCAACTCTGGAGGTAAAACCAGGTGGGAAAAACAGTCTAATTTATCAAAATGAAGGCTGAAAAGTGCTTTATTTGGCTCCTCAAAGAGGAAATACCAGGCAAGGAAAGGCATACCAAGTACCCTGTCTGGAAAGCTTGCAGATAGGAAACTGGGGACATGTTTTTGGCAATACAGGCTTGGGGCAAGCTGAGAAGACAAATAAATTTTTTGCCTTCAGATGTGTGGATTGCAGAACTAATTTTCCAAGGAGGTAAATACAAGATGTTTGGCTTCATCATCGTAAACAAGAGAAATGTAATAATAACCTGTAATATGGAAGAGGTCAGATCAAATGTCTCTGTTCTAATAATTGGATTTGAATTCTATTCCCACCTGGTACTCCCAATGCCTTAACCACACACCCTGAGGGGAGTACAGTGATGTCTGGTCATACCATGTGTTGTAGACAATAAGACTCTTTGCAAATATTGCAGAAATTATTTTATTGTTGATTTTAGGATATGAGATGTGGTGCTATCAAAATATAATTGTTACACTTGATATATTTATTTTTTTAAGCCTTTTGTGAGCAAGCATTTTCTTTGAAAAACTGGTTGTTGTAGTTTGGGATTTCACAAATAAAAATGCAATAATATTTGCAGAACTGTTAAAGGAAACAGTTGGAAAGTGTCTGTTATTGGCATTGAATTGTGATAAAAAGTGAGTGATAAGTTTTTTGAACCCTTTGAAATATTTTGTTTCAGCAGGATTGGTAAAAAACTAAAGACCCTGAATGCCTCTGGGTAGTGCTGAGCAAGTTTGCATTGTTTCTGCTTATGGTTGTCTTTGCTCTATGCATTCAGCCATGCTCTTATGGCTCTTCAAAACAGAAATTTTCAAGAAGGAAAGAAAGTTTTTAAGAAATTGGCTCAAGTCAACAGATAAGGAATACTTAATGCATTTTCATATCTTCTCATTGTTTAGATGACTGAGTCTTGCAGAGAAAATAGGCCTTGTGAGGAAGATCACTAAGTAATGTGATAGGACTGATAGCTCCTGTGTTCTGTGACAGGTGAGGCTGGTATACAAGGCCACAGGAGCCTTTGGGGAATACTGTGTTTAAGCTGGAGCATAAGCTTTGTTTATGTCCGTTACTGCTTTTTAATTCCAGAGAATAGTTCCAGAGATATCTGCAAGTTAAATTTCAGTATGATACCCTTGCCTTGGCTGCCACCAGCTTTCCCTGGAATTCAGCTTTTGGCAAGGTACGAGCTTGTCCAGGGGGATGAAAGAAGACTGAAGTAATTGTGGGTGTCTGCACCACTTCATCGGAGTATCATTTGTTTTCTTTGTATTGTGCTTGTCCAGAGTCTTAAGATTTGCTTTGAGTTCTTGCCTTTACTGTGCCCTTTGCAGAAGTGTGGGTGGGGAGATCTCCCAGGATCTCTGTCCCCTTGCCATGCTCTGTGGTTCTGGTGTTGCTCCCCTGCAGTTCTCCTGGCAGCCTGGGCTGATGGGTTGCCAGGATCCATCACACCAGGTCCAGAGGGGCTTGTGAGTGTCTTCTACACGAACAAAAATTCCTGTTCTCACTGTGCAGTGAGTAAATTCTTAAAATTCTTGTGAGGTTTGTTTTTGTGTCAGTGTTGTCTTTTCCAGCATCTTTTATCTTGTGCTAACAGTTTTAATTCTTAGTTCAGGAGGAACAATGCAATATAAGGTTAATTTAGAAAAAAAAAAAAAGATCAACAACACCCATCAACATCCCAAAGAAACACCACCCCCACCCCCACTTCTCACTCTAGCCATCTTATTTTGAGAAACATTGTGTCACTGGTTTCCTAGCTCAAAGACTGATTTTAGCCATGTCAGCAGCCGAGTTGCTGGTCTGTCTGCAGGTGATCTTCAAGGGTAGGAAAATGGAAGATTTTACTTGCTGCTCTGTGGCAGGTATTGTAAGAACCAGATTTGAATGGTTTTCCCGAGTTGATGGGAAGAGGCAATAAACAGCTTACTGGGTGTTTTGGAAAACTAGTGATTCTCTGATAAGAATCAAGGGGAAGAATAAAGAGAAAGCCTTACAATTCCAAATTAATCTTTTGGTGGTTTAGCATTTCCTGATTAAAAAGCCTATGTATTTTGGTAATGTGTACCTTGCAGATTCATCCTTTGGCTTCATTTTGATGAACAGTTTGTGTCATAGGATACAAAGTTTTCTTCCTAAGCCAGGTGGTACAGAAAACTAGAACTGATGTGGTTTCTTGGAGTCAAAGTGTTCAGAAAAGAAAGGAGGAGTACATTGAGTCAACTGTTCCCATAACTTCAATTGCATATCATAAAAAGCACATAAAAATTCCATTGGAAAGTGTCCCAACATTTTCAGACCTATGCAGCCAAATCACTTAATGGCATCTAAATTGGTGTGGTGTCAAAAACATAAAAGGCTTTGCATTTAGTGTGCCATGTCCCCCTTGTTGTTCTGCTTGTGCTTTGAGAGGAGAAAATGCACCTGGGGCAAGAAGGGCACGCAGGTGGTAGTGGCCTGCCTGTCTTGTTGGGATGTGGCTCTTGAAGTCTATAGGAGATGCTGTGCTATGTATGAATTTTAACTTTTCCTTTATGAAAATGGGGAGGTCACAGCTTTCTGGAGATCTTCCTTTAAAATAATGTTTATTTTTCCTGTGTTACTTTGGAGACTTTGTTTAAATTGTGGGTGGGGAGAGGGTGAGTGTCACTAATTGCATATGGGGAATTCTGACTACACAGGTATGTCTTTCAGAGAAGGTTTATCTCTAGTCAGTAAGTGAGTATCAAGGCCAGAAGATTAAAGGAATGTAGAAGTGAAATAGGAGTTGAACTAAAGAGAGTTAAACTAAAATTATGCATGTCTTTTTAAATATAATTGTACAAATTTGTGCTGGTGGTTTTAGTCCGCTTAGAAACTTTCTCTCTCCCCTGTTTTTTCGTAATTAAAAAATACCAACTGTGAAATTTTGGTGGGATTTTTTTTGGGTGGGTTTTTTTTTGGAGTGGTTTTGCGTGTGTGTTTCTATTTTTATTTTTGCAGAACCATTGGTAGCTCCCTCTTCAATATACTTTAAAAGTATTCTTAAAACTGCCCAGACTGAGTCTCCCATTTTTTGGTGTTCAGAATAGTGACTGTTGGTCTTTTTGCTTTTGGTATTAGCAGGTTTATGTACAATATGGGGTGTTAGTTATGTGCAGTGCCTAGAGTTGGTTTAAGGATGCAAGATTAGATTCACTTATAAGGAACAACAATGGGCAAGTGGTTTGTAAAGCAGCAGTTGACAAGTTAATTGCATGAGTTTCATATAACATTAAAAAACCTCCACAAGCAGCCAAGAAATGAAAAGTATATAATGGCTTTGTTTTCAAAAGCAGCATACTGGTTATGAATTTGTGTTTGCAGAACAAAGTCAATAATGCAGTTCTACAGCTTGTGTTGTTTTGATTAGGTACTCAGAAATGCTTATCCTGATAATTCCCAGATCACTGGCACTCACAACACACAGCTGGGATTTTTTGGGAAAGTGCTCACTTAGAGCATACCACAGTAGTGCTGGAAAAATGAGATTTTGTTTTGACATAGCTAAAAATGCAGTGTTAAGGAGAGATTGTCGTTTAGAATAGGAGTGCTTCCTCTCAGTGTTCCCTCAATTTTCAGTAAACTTTTTAGTTTTGTTGTTGGTTTCCTTGCTAATGCAAGGCATATTGTGACTCTTGTGAAATAAAGATTTGGTATACACACAGGTTTATTTCTTTTGAATAAAAATGTATGCTTTTATGTAATGGTGGTAATTACTGTGGGGTTTTTTTATTTGTTTATTTTTCTACAGGTGGGTTGTTAAGTCCATGTACTACATAGATCCTTAACACTTTCCTGCCACTGACACATTTAATAGTTGGAGTTATCTGCAGAACTAATTCTGAGTTAAGAAAATGGGTTTGGTTGCCTGAAACTGTTTGAAATATGTAGCCCTGTTGTACTTGAAGGTACACATATGGCAAATATTTTATTAATGCTGTCTTAAAAGAATCACTTGTGTCACTGAGTGGATTTGTCTCTCTTCCCAGTTAATGATGGGAGGCGATGAGAAAGGTGAATTAAAATTACATGCTGTGCTTGCAATGATTATCCCTAGGTAAGGTGATGCTTCCTCAGTGCCTGTGTTGGCTTGGATGGGTTTGGTTGATGAGTCTTACAGACTCATATTAAGTCTTGTACTTAGTGTGTCCCCCACATCATCACTGCTGTACCCCCCACCTCTGCTTGTTGGTCCTTGCTGCCCTCCTTCCGTCCTCATCCTTGAAACTGCAGTGCCAGAAACAGCGTTCTGCTGCATGTGATGGTTTCCTTCCAGAAGCACCTATTCTGAGCACTGTGCTAGGATGGTGTTTGCCATCCTGCTTTAATTTTTGGTTTGTGATAGCGTGTGGGCGTATTTGATACAGGTTGTTGTTTTCCCTTCTCTGTGTGCAAGCACATAGAGTTCCTACACAGATGATTTTTCTGAGGTGTCATAAGGAAACAATTTTCTCTGAATTAAGTTCGGCTCTTAAAATGATCTTTTGGAATGGGGGTGAGCAAGTGTCTGCTGATGCCCTTGTCTCCTGGGGAAGTCATGGCAGACCATAGAGTAGTGCCTCTGGGCATGCACTACAGTTCCCCATTAGCCACATCTTTTTGTCAGCTTTGCCCATACCTTTATATGAGGTGAGGCACTTGCAATAGTTTTGAACAGTTATTATGGCTTTCAGGGATACATCCCCCTTTCCCCTGCAACTGATACCAGTTCTGCATGAGTTCATACTTCTAGTAAATAGTGGTCAGTCTGCCAGCAGGTTTGATAGGTCTGTGGACGGACTCTTTTAATAACTGCTGAAGTAAGTGAGAAAAAAAGGCCAGCTTCGATAAGCCTAGCCTTTCTGGGCTAGGATGTACATTTTGTACAACTATTTTTAGAGCCTCTAGGTACATGAACTGGAAGCAGTCATGCTGAGCCTTATTTGGCTGTGTGGCGTGTGCTGCTATCAGTTGATAAACCCCAGTAAAAAAGCCTGAGAAGTCTTGAAGGGGAAAATATCACAGTGAAGCCTTGAAGGGGAAGATAGCGCAGTGAGCGTAGAGGATAGAGTAGGTTGGTGTTGTGGTATGGGCAGGATTGGTACAGCACTTTGGTTTCAAGAAACTGATGCAACCTCACCTTGAGTCCTGTGTTCAGCTTTTGCACACCAGTATAAGAAAGATCTAAAGTTATTGGAGAGAATCCAAAAGAGGGCTGTGAAGATGATGAAGGGCCTGGAGAGGAAGCCATATGAGGAACTGCTGACGACACTTGGTCTGTTCAGTCTGGAGAAGAAGAGACTGACCAGAGGCCTCACTGCAGTCAACAGCTTCCTCAGGGTAGGATCACATCTCTGTGGTAACCAGTGACAGGACCTAAGGGAACAGCTGGAGCTGTGTCAAGAGAGGTTTAGGTTGGATATTAAGAAAAGGTTTTTCACCCAGAGGTGGTTGGGCACTGGAACACACTCCCTGAGGAAGTGGTCATGGCCCCAAGGCTGCCAGAGTTCAAGAAGCATGTGGACAATGCTCTCGGGCACATGGTAGTACTCTTGGGGCTGTTCTGTGCAGGGACTTTGATGATTCTATGATTTGGTGTTTCTTTTTGTTTAAAATTGGTGGCTCTATGCTGTGCCTATACTGGCATTTATGTTCAAATCACAAGCAAGTGTGAGGAGAAGGTGCTGTTGCACTTTCTGATGCTGGTGCACTGGGCTTGATGCTGTACTGCAGAGTGCTTGGAATGACATCTTCCACAGTGGAACTCAAATAGATAATGTTCTCTAGGAACACACCTGAAACATGCTGGCCCCTCACAGATGCCAACGGCACATAACTGGACTAATTGTGATTGGAAATGAAGCTCACTGAGGACTGGTGGAAATAGTTCTGCTTTGCATGTTCTCTCCATGTCTAATGCAGTTGTAGCTGCAGAGGTGGTGGGAGGGCCAATACCTCCTTATAGCTGTGACAGCTTCTAGGATGCTTTATTTGTCTAAGGTAGTATACCTCCCACACTGTGATCAGAAATGTAACAGTGTGTGCTAAAAGAAAAAAAGTGAACATCAAACTCCTTTGGAAATTTCCATTTGATTGGTTGGTTATTGTAAGGGCTCTCCTGTTTCCCAGTGTCACCTGTGTAAAAAAGTCACTGAGCTGACTGTCTCCATGGTCAGAACCTGTGGTTACACACCACTGTTCTTGTCCTAAGGCTCCAAATAAAGGGGATGAAGGTATAAATAGTGTTTGCAAAGAGAAAAGTTCAGCTTGAAGAGAATGTTGTTGTTTGGTTTTTTTTATCACTCCCCTTTTAATAGGGGGAACAAAATGGTATGCAGCCATTTGGGGAAGACCAATTAAAGCAATCTGTATCTCTTACAAAGCCCTTAGTGACTCCTTCGTGTAATTTATGAGCACATTCCTCCAAGGGCATGGTCACATCCGCTGTTTGGAATGAAAATGTGCTGAGCAAAGCAGGCAAGTGTCTGGGACCCAGGCTCCCCAGGCATCCCTTCCGAGCCTCAGGGGCTTTGAGATTGTTTGTTACTTAAAGGAGCAGTGCAAGAGCAAGGAACAGCTCCCTGCTTTGGCATAGCTGTTGCATTCTCTTCTGGCTGCAAAATGGGTATTTTAAGGATGTGGTTTGTGTGTTATGGTTGGATGTAGGCTATAGCTGGCAAAGCTTGATGTCTAACTTGCACCTGTGTGTGTGGTTTTGGTTGGATTTTTTTTTTCCTTAGTGCTGACTACTTAGAATCTAATGAAATTCAGAGAAATTATTACTCAAAACACAGAGGGTCGGTCCAATTTTCTTGTGCGGTTTGTTCTTGGTGAAGATACTGAACACTTCATAGATGTCAAAATAAAATGACCCTTACTGAAAGGGGTAATGACCATAGAATGTAAATATGAATTAGGCGAAATTCAAGTCTGAAATGGGACTGCAGGCTGTTGAGGGAGCAGACTGTGTGTGCTTGTGTGCTTGTGTGTTGTGTATGTATGCATATTAAAGATAACTAATGCTAATTATGATTAGCTGTATAGTGCCTGTCTGAGGAGAGAGTCAGATGGACAAGGCTCATTAGTACCTCTGAATTTGTATTTGCTTGAGTAGAAAATGTAAGCTTGGGGTTATCTTAAACTCCCTTCCTTTTTAATAAATAATATATTAAATTCATCCTGCTAATATTATCCTAAAGTTTACCTCTAGAGTAACAGAATGAAAGCTGGAGTGTAGCAGTTTGGGCAATACAGAGATCTGACTTTATTTCTGTTGATTGTGTCTGCACAAGCAAATGTAATGTCAGTTCCCTGGCGTCAGGCAAAATCACAGTAGCGACAGCACATGTGTAGGGTTGAACACTCTTTACCACTCTTGGTGGTAAACCCAACAAACAATAGCACCTCTAGAAAATGAAAATGTTACATAATTAGAAAAATAAATAGAATCCACCCTGATGCTTTTATATAGGTCAGTAAAGATTTCAGAGTATGTATCTGTATTTTCATGCTCTTCTGCTGAAAGTTGTGGTGCTGATAAATTACTTTACTATCCAGTACCATGCTGTTTAGTCTTCTTCGCTGAGCACCTGAATTATTTTTCAGCTTTTATCTTTTACTTCTTCCCAAGAACAATACAATTAGGTTGAGCTGCAGAGTTCAGATGTGCTGCTTGAGTTGAGGTAGTTCTTAATCTTTTTTTATAAGAAACAGCTGTTTATAATTAAATTAATTTATGGTCAAATACTCAGGTGACTTGCAGAAAGGCTAATGCTCTAGCATAATGTATTTTTCAGACTCATCTATTCTTGTGTTTTTCTTAAACTAACAATCTGTTAAGAGTTTTCACCTATTATTTTTTGGTCTTGATTTGCTTAATTAAAATAAGAATTAAGAAGAAATATAACTATCATAGTTTCTGTAATTTCAGAAACCTTAGTGAGCAGCTCACTTATGGCCCTTTATTAGAAGTGTTTTTTAGCATTACATAAAAATTTTACCATCTTGGAAAGAGAGGTTTGGACAGAACTGCAATATCTTCTTTCAGTAACTGCTGTAGGTATTGCCCAACATGATTCTTGGAAGTGCAAAAATAATCAAGGTATGCAATTCAAGAAGAGAAAACTGTGGTCAGTTATTGCCATATAGGTGATAGTCCTAGTTTGATGTTTCACTGGTATGCTCATTTTTTCTAGATTACCTGGAGAGCTTCACTTTTTAGTCTGCTGGGAATAAGGAATAAATGTGCATTATGGGGGATACTGTTCTCTCAATGCAGAGTATTGCTCTGCTAATTATCCATTGAGTCAACCAATGGTATATGTTTTAAAACAGTGGAATTAAATGAATGCCAGTTACAAATCTGGTCCTGCAGATGGAATAAATGACCAAGTATAATTGAAGCAAATACTACGTTGACTATGCATTTTGCGTATCTTGAAGCTGAATGTACTTAGAGGAGCGGTGACTGTGTACAGTGCCTGCACTTCTGTAGCCACTGCAGCACTGACTGCCAGCATGTCTTCCTCAGTCATTGTTATTGCTGGAAGAGATATTCTGTGTTACCTGTAATTGCAAATAAATCAGGCTGACAGAGATGCCACTAGACTGGGCTCTGCTATGTGTCAGGGCCTTAGAAGCAAGAAAAGGTGGGAGCTGTAAAGGTATGAAGAGGAATAGTTGAATATGGCAGCGCACATGTGAGCAGCAGGCTTTTCTTTTGTAGAGAGCAAGCAATGTTTTCAGAAGTGTAATAATGGATAGCACTAACACTCTCACCAAAGCGTTATGTGTGGCTTTCAGATGTTTGCTGGAATTGCTGTTCCAGTGTTAGGTTGGCAGCAGAGGGGAAATGTGTGGAGGTGGCTGAAAAAACCCCAAATTTTGAGTTGCTGCTCTCAAATGAGGATGAGAGGAAAAGTAAAATGTTCTGCCTGTCTTGGAGTGAAATGTGTTAACTCTTTGACACTGAAAGCTAGACTACTGGCCTTGGTCTGAGGTTGGTTCTCAAGAGGGTGATCTTTGTTCTCCACAAGTTCATAGAAGCAGAAGGTGCATAAACCGAAGTTCATGTAGTTGCTGTTCTATGAATAGTGTGAAGTTATTAAGGTTTAATATTGATCGGCAGTGACACATTATTGCAGGGATGAAGAAACTGAGGCATGGGTTTTATGCAGTAGTTGTGATGGGTTTATATGTGTGTCTCTCTGCCATCTGCTACAATTAGGTTTGAATAGGCTTGTGAAACCTAGGGTGATTCAGGATACAGAAAAACCAGATATAAAATTTGATGTCAGAGGAAATGTTTGTGATAGCAAGACTCTTAAACCTACGTGTATTGGAATCTCAGCACTCTGACGTGAGAACACTTCCTATTTATATTACATTTAAGGCTTTACTGTGTCACTTGAGACTATGTGCTCACAGCTTCAGCACTTGTGATTTATTGAGGATATCATTCAGTGTTTTAAAGTAATGTCAAGTGAGGCAAATAGCATCAATCATGTGCTCTGATGGACACAGGCCTGGAGGCATGGAAGGGTGTGTGGGCCCAGGGTGGTCCCAGCTGTGTAGTTCAGCTTCAGAGCTCTGCTGCTCAAGGAATGAAGACCATCATATGCAGGCCATCTGGGATCGTAGAGACTGCAGATGACTAGGTTTGGGGTGTGGGATAAATAAGCATGGCAGCTTTTTGGTCCAGGGAGAATCCTGCCAGCCTGGGAGTCATCCTTTTTTCCTGCACTTCTACTGCACCAAGTTCATCCTGAAATGGAAAAAACCTACCCTGAAAATACATACAGCATTGTTGTGTGTCAGATTATATGCTGTGCTTAAGCTTGGGAGTTTCGGGGTCCTGTGGGATGCAGTAATTGTGCAAGAAGAATTCAAGGTGGTTTAAGTTTTGAGTTTTTAACTAGACAACACTTGTACAGTGGTCACTACTAAAAATTTTATTCTTCTGCCACAACTGAAGTTAAAATGAGTGTAAATGAGAAGTACTAGGAGCCATTTGAATTTTTCTACCTAGCAGACACTCAAAATAATTATTTTAGAGGTGAACGGTGTTTTATATGGCCGCTTGGCCTTTATGGATTATCCTTCTCGGAAAGAACATCTATTATTGCTATTGTATCCTTACAATTTCTGTTGAGTTAGGATAAAAATAAAGTGCTGGAGTTGTGTTTATAGTCAGGAGTATTAATAAAAAGAGCAGCCAAAATCAGGCTTTTTTTGTCATTGACTTCACTTTCACTGCTGTAGCTATTGAAACCCCACAATGTACTTGTTTTCAGTTATTTTCAGTCAGCGTTGCATCTGGACAAGAAGGGAAAGAGGTTTCTTGCTTAGTATACTGTGTATTTTCATATGTGCTTGCTAACAGCTGCCTCAGAAATGCCCCACTTCCCAGGTGCCCTCAGATAACAGGGATGAGGCTCTGTGAGGGCAACCAAATAAGGAGGATTATAGCATAGAGGTGTTGCTGAGGTGGAGTCAGCCTATGCTCTGGGTCAAAATGGATTCCATAAAGGAAAAGAGATGGGACAATTCTTCTCGAAGTGAAGGAACAGGCCGTCCTAATGTGCTGGAAGATGGGCGGGTGGGGAAGAAGATCAGCCAGGTTGAACAGAAAAGCTGGAACTCGGGGGAGGGGTGGGGGGGGAAGTGTTTATGACCTTTGGATAAAGGGGAAGGCAACTCAGGAGGACTGCAAGGATGTCATGATGTTATGTGGGGAGAAAATTAGAAGGGATGCAGCCCAACTAGAACATAATCTGGCTACTGCCAAAAAGACAATAAAAAATGTTTTTATAAATACTCTCACAAGAAAAGGAGGGCTCCAGAGAATCTCCATCCTTTGTTGGATACACAGGGAAACATGGTGACAAAGGATGAGAAAAGGCTGAGGCACTTAATGCCTTCTTTACCTCAGTCTTTAATAGTAAGCCTCATTGTTCCCTGAGTACCCAAGCTCCCCGAGCTGAAAGACCAGGATGGGGAGCAGAATGAAGCCCTGTAATCCAAGGGGAAATGGTCAGTGGTCTGCTACACCCCTTAGACATACACAACTGTGGCACCAGATGGGATCCAGGGGAGGCTCAGGTGAGACCTTAACACTCTGCCTGACAGAAGTTGTAGCCAGGTGGGGGTTGGGCTCATCTCCCAGGTAACAAGCATAGGACAAGAAATGGCCTCAAGTTGCACCAGGGGATGTTTGGATTGGATGCAGACTGGAACAGATTGCCCAGGGCAGTGGTGGAGGCACCATGCCTGGGAGGATTTAAAAGATCTTTTGTTGTGCTTTAGGAATGATATTTCCCAAATTAATGCTCCCATCAAGACTCTCCCAAACCAGACACAGCACACTCGCTCCCCACCTCCACCCTCCCCTCCCCCTTCTTGCTCCAGGGTGGAGTTGAGAATTGGAGGCACAAAAAAGTGAAAATCATAGGTTGAAATAAGAACAATTTACAGGGAAGAACAGTGAGGTAAGAAAAATAAACAGTAACAGCAACAATATTAATAATAAAAGGTTTAAGATAAATGATTTACATGGAAAGTAACACAATACCAGACCACTGCCACGATATGAGATTATATCAAATAACAGTAGTCTGGCCACGCCCTCTTCCTGGCTACTGTAAAAAATAAACCCTGTCCTGACTGAAACTAGAACACAGGTAGATGTGGCGCTTAGGGGCATCATTCAGTGGTAGACTTGGCAGTTCTGGGGAAATGGTTGGACTTGATGATTTTGAAGGACTTTTCCGACCTAAATGATTTTGAGATTCTATAAGCACTTACATCTTAAGCCAGTGTGTTAAGAGATGATGCCGCAGCCAGTTAGTTCTGTTACTATCTGGAAGCCTGTCCTTAGATTGATTGGGTGGATTTAATTGATTTTCCACACATCCTCTTTTCTATAGCAAAATAAGCTTAAAGTCTCCATATTAATCAATGCATATTTTTTTTCTTCTGTGTATTGTTCTCATTGCCAGTTGGTGATAATTAGGCCATGGTTGTATGCCATTGTTGATGATGAACAGGTTTTGCACAGACTCCTGCAGTGTGTTGCTGTGCTGAGGCTGTTCAATGTCATGTACTGCCTGCCTGGGTGCTTGTGGATGCCTCTTAATCGATTTGGCCTCAACGCGACTGAGATCAAATGTTGCACTCTGTGATCTTACTATGTTCACATCCTGTAGCTTACACTGAGTGTTTTGATGCTTGCTGGACCACACACGAGTTTATTTTCTGATTTTTGTAATTTGTTTGTGATAAACTGAACGGAGAATTAGGAAAAGAGTTAACATTCCTGTTAAAAAATAAAATGCCATGTGATCCATATGCATATGTACTTCAGTTATGTTTCATTTAGGTTTGTGTGGTAGTTCAAAATTGGTTGTCTTGGCCCTTCACTGTACTGGTGGAAGGAAAGCCAGACTCTCAGACTGGATTGGTGGCCCAGTTCATGGCTGTATTGGCTTTTAGAAGCTGGCAGTCCCTGGGATTCTCTAATAATATACATTGTTTTTCAAAACAAGAAGTCAACAGAACATCCTCTTGGTGTTGGTCTGTCTTATGAGTATTTTGGTTTATAAGTAGTATCTGTAGCCTCTGTGGTAACTGGTTTCCCAGGGAAGCATCATTCTGCTCTGGGGAAATGAGGGATACTCCTTACCAGTGCATTGATCTGGTTGGGTGAGGAGCATTTTACATTTCACCTGTGGGTCTTTGTAGAACAGTATAATGAATTTACTGTTTGTTTTGTTTATGAGAAAATAAATCCCCATTATACTACTTAAACTGTGTCCTTGGCAAATTGGCTAGAGGTTTGTATTCCGCAGTGGATTTAATTGGTGTATGAGATGGTGTTGTCATTACTGTACCCTTGTATATACAGTATACAGTATTGCAATTTTGTTTGTGCAGGAAAAAGAAAAGATTCCCTTTTGTTTACTTCTTCTCACCTGCTCAGAATTCAGAGATAGATTTTTGTAGACAGCCTATATACTTATTTTTATAAGCAGTAATACTGCTTTGCATTCTTTCATATTTTTTTTTTGTGTGTTCCTTTAGACTTGTTAGGCATTTATATTGAAACTCTCTTTTGGTTTCCAAAACTGAACACAGCGTTTTGCATTGACAAGTAGCAAATGCTTTCCGTGATGCTTTATTCTTATATTTCCACCTTTCAAGAGTCAACAGAACTGTCTGGGTAAGGCTTGCAGGTGATGTGGGCTAAAAGGTGAAAAAAGTGGGAGTCCTTCCTTTCTTTGGCATCCCCTCATTCTTGTTACTGGATTTGTTCTCTCAGAAGAGCCAGAATTGGTTTCTTCTGAAGGGACCTGTTGTTGTAAGGGTGTATTTTTGTTACAGCTTGTCCCATTTTACTAATGTCAAGAAAAGAAATGTCCTGTTGTGCTAGAGGTCTCTGCTTTCCATCCTTTGTGAGCTGTCCTGGGCAAAGAAAGAGGAAGAATTTGTTACCTTGCCTTTGCACATGTGCTTTTTTTACATAATAATGTGGTAAACAAATTGCCTCTACAGGCTTAGAATGAAAACGTCAGGCATGTAACACTGATCCCTTCCAAAAATAAATGCTTGAGTGTTTTTGTATTGTGCTGGAGATCTGGGATTCATGAAAGACTGAATGGCAGCTGGGACAATGCAGGTTTTGTAGCCATGTTTTCAGTAGAATAAAGAATGAGGGAAGGAGTGCTCAAACAGTGGTCTGAAGAAGGTACTACTTGGTGAACAGAGTTGATTTGGGGTGTTTGCTTTTCTAATAATTTGCTGTTAACTCTCAAGTGAGTTTCTCATCAAATTTTAGCACTAGTAAATTGCATCATAACTTTGATTATTTTTTCTGACATACTTTGCAAGCAGTTTAATATACAGATAGTACGATAATAATAGCTCCATGTCCCCAAATACAGCTGTACAGAAGGTTTGGGGTTTGTTTTGTTTTGTTTTGTTTTTCAGATTTTTGAGTCCTTAAATTTTCTGCCTTCCTCAGTGGTGTGTTTGAAGTCATGCCAATGTTGGGTAAAGGCTCTGATTATTTTTAACAAGCTCATTACCTGACTGTAGAAAGCTGAGTAATGTATTTTCTCAAATATTATTTCACAGCATGGTGTTAATGCTGGGTGACTGTGTTGCTGCATCTTCCAGGGATGCCCCTCCTGGGAGGGAGGGTGGCGAGAGCCCTGCATGGCAATGTTCCCAGCCTCTGCAGTGGCCCTGACACTTCATGCCATTAGGACTTCTAAAAATGACTACTTAATTTTTCTAGTAAAAGATAATACTGTTTTGAGGGAGTAGGAAAGACATCCCTGCGGGGAATCTCACTGCAGGAGCATTTTTAGGTCTGTCCACCTTACAGCTCTGACCCAGATTTTCGGCATACTTTGGTAATACTCAAACATAGAAAGTATGATTTAAACTCTTGTGGGTCTTTAATTCAGTCTCCCCTTCAATGGCAGTGATGGCTTTTCAATGGTGTTGTTTGGACATCTCTTAATAAAGTCTCTTATGTTTCCCTCAATGCAAAAGTACTTGGCCAGTGACTTGAATGGTCTTGAACCTAGAGAAGAAATTTCATGGTAGTTTTGACCTTCCTTTGTAGTTGCATGTGAAACCGTCTTTATTTTACTGTCCTGTACCTTGTTATTTCATGCAAGCCCTAGTGTAGGAAATACAACAGTTTTTTAGTGCTTCAGGTGTTGCTAGTTGTATAATCATATGCATCTGTTGTGTATCACTGCAATGCATTTATAGGTTTTGTTTATTCAGGCTAATCGCATTTGACAGATTTTAATAAAAAGTTTTGAATCACATGTGGATAGATATCTCATTTCTAAGGAAGTTCCCTGAGCTAGAGACAGAATGTAGTGTCTTTGTAAGGAAGAGAGTTTTGCACATCGTGTGAGAACAGGCCAAAAAGGTCTGATGACATGACTACCCTGAAACCTTGCAAGCACCAGAAAAAGTACTTTAAATGCCTTACTTGTTTGAAAAGACTAAGAACTGATGGCTTGACATTTAAAGCAAATCTGCATTTAATGTATTCTCTAAAATGTGGGAAGAAATATACGTTGCAGACTGTAAACTTGTCAGGCAAACGTGTTCTGAAGATTTACCAAAATGGTGAAAAGCATGGGTATAGAATCTAATTCTCTGTAAATGTGGAAGAAAAACAGTAACTATATTTTTCCTGTTAAAAGCTGAGGAATTGTTGTAGAAGTACTAAAATTCTCTCAGTAGTTCGCAGTTGTAAATCAATAAGGTGAACAGATATTTGCCAAAGTCAGGAGATAGAGGAAGAAAAATGCCTTTGTGACAATTTACCAGTACTTTTTGGGAGCCGGGGATGAGCTCGTTAGTATAAATTTGATACTAATTTTCTACCTTTATGTAGCTAAAGAAAATGAAAGTCTATCTCAAACTAAGTATGTGTACTTCTGATGATACTCTCTGTTACCTTGAAACAACTTCAGCTGTCCTTACAGTTCTACAATGCAAGTAAAAACAGTGCTGGTATTAATGGATGATATTCCCTATTATGTTAACAAAGGGAAGAAGCACATAATGTACACTGGCTAACTGCAGAGGGTGAGGATGAAATAACATGTGGTCCTGTCAGCAAAAGGCCACTCTGTTGCCAGTTGGAATGAGTTGAGGAACTCTTAAAAATACTCAGTTTTCAAAATATTGTGCTTGTGGGTGACTTGCTGATGTGGAAGTATACCATTAGTGAAATCCCCTTGATATATGTGTATGTACTGTTAATGTAATACTAAGAATAGCTTTATTTTGAGTAAATCCTCTGTTTGGGGTCCTGCATTGTGTGGAGTGTCTCACCATTTCAGATTGAGTGTGATGAGGAACACTTACCTTGGCTAAGTCTAGGCTGGGCACAAGTGAGGGAACTGATGTGTCTTCTCCTGAGGGTTTCCAGGGCCTCTGGAGCCAGACACTGTGCTGCTGCTGCTGTGCTGTTTTAAGCTGAACCCTCCTGACATCTTGGCAAATGCTGGAAACTGTGACCACGTTCCTGAGCTTGTGGACAGCAAGAGGGGAGCTGGGGGAAGGCTACTTGCTTGTAGCTCACTGAGAAGTCTGTCTCTTACAGGAAGGTGGTTGTTGCCATCTGGAAGGAGAAGGACCCTGAGCTTCAGTGCAGATCTCTGACCTTTTCACTTGTCTTGAGTTGAAATCTCAAAGTAATTCTTGGTGTCTTTCTGTATGAAGGTAGTTCTTGAGATGTTCTCAAGGCTCAAATGGAGATGGAGTTTTCCCTACTTGGACTTTACAGCTCTGTGGTGTATTTTCAGGTCATCTTTTTACTGTTTTCTTACTTTTGCTGTGCCATGCTCAAGGAATTCTGCCAAAATTATTGTGGCTGCTGAGCATGGCTGCTGCTACTTTCAGGGTTGTTCAGCAGCAGAACAGGGTTGGAAATGGAAGAACACGAAGGGAGTCTTCTGAAGGTGGGAATAGAAAAGCAGATGTAGATTGCCTTGGATTACCTTAGCTTGTACATGGAATAAGAGCAGTGTATTAAGGTAATTACTGATGTCAGCTGTATTTTGTACTGTGTTTTCAGTGGTACTGTTCCTTTCAGTCTCTCAGCACAAGTGAAGTGAAGCCTAGTTGTGTAAGACATCTTGGGTTTAAATGTGTCTTGCCCTAAGTGTGAAAATGAATGTGTGCAATTTTCAGAGAGCATATTCTTTCAGAAGATGAAGAACTATCCATAGAAGAGGCTTTGTTGCCTCTTGGGGCAACTTTTGCCGATGTAGATTTACAATCTACACTTTTTAATATTGGCAGATAAATCTGTGTGGAGAATTAGAGGAGGAATAAACTGTTGTGTTGCTGCTCTGTTGTGTTTGGATCATGGGCATCTTGTGTAGAGTTTGTGCTCTACATTTAGTACTCTGGTCAAATTCCTTGTCAGGGGTCAGCATCCCTGCTTATAGTCCTTGGGTGTTGCATCAAGCGAAACAAAATACATGTTATTTCTGCTTTCACTGCACACTGTGACCTAGTTAGTCTTTAATAAAAGTTGACAGCCGTTGTTTCTCTATTAGTTTATGGAAATACGACTTCATTGTACTCCCCGCACATGGCATCATTAGCGTTCAGTGGGATTTTCTGTAGTAGAGCACCAGGCTCAGTAACTAAATAAAATTTTTTCTTCCCTTTCATTGTTGCAGTGTGTGTGACATCTTTCATGGTATAACTCACTCTTACTACATCTCAATAAAGAAACAAGCGGGAGGTGGGAAAGCATAGTATTGTTTTGTCCTCTGTGATGATGGTTTATCAGGATGCTGTAGCTGATGAGTCTCAAAAGCAAGATGATGCTTTAATCTTCCAGATTATTCATTTAAAAGAGAAATGAAAAAATCCCCGAAGGTGACTGTTTGAAGGATTTATGTATTCTAAACAGCCAAAATACAATGGAGCTGTTTAAGACAAAAAATGCTCACTTTTCAAGTATATGGTTCAAACGTGAGTAAAAAACCTGGAGGGTTTTTTGCCCTCCTTAGCAGAGGGCTAATTCTTTGGGGGATTTTTTATGTTTAATGATCTGTGGTGATTTTAGTCTACTTATTTGAGGAAATAGCACTTCATCTTTATTGTGTCATCTTATTAGCATTAGTTCTCTCAGATCTGGCTATAATAGTTAACAATGGATAATCTCATTTATCTTCATCATTTGAGGATCTGGACGTTGCCTCCAAGTTCATGTTAATCTCTGTTTTAGGTTACAATGTAAGATGTAACCAAAGATACCTGTTCTATTTCCATCTTCATGGGCTGTTGAAGCAGGTGGGGCAGTGTTAGTTATCTTCTACCATGACTCATGCCTGATAATTCCCTCTGGGACCATCAAGATCTCACTGCATGACTCATGGAATTGTATCATCCCATTGTGAAATGCTCTGCCCAGGAGGAGGACACAAGCTTTCTAACCTGAGTATGATATGAGGTTTGGAACACCATGAAGAGCACTACCTACTGGATTCCCAGAGGATAAGAGCTACCACTGGACCTTCAGGTGAAGACCAGACCCTTCTACAGGATCACCGCTCCAACAGAACCACTTCATCAGGACTGCAGCCACCATTTAATTGGACTGCTGCCACCACCCTGACCAAGAGGGTGTCAGGTTGTATCCTGACTCTGTCAGTGTTTCTGTAGTATTACATTTATTTTTAATTTTCCTATTGGATGGTAGTTCTGATGTGGAATTGCCCACTGGTTTGTTTTCAAACTAGTATAATCTTTTTCACAGAAATCTGTTAAATTCAATTAATATGAATTTGAAATATAGCCCTTAAGGATGCTGCATTTGAATACAGTACTTCTCATGAGCCTTCAAATCATCTATGTGTGAGCATGTCTATCCTGCTATCACTGTTGTCACGACAGAGAGCAGCTGCTGTTACTGGGTGGAACTAGCAGAGGACTCTGAGGCCTTAGTATAGTTGAAAAAACCATAAACTCATATTCTGAGATTTTGGCTTCTGGTTCACCTCTTCAATCATTTGTTTTCTCTGTCCTTGTCTGCATGTGAGATATTTGTGTAAGATTCTGGCAACCACAATAACAGCATGTCTTCCCATAGAAGAGCAAGAGTTGTCAAGCACAGTTTTTCTCGTGTTTCAGTGTTTTGCAAACTAAGGTTGCATGTGTATTATTAGAAAATTACTGTAAGAATACCACACTGGACAAAAGTTCTTGGATTGACAGGATCTAGTTTCCCTGGCTCCCACACCTAACCAACAGTTGGAATATTCCATAGCACTCAATAAGATCAGAAATCCAGAACTCGTGGTGGGAGTATACCTTCTAAATAGGACAGAGTGAGAACATAAACAGAATACTCTGCTGTCTATTTGGTTAGCATTCCAAATATTGAAATCAGTAAATCTTTTGCTAAAGACTTGTCTGTAGAAGAATTCAGATGATGGCTGTGTCTTGGAAGAGAGCAGTTGCTGTAAGATACCAGAGGCAGGGTTTGAAAATTTAAATGTGTTGTCCCAGTGTGACACAAAATTTAGGAGGAGACTCCCAAAAAGGTTGTCTCCCCTGCCAGACAATGCAGCCCTGGCAAGCAGACCCTGGCTGCCCCTCCCCCACACTGTTCGGAAAGAATTTCTTGGAGGAGAGTGAAAAAAGCTATTTATTTAAGCACACAAGGTGCATGGAGGCATCTGAAAAGAAAAGAATAATGTCAGATAATAAACCTCCTCTGTTGTGGAGAAGAGATGGTAAATTTAATAGTCTCTGCTACACTTAGGTCCTCCTGCAGTCCGGGCCAGGCTGGGCCGGGCCGGGGTGGGGGGGGTCTCTCCAGCAGCTTCCTGCAGGGTCCTGCCAACTGTCCCCTGGAGATGGTTTCATTTTCAGATGGAAAAACAAGCCCAAAAGTCCAAAAAGAACAGAAGCAGCTATTGCAGTCTGGAGGGGAAGAAAGGTTCTGCAGTTCAGCCTTCACTGCTGCTCTTAAAGAATGTAAACAATAAAACAAAACCTGTGCCAGCTTGTCTGGCTCAGTTTTAAAGGGACAGAGCTCATTTGTGGGCCATGCAGATGATATGGAATACATAGCATAAAATACATAACATAAAATCACCCTAAAACAATATTGGCAACATATATTGGAAAAATTAGTGTACTTCTGTAGGGTGGCCTTCATGTGTTGGGAAGAGTGGTTTGAACGTTTTTTCGTCTTGTCCCATATTGCTTCTTGCATATTAGTTGCTTTTTTCCCTATTGTTTTCTTGAATCTCATAATGGATATTGGGAAGTCGTAGGCTTAACATAACTATCTTCCTGATTATTGCGTCATTAGAGATTTATTTTATTTGAGGCTGACTAAATTCCTTCATGTCCAGTTTTGGGTGGTTTTGCTTAGATTTTTAAGTTGAAGAGTTGTGTTCTATACAATAACTGGTTTGTGTGGTCAAGCCTGTAACTCCTTTGGTTTGTTATTTCCAATAAAGTTGAGACTCCTGTTTTTGTTTGTCTATCATGATTGTGCAGAGGGGCATGTATGTAATGTGCCTGGTGCGTGACCCCTGCCGAAGGGAGAATTGGTGCTGGGATGCATCATGTATTACTGTTGCCCAGTCTACTGAACAGAGCTGCTGGGTTGTTTCTGTGAGGGCTTCACTGTCTTCATTTGCTTGGTCTTTTTCCTTACTCTTGTTTCTTGTTAATAGGTCCTGAAAAGGAAAAGGTTCTTGGTTTTGAGCATTAGCACAATGGTATGAAGGTCACGTACAGTAGCATTTAATCAGTGAAAGAATATGCAGAATGGACACTGTAGAGGTGAAACCTGAAATGTGCCCAGTTGAGGGAATGAAAGAATGTTTTCATTCTTCCCCACACTAAGGAATCCTACGTTTTTCTGTTAAGCACTTCTGGAGGTCTTTTTCTTTATTACTTAAATTTTTATTGTTCATAAGTTATGTATGCAATAATGATGGTCTTGTCTTTTGTCTGGTGGATGAAATTAAATGAGCTGTCTCTGCTAGAGCCAGAAAGCAGAGAGATGGAGAAATGGCTTCACTGTGGAGACCATAGGAGTGGGGCATAGTGTCAGAGGTTGAAGGCCAGACTTTCTTTTGAAACATGATTATTATGAAAAAAACCTCATGGACATGGAGTAACTGCTCAAAAACCAGTAACATTGATATGAAAATAGCTTGTATCTAGTGGGAGAGTAAGGTTTGGGTGGGGCTTTTTTTTNCTTTTTTTTTTTTTTTTTTTTTTCTCCTAGTAACAGGTGGCTCAAGTAACCAAAAAAGCAGATCCAGGACAGGATCTGTTTCAGCATGGAATGTCTAGTAATGCTGTATTAATTCCCTCATCACAGTTCTGTTGTAGAGAGACAAAATTTCATAGATTTTTATGGAGGAAGGATTGAAGAACTGGACCTTCAACTGAAAATGAATCAAGTCTGTCAACGATCTATTTGACTCTGTCAGACTTTTGTATATGCCTTGAAAGTCATCCAGGTAATGTGTTATGTTGTTTAATCCTGCTGTTGACAGATTAGTTGCTTCTGGCTTGCTTATAGTGGTGTATTTATGTCCTAAAAAAAGGTTTGTCTAATTAGGGATGTATTGGCATCTTGAGTAGCATAAATATTTCAGGAAGGATCTTCTGGGCATGTTCTTCCTTGTAGCAGTCAGCAAGTCCTCATCATTCCAAACACTTGGTGGTTAAAGTCAGCAAATGCCAGAAATATCTTGTTAATTCATCTTCACATTGTTTGTGGAATGAAATTGGCAAATTGTTATTTTTATTAATAATAATAATTCTAGTAATCCAACTAGCCAGACAACTTGCAGGGAAGACTGAGTCACAGACTCGCTGCTTGAGCAAAGAATAGTTCTGCATCAAAAGATGAGAGGGACCTTTGGCATACATGTGGAGTGCTGTCATAGTGCAAAATAGCTGAAACACCTCACGTTAAAACTGGTCAATTACATCAGACTTCTCACATGGTTCTGTTAAGATGTTTGTGGCTCAGCCCGATTGCAGCAGAGGATGATTCCATTCTGCATCGTTTGGAGAATAACATTAGTGATGCAGTCCTTGAAAGAATTGCTTTAGCAGTGTAGATGGTGCCTCTGTATCAGGGCAGATAAAGAACTGTATGCAAGATAAGTAATAATGAGAATAAAATATCCATCTCAGATCTTCCTTTGAAATCCAGTTGACGCAGGATGGAGGTCCTGTTTCATAAGGAAAATTACAGCTCTTCTGGCTGTGGTGAATTTTGCTCAGATAGAGGAAGCTTTGTTCAGATTGGAACACAGGAAAAATCCTCTGAGCAGTTGGTCTCAGCTTCCATTCTTTCTTGGAGAAGCTTACAAATGCATTGTATAGTTGGTGCACTGCAGTAATAATTCCATAGATTTAGAGTAATTAGTTCAGTCATCTAGTGTTGTCTTTCTACAATAGGAAAATGAGGTAAGCCCACAGGATTTTCCAAATCTGAAAAATCCGCTATGCCTTTTTCAAGGAAGTTTGTTTCAGGAGAACTCATGTGCCTTGTATACTTTAACTCACTTTGTCTAATTACTGTATTGTAAAAAATATAGAACATTAGCACTGTGTAATAAATCAGTTGTACAGGAGTCATGCTGTGAAGTGTAACTCAAGTGTTGTGGGTTTTGTACTGTTTTTTAAAGTTGTTATTATTAGTATTTATTTATTTAGAAAGTTTCAAGTCCAGTTACTTAAACAGAGGCCTTTGAGATCATATTGTCATCTGTACTGTAAGCCAAGTTTGCTCATCTGCCCACAGGGATCTAAAAAGATAAAAAAGAGTGCTGGAGAGGTAATTTAAATACTTTATTTCCTTTCTTCTTCCTTCAAAATGCTTCTAAAGATCCTTCTAGAACCTGTGCTAAGGCACGTGTAAGACAGGGAAGTGATTCAAGACATGAGCATGGCTTCATTAAGTGCATGTCCTGCCTGACCAACCCAGTGGCCTTCTGTGATGGAATGACTATGTCAGTGGACAAGGGAAGGGTTACAGATATAATTTATCTGGACTTCTGTAAAGCCTTTGACTCGGTCCTCCACAACATCCTTCTCTCTAAACAGGAGAGACATGTACTCGATCAGTGGCTGGGTAGATGGATAAGAAAGAGAGATTGGATAGTCATATCCAGAGGGTGGTGGTCAACTGCTCAGAGTCCTGATGGACATCAGTGACCAGTGGTGTCCCTCAGGGGTCTGTATTGGGACAAGTGATATTTAGTATCTTCATTAATGACATAGAGGGATTGAGTGCACCCTCAGCAAATTTGTTGATAACACCGAGTGGTGTGGTAACAGCACTGAAGGATGGGATGTCATCCAGAGGGACCTGGATGAGCTCAAGAAGTGACCCATGGGAGTCTCAAGAGGTTTAACAAACCAAGTGGAAGGTGCTGCATCTGAGTCAGACCTTGTATCAGTCCAGGCTGGGGGATGAACAGATCCAGAGCAGCCCTGCAAGAAGGACTTGGGAGTGCTGGTGGGTGAGAGGCTGGACATACCCCCACCATGTGCGCTGGGAGCCCAGAAAGCCCCCATGTGCTGGGCTGCATCTGAAGCCCCGTGGGCAGCAGGAGGGGGAGGGGATTCTGCCCCTCTACCCCGCTCTGCTGAGACCCCACCTGCAGTGCTGCATCCAGCTCTGGGCTCCCAGCACAGAAAGAACATGGAGGGGTCCCAACACAGGAAGAACATTGCCTGTTGGAACCAGTCCAGAGGAGAGGCACAAAAGTGATTACAGGGATGGGACACCTCTCCTGTGAAAATAGTCTGGGAGAATTGGGACTGTTCAACCTGGAGAAGAGAAGGCTTCAGGCTGAACTTACTGTGCCCTCTCTGTACCTGAAGGGAGCCCACAAAAAAGATGGAGAGAGACTATTTACAAGGGCCTGGAGTGACAGGATGAAGGGAATGGGTTCAAACTGACAAACAGTAGATTAGATTAGATATTAGGAAGAAATTCTTCCCTATGTGAGTGGTGAGGCACTGGCACAGGTTGCCCAGAGAAGCTGCGGCTGCCCCATCCCTGAAAGTGTTGAAGGCCAAGTTGGGTAGGGCTCTAAGCAACCTGGTCTAGTGGAAGGTGTCCCTGTTCGTGGCAGGGGGTTGGAATGAGGTGATCTTTAATGGTCCCTTTCAACACAAGCCTTTCTAAGGTGAGCTAGATATGATTCTGTGAGAGGCTGAGTAACAACAAATTTTTAAGAATGGAGGCAAAATGTAAGCATCCCTGAAACTGAATGCTGTCCTCTTAGAAACTATCCTTTGCAGCCCAATTTTAGCAGGAAAAGTTGAAAAACAAGTAGCATAAAAAAAGAATGAGGATACTACATGGAAGAATTCTTCTTTCATGAGATGCTTAAGCATGGTACTGGAAATGTGATGAATAAGATGTGAAGCTTACAGTCATCAGCTACTTCGAATTAAAAATAAGTCAATAAATTACTGAGCATTGACTTTTGAGGGATAAAGTTCATTTGAGAAGTTGGCCTTTCTCAAATGTTAACGTATTTATCAAGTTCATTGAACTAGGATTGTTCTTCAATTCTTGACTGAACAGATAGAATTTAGATTTGTTTCATAATATTGAGTTTGGTTCTGCATGTAGTAATTTTCCTTTTCACATCTTTCCCAGGTATACATGCAATGAAATAGGCTTAAAATATCATTTATATCACCAAAAAAAGGTGCTTTAATGTAAATGCAAACTAGACATTAGGGCATTTTTTAATACTTGCTCTCACATTGTAGTTTCAGTTTTGCAGCAGTGAGTTTTATGGGTATAATAGGACTCTAGAAGTTATTACTGAGCTTGGAGTAGTTCTTTGGTCTGTTGCATTGCTGTGAAATGTGCTCTTATTTTTCTTCTATTTCATGTATTTATTTACGTGATAGTGGCTTTGAGTGTTGGAATAGAAAATGCAATGCTGGAATTAGATGGTTTACATTGATATATTTCAGTGTAAAACCTTGATTTGCCATGTAAAACAGAGTCTTGTGTTTGTTTTGGGGTAGTGACAGCCTTGCAGGAGAGGAAATTTAAAGGCAGTATCATTAGCATTTTTGCACTTGTAGACATGCCACAAGAAACCATAACACTTGTCATATTCATTGGTATCATTAAACACTTCTTTTGTCAAACTTGCACACTTGCTGAATTTCATCGTTCCCCCCCACCCCCATTTTTCCAAATGAATAAAAGATCATTAATTCTGACAGGATTTGCCTTTTTCTTGTTTACCCTACCGCTATTAGTCAATATATATAGCCCTATAAATGACCAAAAACTGTTTAAAAATCTAAATGAATAGCTTGGGAGCAAGATTAGCTTTTTTTCTTACTTTCATCTTCTTAATGCACTTTTTACTCAACTTGTAAAATCTTGATTTTATTCCACTCCCTCTACCTCCCCATGCCCTATGTTAATTGTTAGTTGCTGCTGCACTAGATTTAATGCTTCCTGACAGTCATTCCAGTCTTGGATAATTTTGGTCAATCTCCGTGTTACAATTTTTCTTCCTGCCAAAATGGCAGTTTTTATAAAAAATTGTGACTAAACTGTGTGGAGGTACCTGCAGGCTGGAGATACCTGTTAGCTCTGAGGGTTTTCAGTTACTGTTATATCAATAGCTAACTGCAAGCTCTTAAATTTGGCTATGGACTCTTAAGGTAATTCCAGAGAACACCTGGTTGAGTGTAAGTTGTCCCTGCTCCTCCCATTATCCTCCTGCCCTTGGTGGTGTACATCATCACCCATACCAAACTGCTGGCGCTCCTGGTGTGGTTGTGACCATGGTGACATAGAGGTTGGAATGGAATACAGTATTTCAGTTGGAAGGGAGCTGGAGTGGTCATCTAGTCCGAATTACAGCCTGTTAGTAAGGCATCTGACCAAATTACAGGCTGTTACTAAGGGCATTGTCCAGTTGCTACTGACAGTCTTGTGGCATTGCCATGCTCTCCAGAAAACCTGTTCCAGTGTCTGACTATCTTCTTGGTAAAAAAATGCTTCCTAATGTCCAGTCTGAACCTGGTACAGGGTTGAACCATTCCCATGCATCCCATCACTGGATCCCACAGCGAAGAGCTCAGCACTTCCCTCTTCAGGAAGCTGTAGGGAGCAATGAGGTTACCCCTCAGCCTCCTTCCCTCCAAACTAGATAAGCCCAAAGTCCTCAGATGTTCCTCATGGGATGTCATTCCTTTCAGCCCTTTCAGCAGCTTTGTTGCTCTCTTCTGGATGCATTCAAGCACTGTCACATCTTCTTAAATTAAGACACTCAAGTTGGAGGTTGTGGAGTGTGGCTTTTAGGTTTGTTTGTTTTTTTTTTTTTTTTTGAAGCAGATGTTGCTGGTAGGCTCTGTAAAATTGGTGGTAGGTAAGAAACTCTTGACACTACACCTGTAGATGAATGTGTTCTTATTATGTTCATGCAGCTGATGCAAAGATCTGCCTTGTCTGACTTGCTGGGGTACTCCCCTGTGATAATTCCTCACATACATAACTACCTTCAGAGGTGTTGATTTTTGTAGCTGAATTTTAGGTTTTACTCACTCTCACAGGAGCATGGAAATGTGTGCAGGGTGATGCTGGACAGGTTCAGCACAGGAGCTAGGCTTCTGCTGCTCTTGTGGTTCTCCTCATTGCTTCCTAATGATTCCAGGGACCCCATGGAGGGAAATCCCTTTGCTCTCGTGTGTGTGTTCACACATGCACATGCAGGCCAACTGTTTATACAGACACTTCTGCTCAAGTCTTGTGAATATCTCTTATATATACTTGGTTGCTGGTTCACTCAGGTCTTTGCGCAGTGGAGCACTCACCTCTCTTTTGCTCCACAGATAGCCTTGTGAACTCAGTGCTTAGCCCTGGCATACTTTTGGTTTGGTTTTGATACTTGATTTCAGGGTAGACAAATGCCTGGGGCTGGGTTGGGGTCTCATTCTACAAGTACTTGGAATGTGACCTGAGGGAAGCACTGAAACTAGGATGTATGGAATAAATACAAGCTGTATCTCAGGACCTAGTGAAGGGTATGAAAGAGGAGAATGGTTCGCTGCCGGAAGATAGTTTTGAAAATACTATTTTTTCCTCTGCAGACTTGAAGGCATAATTGCTTTTAATTTATTTGTGAAGCAGTTGATCCTTGAGGTTCTGTGGGGATGTGGGTGTTGTGATGCATTTTGGCATTATTGTTTATGAAGCAGGCCAGGAGGACAGTGTGCAGAAAATTACACTTGGGTTAAATGGGTTATAATCAGGGCAAATAAACCTCTCTAGTTTTCCAGAAGCTTTTTGATGGAGTCTATTTCTCAACCAAATTTTGGATGATGGCTTTTTTGTAAATTAGATACGGATCTTCACAGGGTTTACTGAAGGTTAGGAAGGTGGTTCTTTCAGTGACTGTTTGCAATAAACGTTTGTCTTCCAGGAGGAGCAACTGTACTGAGCAATCTTACTGAGTAATCAGTAAAATGTTTTTCTGACCTATTTCTATAGGCTGTTGACAACAGTACTTGCTGCTGCTGTTTCTATGTGAACATTATTCACTAAAACACTGTTTCTGAATTATTCATGTTGATTTTGACAACCTCTTACTCTTTTTCACCTCTAAGGAAAAGTGAGGAGAGGGAGGATTTTCCTTGGTTTTGACAAACAGCTGTCCTAAAGTTGTGACGAGACAATAATTTGATATTTCCTCCTTTTCTAATTTGGGTGGCTTTTTTAAAAATTTTTTTATTTTTTTTTAAATATTTTTTTTTTTGTCCCGATTGCATTTTTAAGAAAGGAGGAGATGCTTTCATTATGTATCTACATGTGCAGGTTTTTAAATATAAATAGTCTTTAAAGCATTTGTGTTCTGTGGCTATCCTAACAAAGCTAGGAGGAGAAATATTTTAATGGCTTATGTGAGACATCTAGAGCAGAGTGTAACAGATTATAGTCTGCCAAAGTTGATTAACGGATGTGCAAGAAGCCATGGATTTGTGTCTGGTGACATAAACCTGTATTTGCATGGCATTTGCCCAGTTTGAACTGTAGACTTCTAGAGCTGAGCAACAATCTTCACTTGTAGGGTGCAGCAGACCAGACAGTCCAGTGGAACAAACCTGGTCTTTCCACTGCGAATAACAAGTCTCTATATCATGTTTTGCTCACTGAATGTGTAAGGCAAGCAGAGAGTCCTTTTATACTCATTCTATTTTTAACTCTGTTCTATATAGGAAAAACATTTATGAGTGGCCCCACTTCAAAGATAGAATTTCTTTTATTTTGTTAATAGTCATGGAGGAAGTAAATTGCTATGTATGCAAATTGGTCTTCCTTTAGTTAATGACAAACCTCAGATTTCAACCCGAATATGGTATAAAAGTTTGGAGGAAACACAGCCATAGGTTGGAAGGGTGATGTGTTATGATGATTGGATATGCTTAATTGTTCACATTTTTTGAACCCCTGTTTTACTATTACTGTCAACAGAAGTTGTTAAACTTCAAAACTGTAGTAGCTGACTTCTTGGTTGGAGGTTTGAACTGGTGTTAGCATTAAAAATAAAATCAGGGAGGGATTATTTTAGTCATCACCTAAAATAAGGAGGACATTTGTTGTTCCTGAACAAGTTGTAGATATGGATGTTGTTACTGAATGCCCTCTCCTTGAAAGTAATTGCAAATGATGTAATTATTGCAAATTAAATACCCTTTGAATGTTTATAGAAGTTGCTTCAGGTTAGTGTTTGCCGAATAAAGCACTTTAAGTCACAAAAGCTGTTTTAGGGACTTCTGGAAATGGGTTTTGATGTTTCAGTGGTTAATAACAGCACATACAAGGTCTGATGCTTATTTTCCTATTATGTTGTAGTTCTTAATTATGATATAATAGCAGAGCTATCTGAAGTGGTGCTACTTTGGATCCTTGGCAGAAAACCTCTTGATGGTAAAACCTTGCAGCCTATGTTTTCTGAATATAACCTGGATTGTGAAAAAAGCCAACCCTTGCTGGTTAAATAGGGATTATGAAGCACTATTAGCAAATGCACTAATTGTTTTTCTAACTGCAGAAAGCAGTGACAGAGAGTGTGGAGGAGGGGAGAGGGCTATGCTTTCTGTCTTAAATAATGATAGAGTTTGACAGGAAAAGGTCTTTGGTTATTATGATGGAATGGTAGTAAGCTCAAAAACTCTGCACACTTTTTTGTTAACGTAAGGTATTCCTTATTATAGTTTTGCAATTAGATAAACTACTTTCAGTCCTCTGTATTCTGCTATCAAAATGCTTTTTGAGTGTGTCAGAAATGGTATAAATGACATCCAACATGCCACGTGGATGTACATGTCTCCTCAAATAGATGTGTTAAACTGCCAGGCCTGGAAGACAGGAAAGCAGAGGCATCTCTACTACATCTTAGCATGGAAAGGAAACAGATACCCTACATCTTAGTCTTTTAATGCATGCATGATTTCTTAAATTTTTTTTCAGTATTGTATGTTAGTCAGCATTTTGACATCAAATAAATTCTTGTAATGACTATTTTCCCTCTAAAAACAAACAGAAAAATACTATGAAACACCTATTTTTAAAGACAGGCTCCAGTAATTATAAACAATGCTGTTCAGGTGGCCGTGCTAAGACTGACCTTGTTTTGTCCTAAGTTGACCAAACTGAGGAGAAAACAGTTGATTTATGTCCCTATTTTTTCATATCCAAAGCAGTTATATACCCAGTGGGCTTTATCTTACAGAATTGTCTTCTGATTTCAGTCTTTAGTGTTGGTTGAATTTTCTTTTCTTTAATATCCCCACCTATGAGAGTATGCAAAATACTGAAGGCCTATCCTTGAAAGGTATTTTAAATTTTTCTTTAAAACAATGTTTTAAGCACTTCATCATTTATCTGCTCATAAGAAGGAAATGTAGCAGAGGATCACGCAGGAAGATGAACTCAGCTGGAGGTGAAATGAGTCTTGAAACTGAAAGACAGGCCTCTGATATGCTGGAATTTTTTAATGGAGACCCTGTTTCCAGGATTGAGCTTTACCACAGCCATGGAACCTTTCAGAACTTGTACCCTTAGACTTTTAAAAATTAATAATTTTGTTTTCTGTATGAAAAGATGTCAGGCTGGTGCTTGAATGTCTTGTGACATAGTAGACTAATGCAGAGATCTAAATCATGCACCATCAACTGCGATAATTTTCTTCAGAGTCCTGTAGATGCCATTTTTCAAATTTAGGTAGTTCCCATTACAGAAATGTTATAGATGACTTGTGGAAATGATGAGTAGTGTTCTTCTTTCGTCTTTGAAAACTGAATATACTGAGAAAACCTGAGCATAACATTTGAAGTTACCTTGAGACGCTGTGCTACTCGGTCTGTTACTTAATAATTTGCCAAGAGACAGGAAAAAAAGCCATGCTGCTACTTTGAGGTCATACGCAGAGGAGACAAAATAATATGTGGTTACAGTTCCATTAATATGCTTGCAGTTTTTGCTTTTGCAGAATACTAATAAATTAAATAGTTGCTGTTAATGTAGTTTGTGTCCCATGAGTTATTCTTTGGGAGATTAATCTGCCTGAGAGCTTTAGGATTAGTCAAGGAGAGATTTGCTACTACAGGTGTTGTTGTAACAAACTGGACTATAGCTTTATGTTATTCAGCATTTCTATGAAGACTCCATTTACATTTCTCACATCTCCCTGTATAAAAAAATTTGTCTTTGCTGCAATGAGTGGATGAGCTTGGAGTTTGTTTCAGACTTGCTTGACCTGTTGCTGCTTTGGCTGGATTGAAATGTCAACTGTGAGATTAAAACTTTTCTTCTCCTTCCAGGTGCCTGCTGATGGAAATGCAGGGCTGCTGGCAGAGCCTCAGATTGCCATGTTCTGTGGCAAACTCAACATGCACATGAATGTGCAGAATGGAAAGTGGGAATCGGACCCCTCTGGCAGCAAGACCTGCATTGGGACAAAAGAAGGGATTCTTCAGTACTGCCAGGAAGTAAGTGATGTCTCGGGAATTACTACAGTGGTTGTTTTTTTGAATGCCTAAGTGCAGGCATATGCTGGAGAGCGCAGTCTGTAGGGATCTTCCCTTTCTTTTTTTGACTTCTTCATTACCTTCTTGTCCTTTCTGAAGAGGTTCTCTAGCACCTGTTAAAACAGCTTCAGGAATTGGTTGCTGAGGGAGTCACTGGAACTGTTGGACAATTTTGTCTCTCTCTCTCTTCTACTCTTGGGGGATAATTTTTGTATAGCATGTGTGCAATGGACTTCTTTCTTATAAAGTGTTTTGAATAAAGCTGAGGTGGAAGTTTATTATTTAAAACGCCCTTGGTCTTTTTGGGCCGGTTTAGAGAGATCAGCTGTAACATGACTTCTGTTGTTTTACCATGACACTGAAATGTACTTGTGCAGTCCGGAGTTACTGGCCTCTACTGCACGCAGAACCACTCAGAATTTCTTAATAGGAAAGCTTCCCCTACAGATGCAGTCACAATGACTGATTTCATATTTGAGAGCAGAAACTTCTTACCCACTTGCTTATATCCTAGGATGAGATGGTGGATCTAATTTTGTTTTGTCTCCATGATGTGATAGTATGATAACCTTGTACCAGTGCGTGACAATTTGAAAAGAAAATGTGGTATTTCATGCAGTGAAACGAAAGGGCATGATTTGAGTTGCCTTAGTCCTTACATTTGCTATGCCATCTCCTTCATTTTTGTTTTTTGGTTTTTTTTTAAGTGAGGGCTCTATTGCATATTGCCATAGCAGTAGCTGCTTTGTTTCCTAAATGTCAAACCAGTTCCTGTGAAAATATTTCTTTAGAAAGCAAGAGAATTTATTTTTCAGATCTTTGCTCTCTTGGCATCTTCATTCCAGTCCTTTCACCCATTGATTGTTGCTTCTGACTTTTGCAGTGTTTTGTTCAGTTTATTGCATTTGGGCAAAATATTCATTTTAAGGATGATATTGTGATGGCAATTGAAATTGATTCTTCATCAGTAGCTTTGACTCTTTACTCAGAAAATGCTTTGTGAAACTCATATTTTTGTTTGTCACTAACAAAAATACCTAACCAATCCTACTAGTACAGTTTCAAAGATTTCTTCTGGTTTTCTGTTGTCTTCTTTGATTTATCTAAATAAAGTTGATTTATGCATAATGAAATTATTGAGAGTGAGGAAAGGAATAATAAAAGAAGAGCATCAGTAACTAAAAATGTATCAGTGACTAAAGGTAGTAAGCCTATCTAAAGTTACAGAAATAAATACGTGAGTTATGGAAGTAAGATTAGAAAGTCTGGGGTGCTTTTAAAGCCTGACTATCTCAGTACATTGGAGGTTCAACCACAAATGCTGCAGGCAGGGAAGAATTCTGAAACAAGATCTCTGATAAGTGACTGTCAGGAGATTTTGAAATCTGGGCTGGCATTTTAAAAAAAAAATGTCCCTGAAGAGTAAAGGGGAGAGGTAAGCAAAAGCAGTTAGAAGGTAATAGACATAGATTGTTAAATGGCAAAGAGAATATTAAGAAAAATTTTGACTCCCTATGGAAAAAAATTGCCATGCTTGGAGACTGAGCGAGCTTAACTGGGCAAGGGCCCTAGCAGCTTGGTCTGGCATAGGTGTGAGTCCTGGCTGGAGCTGAGGAAGGTCTAAGTGACCATTATAGGTCTCTTTTAACCTGATTTTTTTTTGCAAATCTGAAATTTTCTCATAACTGAAACAGAGGAGAGACCTTGTGTTACCTGGGTTTTTAAGGGTAAATGTTTAAACTCCAGTGTGTTAAGCCCTATTTTGTGTGCTTGACAGTTTAGTTGCTTAGTATTAGATGATCCTCATGATTTTAGAGTGTCTCCAGCTCCAGTTAAAAGTATGGCTCATGGTGTTCTGCCCTGTCATGGGGCAAAGTGCTGGCAGTTCTACTCCCTAAAAACGGGGTGGGCATTTTACTGATTTTACTTTATGTCCATTAATTACTTATGTGAAGCAGTATGCTTTCACCAGTTTGAAGTGAGCAATTCTGCTGTGGTGTGTTGAAACTTGGGGATCTGGCAAAACCCTCCCCATCTTTCCTTGCTGTGCTCACCAGTATGCTTTTGGTTTGTTTGCTGGAAACTGACGATGTCCTGCTGTCCTGCCGTGTCCTTCTTGCACACCCCGTTGAGATGCACAGTGCAGCGGCTGTAGGCTGCTGATGGAGGCAGGACAAGGTGGTCTGGGGTGTAAAAGCATGAATCAGCAATGGGATCTCTGTCAGCAGGTGTTTTGGGGTGGGGTGGGATCATGTGAGGCCCAGGTTTTTGAATGCTGGTAATAAATTCAGAAATGAATATTAGGAAAACGTTAGGAAGTTCAGATCTGCTGACAGCAGTTTAAAATGAAAAGCCACATGGAAGTTGATCCAACCCAACAGCATGGAAAGAAGCTCCCAGTTCTGTACAACTCTTGCCTGTGGTCCTCCGTGCTTCCCCACACCCCTTTGCCAGGTCTGTGGCATGCTGGGCTTTGGCCTGGAAATGGCATTGATGCTTTGCTATTATTAAACTTGCCCATGACCGTGCAAGAAAAATGGAAGAGTTGCATAACAGCGCCCACTTCTACCAAAGAAATTAATTTGTAGAGGATTGCTAGTAAATGCAACTCAAACTGCCTGCTTAGCTTTGGGGAACCCCTTGTTATTGTGATTGGTATTCCAGATATGCCTAGTATGTCCCTTGCTTTCTGCTGTTTACCTTGGCTGCAAGACAGTACTTGGTATCAGGGAATGAGACAAATTTGTGTTTTCCCGTTAGCAGGAAGCAATAAGCAGCAAGGCTAAGATGTGATACATCTTGCGTTGGAATAGTATGCACGTAAAAATCTCCTTTTTGATTGCTTTTGCTAAATACAATCTTTTCCTTCCTTTCTTTTCTCTCCTTTAATGCTGCTCGTTTTTTTCCCAAAAGAAGGATTGCTTCTGCTTCTTCCTGGGTGCTTTTTTTCTTGCTCTAGGCAGAGGCTGAGTGTAAATGCTCTACTAGCCCAACATATAGGTACTTTTCCTGCATCTGCCTTCAGGTTCCCTGGCACCGTGGCAGCTTTCTTGGTTCTTCACTCTTGTAGCAGCAGCTCTTTGTACCACCTTCTGAGGAGCTGGATTTTTTAACCCAGCTCCATACAGAGCCCTGAAGTGACAGCAAGCAAGGGAAGGTTTGGCTTTTCCACCCTGTACTTCTATTGAGAAATCTGTCCATCTGGGTTTTGTTGCAGATCCCTTGTGAGTGCTGTTCCAGGCATTGGGATAATGACTGCATTGCAAGGGGAGATGCACTCCTGCAGTACATCCTGTAGTGTTAGCCCATGCACACAGTTCTTCCTCCAGCTTGGGAAAGACCAGAAGGGACATACCAAAAGGAGCTGCTTGGGTGGAAACCCAATGCGCAAGTGCAGTGATCTTGCTCTGTGGTTCCTTGGCTCTAAAATAATACAAAATTAATATAACAGGACACTCCACTCACTGTTAATAAAGAAATGATACTTCATGTATTCTCTGGCTTTGATTTCTTCTTTGAAGGTATTTTTCAAAAAATAAAAAATACCATCTCTCCTTTCACCAGAACTTAGAAGTTGATGTGTTCCTCTGCCTCCTTGTTAGCTCTTTTAAAAGAGATTCTCTTGGCAGTGCAAGGCCAGATGCCTGAGTGATGGGCAGAGCACAGGACTGGGAAGTGCATAGAGTACAGAAGGACTTGTATTTCTCCTTCACAGATGTACTGTGAATCTTGAGATTCTCATAGTTTCTTCTTCTGGCCCACTGCCAGCATAGGTGGATGTTGAAGTCTTGGTGCAGGAAGTAGCAATAGAGGAGCATTGCAGGGCAGAAAGGGAGGAGGGGGGAATAAGCAGAATCACCCACATGTTTTAAAGATTGATGCTACTTGGTTTTGCTTTACTTCTTTTGAGTGGGAGCCCAGTGCAGCATAGGAACTATCAAGAGTTTTTATTTGGACAACACATTATGGTTTAAATATGGCAAAGCCCAGACAGTAGATTTCGTTTTTAAAAGGAAATGGAAGATACTTGAATGCTGCCTTCCAGCTTCCCTGACTTCAGTTAAACTCTAACACTTAACTCAGGAAGTGGTCCTGGAGGCACATCTGCGCATTCTGTTGTGTTCAGTGTAAGCTGGTGGCTTCTCTTGTTTGTTTTTTTTAAATATCAGGAAGTGAAACTTTCTTGGGTGGAATGAAATGCTGGTTGAAGAAGTACAATTTGTTAGTGGTTTCTTTTAATGTCAGACTAGCTAGCATGCTGCTGTATGGTTTGTACCTGTTACTGGGAAGTAAAACTGTGTGGGCCTGATCTGCAAACAGCTGTCAAGTGCAAGTGCTGCAGGTGCTAGAACAACAGGGCATCGATGTAAATGGGATGGTTTACAGCTCTGTGTGCCAGAATCCCTAAGATGTTGAGTGGTCTAGGTGACATTTCAGATCAAGCCACTGGTCAGTGAGTCCTGCTGCTGACACTGCAGTGCCAGCTGTTTCAGAGGAATGTTGGGGAAACCCTGCCATACTACACAATTACTTGATAACTACCGCTAGAGAAAGTTTCTTTCTAACAGCCCCTTATGGGTGGTTAGCTGATGTCCCAAAGCAGGTGAGGAACGCTGCTTCTGGATTTGCCTTCTGTTGTTTTATGGAAGGAGCTGGGTTGTCCCCACCTACACATATTGAAGTGCTGGGGTGGCACATTATTATCGTAGAGAGGTGCTTTTGTGAGTCAGTCAGCTCCTGTTTTCCGAACAGTCTTCATAAAACCCATATGGAGACTGCCCTTTAGCGCAATGTGCTTTCAGAGTTACATGAATATGCAAAGTAGGAAGTTAATTTAGGTGTGCTCCATTCCCTGTTTAAAGGGAAAGAGTGTTTAGAGGGAAGATATTGGTGTGTGTTTTATTACATTAGCGATTTTGAGCAGCCACTATGTGCCAAGTTTTATGTCTAGTAATTAGGATACATTATATAAGTTCCTTGAAGGACTGAAATTATTTTGCCATCTGTGCTGAACTCACTGTCCAAAATGAATTGTAAAACAGTCACACTAGCAAAAAATTTTGTCTAATGCATGGTTTTTTTCCCCCACTTAGTTTCATTTGGAGATGCTTATTTCCATTTTAAGTATGCATGTAACTGTTAGTTGGCTTTTTTTGTTTTCCCCCAAGACCAAACCACAACTATAATAAAATAAGTTTGGGTCTGGATATTGTGAGGATGAATTAAACCTGGGAGCTTGGAGATCTGGTGCACTTATTAAATTAGCAGCTGGAGATCTAGTGCACTTTGTAATCAGCAGCTGGCCCCTGTGCAATCTTTAGATAGATGCTTAGAGTAACTTTCAGATGGAAAGTGAGTGTTGGCTTTGGGAGGTGTTACACTTGGCATCTCATGACTGCTTGGTTTCTTATGTAAAGTCATGACACGTGTCCACTTTCTTTTTAAACATCACTGGGATGCATGAGCATCTTGTGATCAGTGTGTGTTTCTTACAATAATCCTCAGAAATAACAAAATTATAAATGCATGTTACTACATTCTTAACTGTTATCTTTGTGTTACATGGAGCAGAAAATAGCAGGGTAAATTCTTGTAACAGGTAATTCATTATAACTGTTGACAGAACACTGTTGACAGTTCTAATCTCTAATCATAATGCTTCTAGAAATTATTATCCTGTCATTTTCTCAAACCTCCTGGGTTTGTGCCATGTGTTTCGGTATGTTGCTGGTGAAGTTCAAAAGCAGCTTTTGGCCAGGCCCAGTACAAGCCATACTGAAGTTTTGACATTAATTCACCCCACAACCCACAGATGTTCCCTGTTTGTAGATGGGCCAAAAGGGCCACCAAATGACTGGCCCATCTCTTTTATTTACTAGCTTGGCTCCCTCTTGTCACCACGTCTGATAATCCTACTGTGCTTATTGTTCTGGGGTGTACTCCAGGCAGCACTGATGGCAGCAGTTCCCTCCCTCTAGTCTTTGTCTTCCTGCTAAAGAGTTTGTTGAACTTCCAGGGATGACAAGGTTTTTGAAAAGAGAAAAATTGTTTGGCCTTTTTTTTCTGAGAATTTGAGACACAATGACAATGGTCTTACTGCTTTGATAATGGTTTCTCTCCACCTTGTCATTTTCATCGTAATAGAAATTGTTGTTTTTATCTCGGCTGCATGATGTGCCCTTTCTAGTTTCTCATAGCAAATAGCCACAGTATTGAAGGTGAAAATGAATTTTAAACCTGCACTACTCGAAATTCAGCAGTCTAAAAAGCCATAATTTTGCTCTGAGGAAAACTAGCCATTTAGTGAAACAGTGGAAAACATACAGATTTTTGGCAGCACAAAATGTCCTTAAAAACAAGTGACATTTTCAATAGAAACGAATGTTGGTATATTCTGAGATGTGTACAGTCATGCTTAAAAGTTTGTCTGAATGGTATCTTAGCACTCTTTGCACTGATTATTGAGGTCTTTGGTTTTGCTTAGCTTTTGGTCCACAGCAAAGGTTGAACTAGTTTACTCTTTCTGCCAGTGCTTAAATTTCATTTGCTTGGAAATAGAGGAACTGCTACTGATGGTATATTTATCCTGCAGTTAAACCTTAGTATACTCACCTTCTTGAGAAAGAAGGCTGGGACTTTTAGCCCAGACTGTAGTCTACCATTGAAATGTATTTCAAATCAAGTGATTAATAAAACTTGGAGCATATGTTGCAAGATTATTCCTGTCTTTCTTTTGTTGATAAAAGATCTCTCCTCTTGTTTTTCCCTACACTGATTTTTTTTCATGTCTCAAAAAGAAATGAAATGAAAAAAATAAGGACTTTTCCAAAGACTGCTTCTGTTTTGAGGCTGAGGAAGGAAAAGTGATGAAAAGGGATGAGGATTGTCTGCATAAATAAATATATATTTAGGTAAACATGTACTGCAGTGTTTAATGAAGCTGCAATGCTGTGTTTTCCTCTAGATTAATTTTGAATTTCACAGATATGATGGACAAGATTAATCAATGGGTTCCATCAGCATAATGTTTGTGCTTGGAGCACAATAGTTTATTCTGTCTTCTGAAAGACATGACTGCAATGGTTGTATGCAAGGCAGCACTCTTGCCTTGTTTGGTTCATAGCCGAGCTAGCAGGTGACCATTTAGCACGTGATTGAGAAAAAGTTCCTCATTATTGTCAGCAAGCTGTATTCTGTGCTTGTGGTTTGCTCCTTCAGGTTACAAAAGGACCAGCCATGCTTGCACTAGATGCTCAGCATGCCCAGCCAAGGGAGTAAAGCTCAACTGACCCAACTCTTGGCTCAAGATACTTCTGAAAGGGCTGTGTAGTGTTGGATGTGGTCTATAGAGACATTGCCTTTCCCACGTAGGTGGTGTCCTGGTGAGGACAACACAGCCAACATTTACTGATGCATTTCACATTCTCTTTTCTGCCTTACTGTCCTAGAGTGATTTTGTGTTATGTATTTTATGCTATGTATTCCATACATCTGCTAAGCCCAGAAATAAGTTCTGTCCCCTTTAACTGAGCCAGAGAAGTTAGCACAGGTCTTTGTTTATTGGTTACATTGTTTTACTTGAAGTGGCAGCAGCAGCGGAGAATTTTTTTCCCTCTCTTCGGGACTATGGAGAATCCTCAGCAGTTTGTTCTTTTTGGACTGTTTTTTGGCTTGTTTTTTGTTCCAAATCCACCATCTCGTCGGGAGATGGTCTGCAGGGAGCTGCTGGAGAGATGCCCCCAAGCAGCACACTGGGCCCGAGCCCTGGAGGGACTGAGACTAACCGAGCCACACCCAAGGAAGGACTCTTTTTACCGACTCTTCAGAACAACGAGAGGTTTTATTGTTTAATATTATTCATTTTTTCTTGCTTGTGAATACTTTCCTTGTTAAATAAACAGTTTTTTCCACTTTTCTCCAAGGAAATTTTTCCCAAACCAGTTGGGGGATGGGCTGCTGAAATCTGCTTTCTAAAGGGGACCCTTTTGGAGGGGTCCCCTCCCAAAATTTGCCCTAAACCAGCACACTTACATACAGAGTTCTCATCATATATGCCCTGCAATTTTCTTTACAGACACATCTCCCAGTCTTTCACTGTGTAACTCTGAGATGGGCTGGTAGCAGCTGTTCCTTTAATAAATAACAAGGCTAAGACATAATAGGCATAAAGTGTGATGGTTACCTTAAGTAAAGAAAAATCGATTATAATATACAGGTGTTACATTTCAGCCATTTTGAGGAGGATAGAGAAATTATGTGCAAGAGCATGTAGTAACAGGATAAGAGGGAGTGGCTCCAAACTGACAGTAGGTTTAGATTAGACATTAGGAAGAAATTCTTCCCTGTGAGGGTAGTGAGGCACTGGCACAGGTTGTCCAGAGAAGCTGTGGCTGTCCCATCCCTGGATGTGTCCAAGGCCAGGGAGGTTGGAACACGATGATCTTTAAGGTCTCTTCCAACCCAGGCAATTCTATGATTTTTTTCATCCACCTTTTGAGACCCTAGTTACATCAACGCTTCAGTCTGGCGCAGATCTATCCCACTTTTGTTCAAGATCAGTCTGGGTCCACTTGAACTCCTGGCACTTTCCACTGTAAGGCAGTTTTTTTTCTTAGGGGAGTGTTTTCAGAGATAGGTCAGTTCCTTGATCAGTGCTAGCACACTGCAGCTTCTGTGCTAGCAGTGGCTCTTGGAGAGATTTTAGCAGTAAATGGACAAAAGATGGAATAATGCAGGAATTGTGCCCTGGCAATGTCAGACTTGTGTCTAAGGCACTGAAACCATAGCTCCAGCATCTGCAAGTGTATCTCTGCAGATGGATGGCTGATGCCTCCTGGGAATGGTGCTCCTGAGACCTGGAAGGCTGCCTGCAGGGTTTGGGTGGTTGAGTAGCTTTGAGCGTTTAGGGGCTTCATCTCCTTCTGGTCTTCCTCAACTCTCTAGGTGATTGTATGTGTGTGAATAGGTAGTATACTTTGTATCGTGTTCCATATTTTTTTTTATCATCTCCATCCCTTATGGATGGCTTTATAGCTTTTCTATGCTATAGCTTGTTATTGTCTTGATCTTATCTTCCTATCTGGCTTTTTCTTGTGGTAATATTTTGGGGTTTTTTTGTGGAGGCAAGTTTCTTTTTTTTTCCCTTTCCCATTTCACTGTTGTCCGTCTGCTTTGGAATATATGGAAATGAAAAATGCTATCTACGGCAGTGATAGTTTCTCTATAGCAGTATATGAAGCTTGTAGCAGGAGCAGTTATCGGTATCACGGAGTGGGTTCATGTTCAGAGGTCTCTTGGCAAGGAAAAGGTCATTACTCACAGTTTCAGTTGCTGGTTCTGCAGGCAAACATAAAAAAGGGAAAGACATTTTCTGTTGTTCCATGGCTTTGAAGCTGTCAGGAAGTACATGTTTGCTTGAATTCATAACAGACAATGGACCAAGGTTCAATGGGGGAAGTATTTCTTGATTTCTGGAACATTCCTTTTTCCCAAGCAATTTGCTACCACCGCATTCTAGTTTCTAATTCATACGGCAGCCAGTTAACTTTTATCCAATTAAAATTATGTAGCACTGTGTTGAATGATTATGTAGCACTGTATTGAGTGCCTATTTTAGTCTTCCAAATACTGTATGCCTCTGGCTAATAAAAAATCCCACTGATAATCTTTTTTTATAGATGTGTGCTCCTTACAGAAAATTGTTCTAGATGGTTGTGGATTAATTATAAAAATGGAAAGGTTTCAGAATATCTGTCCAATTATTAATGGTTTTATCCACCTTTTCCACTTATAAGTATATAACACGTTTTTAATTGTTTAAGCAGAATTTTAGCTGTTAAATTTTTTAATTTTTTTTCATTTTTTTTTTTCTTGAGCAGGATAAGATTTTCACTGGAGAGGTGTTACTGCAAATTACTAACAAAAAAGTTTGAAACGTGAGGATTTTTGATGTTTAGATTTGTCTTTTCCAGAATTCTTGAGGCATTGTATTGGTTTTGCATGTCCTGGTTTTTGTTGGTTAAACTAATTTAAAGCTACTGCTGAGAACACATCTATGAATATTCTAACAGAGAATTGCTTGAGTCCGGAAGATGACTTCTAGTATTTTGGAGCCAGTACGGGTCAGAGCCACTCTTGAGTAGTGGTATGATGTGTTCCTATCAATTTTGTTCCTTTAACCCAGGCATTGCTCTGGTTTGGAGTTTGGAGCAACATAGAGGACTGAGGAGTCTCCCATATTCAGCCAGACTTGAAGCCCTGCTTTTGCAGACTTTTCAGCTTATGCATCTTGAGCTGTTGTAGCTTAGGATCTGTAGCCAGATGTGAAATGGTCAGATTTTGCAAGGTGATTTTAGAGTTTATTACCAGGAGGGCTGCTACAGAGTGGTTTAGCACAAATATTGAGCTTAAGTACATGCTGTTGCAGAAATAGTCAATTTTCTTATTTCCTTCCTCCTCATTTCTTCTCTGCTAAATTTTAGCATATGTCTGATCTTGCAGCGAGGAAGTTTAGAGAACTGAAATGGCACAAAGCAAACCCCAGCAAAGAGAAAATGGGTGAGTTTTCCTCTTTGACTCTCTCCTCAGATGAGTTGGATTGGTAACATGGGAGGAGGTATAAGGGCAGGACTTCTCCTCATGACAGCTGACCAGAGGATGGCTTTGCTATGGTCTTTGAACAGCCAGTGAAGAGAAGCTTTCTAGATATTTCTGTGAAGGCACTACATCTTTCTACCACTTGGTCCTGTGTGTTTTCAGAAGAACACATGCTGTTAATCCCTAAATTTCCTCAGCAAGCTTTCTCTGGCAATAGAAAAAGACAACATGAGCAATTTGAAAGGGAAAAAACTCCCAGTATTATTAGGTCAAGAAGACAGATGTCAAATCAAGTCTATAATGAAGAGTAGGCCACATGTTAATCAAGAGGTGCAAAAGTGGATCCACATTTTGATTTTGGGCAGCAGTAGAAACATAAGTGGAGAGCAAATATATTCAAAATACCAGAATCTGTGCAGAAAATGAGAGAAAAGGCAGGTGAAAATAAAGAAATGTGAAAAAGGTTGGTAATTTCAAGCAGAGTGATGACAGCAGGAAGGACAGAGAAGAATTAGCAGGTGAATGAAAGACTGAGAAATGTGATGTAATAAAGTATCCTTGTAGTGGTTATCTGGTCTGAAATTTAGGTTTTTTGGATCAGTTGCTGAAGAGTTCCACAGACTCCACAGACCTGCTATAAAGGTTTTGAGAAAAAGTATATGGACCCTCCGTCTCAAATGCAGAATCCCAATTGCTGCTGATTTTGCTGTAACTTTTGTTTCTGCCAGGGTTTTGCAGCTGGAGGTACAGGAGGAGCATCAGTATTGCATGCTGGTTTTTAAGATAAGGATTGTTTGTTGCTGTTGTTTAGCAAACTAAAATACTTACTTTTCATAACACACAAGTGGATTTGATATTTGCAAATTAATTTATTATGTTGTGTAGCTGTATCATAGAATTTCTGGTTTATGGGGTGTCAGGCTGTCAGAGGGTTTTTCACTGGGCTTCGGCAACAGAGTGGTGCCAAAGTGCTTGCACTGTGCTGGAAATTAAATAAAGAAATCTGTGCAATTCCTTACATTGACTTTGCTGCTTAGATTAATAATCTTTGGAGAAGGAACTTCATTCTAGTTTAATGTTTAACTTTCGTGAATGCTAAAGTAAAGCTTATCTCAGTTACCCCACCAAACAACAGAAACTGCTAAGCCATATAGCACAGTAATAGATTGCATCATAACATAATCATGAAGATAAGAGCATTTAAAGCTTTGATCTGGTTTTTTGTTGTTGTTGTTGTTGTTGTTTCTGAAAGTTTCAAGAGAAGTGTAGGTGCAGTTCTGAGAGGCAAGAAGTAATTTCTCTCCCAGGATGAGCCAGGGCAGTATGGAATGTTAAAGATTTCTTGTTTGTTTTCCAGCAATTTGAAAATCCTTTCAGTCTGGAAGTCCTTGATTGGAATGGCCATATTTGATTTATTTATATTTACTTCAATCCAATTCAGTGAACTTAATTCTTATTGGAGAAAGGGTGCCAAAGATAATTTTAGTTTAAATGTTGTTTGCCAGCCTTACTGTGAAACAAAAGTAAAAAAAGAGACATGCAATAAATTATCATAATTACTTTTAATATTAAAGTTCTCTTTGGAATTTGAGGAACTGGCAACCTTGATGATTCTGTGATTAGGCTGGTATATCTGCTGACAAGATGCAGGGTGCAGAGGGACATGTATATGGGCATGTTTCAGCTTTGCAGTGGTTTATATTGGAAAGCAGATGCAGAGTTACAGTCCTTACTCTGTTCTTTGAAATTCAGGATCAACACATCTCAGAAGATTCATAATTGACTTGGACTTCAGTTTATTCTGATGTTCCCTTTGCTCAGCGTGTCTTTGAGCAGTTGGAAATACATATCCTGTTTCTGAGAATAAGATCTTAAATATATTGGTGTTGAAGTTTTGTGGGATATGATTGGACTTTGTTGCACAACAGTGTTGTTGTCATCTAGGAATTGACATCACTGGTCAGTTAAATCATTGGGAGCAATTTGAAGTAGTTTCTCCATTTGGCAACCATCCTAATCCTTTTGGGACTGTGCTTTTGTAGAAGGAGGCAAAAAAAAAAAAAAAGCTTTTCATTTTTCAGGTTTCCTTGGAGTTGAATTGAATCTTTCTGTTAGAGAAATTGGTGTCAGGGTTCCCATTGACTTCAGTGGAGCATGCAGCACCAAGCCTCAAAAAATGTTTTGCCATCTGTGTGGGAACATACTGCAGGAGGAAGAAAGCTAGCAAGAAAATGTTCAGCTTCATTTTTGGTGGGGAATGGAGCACTAAGACAATATGTTCTTTGATTTGCAGGCTTCTGTGCTGCTTCTGGTAAATGTAAAGATGGCTATGGCCAGCCTGGTGCCTGGCAACTTCATGTGCGTGGAGATTTGGTGCTTATGTGAGTTGGTTGATGAGAGTTTCTGTCAACACCTTTCTCCTCTCTTATGTGTCCAACGTTCAGTAGCCAGCTCTACAGCAGTGTTTCTTACCTGTAAGTGGAAAAAATCACCCAAAAACTTTGGCTCCTAATCTCACCTGTGCTATGTGCACAGCTTGGAGCCTGTGAGTAGTGAGATTTGCTGAGGAAGTGCAAAGGTGAACCATGGGCCTGAGAGAAAACCCACCTCATGTTCTCGCTGCTGGAAGATAAACCAAGGTGGGTGGGTCTGATGCAGTAGTGCAGCAACAGAGAGGGACTTTTTGTTGCACGTTTTTCATTCTGAAAAAAACCATGATTTTATGAAAAAAGATTGCATAGTGAGTGTTAAGCAGCTGAATTGCCTTGGGAGGTACTTCATGTGTACTTCTGTTTCAGCCCTAGGGCTGACTCAGGCTGCCATTACAGACCTTGTGCTTGTGTGTGTGTGTGCAGTCTGTCAGTCTTGGAAGTCTGGTGTAGGAAAAGAATGGTAGGACTTTGCTGCGTAATGCGCATGTGATTATGCCCGCTTCATTCCTTGCTTTGCTTTCAAACTGGGATTTGCTGGTGGACTCCAGGGTACAGCTTCACTGGAAGGATCATAGTCAGAAGCCCTTGTTTTCAAAAGTGTGCTGGTTTGGAGCAAATTCTGAGAGGGGACCTCCAGAAAACAGATTTCAGCGGCCCCTCCCCCAACTGGTTTGGGAAATACTTCCTTCGAGAAAAGTGGAACAAACTGCTTATTTACCAAACAAACTATTCGCCAGCATGAAAAAATGACTAATATTAAACAAGGAAAAGCTCTCAGCTGGGAGAAGTCCGAGGGAGTCCTTCTCTAGATGTGGCTCGGTCAGGTTCAGTCCCTCCAGGGCTCGGGCCCAGTGCCCAGACTGGGCTGGCCGGGGGGATCTCTCCAGCAGCTCCCTACAGGGTCCCGCTGACCGTCCCCCAGAGATGGTTGATTTTCAGATGAAAAAACAAGCTGAAAAAACAGTCCAAAAAGGAGAGAAAAAAAGTCGCTCTGCCATTGCAGAGGAGACAGGAGGAGTTCTCCGACTGCTGCTGCTGCTAGCTGGAGTCGAAAGAATGTAAACAAAAACAAAAACCTGTGCTGGCTTCTCTGGCTGAATTAAAGGGACAAAAATTCATTTCTGAGCATAGCAGATGATATGGAATATAGATCATAAAATACGTAACATAAAATCACCCTAGGACAAAAAGTGAGGAATTACTGGGAGGTCCTCCTGATAAATACCCACATGGACATCATTCAGGGGCTCAGGATGATGGTCTACTCCTTTAGCAGCCACAGTATTTAGCAGAAAATTTGGGTTAGTTGAGTTTCAGTCCAATTCAGGAATTAGAAATGAAGACGTCAATTAGTTTACTAAAATGAAACAGAAGTTTTACATCTTTCTTAGACAAATTTTCAAACTTTGTTGCAAAGATCTTTGCAGGTGGCAGTCTTGATGATCTCTCCATATCTTCCTTCTCTTCTTCCACTGTGAAGCAAAATTGGAGAAACAATAAGTGCAATTTATGAGTAAAAGTGAATGGTAAGTGACCTGCAGAGCTTTGATGCTTTTAACGAAGATTTCTTAATATGCTGTTGGAACACTAGCTTTCAGTAATACTTGTGAGTGTTATCAAAGACATGAGCAGTAGATACTGCTCGCCATAAAGCAGAATTTGTACCACATATGTATCCAAATTTCTGAAATATTTTCAATATTTTTTTCAGGGAATTCTTTTAAGGGTGGGAGGGAGCATATCTTCAAACACGTTTGTATCATAAGGGGTTTTCTGCGTTTAAAAGTTACTTTAGACTTGCAAGTTTAAAATGAAATCCTGAGTAAGTTTGTGTGGGTCTGATCAGAAAGAAGAACATTTTTTAAGCTTATTCAGATTTCGGACTGGAATTTATTGCCTGTGTTTTGGAGCATTGTTATTTTGTAGTCTCCAATTTGAAACACTGACACATATGAAACATGAAAGACTAATGGACTTCTGTCTTGGTAGTAGCTCCAAACTGCAGTTCAGTTAAATAGACAGGGCTTCAGAAAATGCTTAGTGACAGTTTTTATTGATAAGCTTTCATGGTGAACCTCATTTAATCTGAGATGTAGTTAATATTGGTAATGGACGTAAGAAGTGCCTGATTTATCTTCAGTCATGTATTCTGCAGGTTGCTATCCTGAGAGAGGAGTTTTCAGGCTGAATTGCTGTATCTGTGCAAGGCAATTGTGAGGCAATTCTGATTATTCTGGACAAAAAAAGTTATGAGAAAGAATTGGAGAAAAACACATTTATAAATATTTGTCAAGGAATGATTGATTTTATTTCTTTAGAAAGGAAATTCTCATCCTATTTTTTTTCCTGACACTAAATATTCTCTGTATTTAAAAACTATAGTCTGTATTATGTCTGTATGTCTCTTTCACAAGGACAATAATGATTAAAAAGCCTTGCTATTTGATTTATAAAGCAAGAAAAATGCACTGTCATCTTACAGCTGCTCAGGTAATTACTGTAGGTGTCTTGTTTAAAGGAACAAGACATGGAAATATAGGACACTGGATGCATGTTGTTCACAAACAAGAAATGTTACTGATCTGAGTGTTTTCTGCAGATGCCCTCCTTATAGCTTCGTTCCTCGTTCCTTCGTTCAATTTCTAATTCTCTTCTTCTTTTTTTTTTTTTTTTCCCTTTTGCAGTCAGCTTTTATTTTAGAATGTCGGGTAGTCCATTTTAACTTGCAGACTCTCCTGACTTCTTCTGTACAGTTTTCACTACTGGACTAAACAATGGATGGTTTTCTTGTGTCCTGGATGATGGAGTACAGCCACTGTTTCAGAATATGACCTTGTATTACCGCTTCACATTTTTGGTATTAGAGCCTGAAGTTGATTTCATGAAAAAGGAAATCACAGCCTGTTTGTCTCTTGGGGCATGCATGCAAGTGAATCTAGGCTCTTAGATTAATAAATTACCCTTTGGCTATATCTGCAGTAAACTCAAGAATGCATAGATTAATTAGATTATGAAAAATGAGTTCCTGGGCCTGTTACTTTGTGACAGTTTTTGCATGGCCTCGAAGACAACTTTGACATAAAGTAGGTCATTTTGTAAGTAGTGGAACTTGGAAATACTTTAGCAGAGAACAATTAGGTTTTTCCAAGTATGTTTTCATAGATTTTCTGCTACAGCTTAGGTATATTTTGTACTGTGATTTCCTCAACAAACACAACCAACAACTCAGCCACATATGTTCCCATTTTATAGAAAGGTCTGAGGTTTCTTTAGGTAGGGCTTGTGAAAGTAATTCAGGTAGGTAAGTTGGTGTTTTAAAATACGCATATTATAGCCCACTTTTATTGATGATTTCTTTGAACATCTGGGGAGAAGGAAATAGTAACTTTGTGTGTGTGTAGTGATTTTCACAAAGTGGTTTCATTTTTCATTTCATGCCTTCAGAATGTTACCCCATCCTTGGGCAGAAACTGCTGGCACAAGATGTGCTTTCCCTGCCAGCTCTTTTTGAAACATATCATGCTTGAGGTGAAATGCAGAATTTCATCTTCATTATGATAATACCACAAAAAGAAAGGTCAGACTTTGTTGTTTGGCTCTTTGGGGGGGTTTGTTGTAGGGTTTTTGTGGTTTTTCCCCTTCTTTTAAATTTTCTTCTCATATTTGCATTTTTAAAAGAATAGTAATGATTGCTCCTGAAGATCCACATCAGGTAGCTGAGCCTTTATTGCAGTACCCAGGATGCTGGTGCTGTTAGCTGATACAGTTTTGTTTAAACACCTTCCTTGTTTATTAGTTGTCTTATGCGGATCACTGGCATTTCATATATTGATGTGGTTGAGGACCTGCTGACAAGAGAGCACTATGCCTCACCTTACTCCAATGGGCTGTGCTGTTGGAGGGATGGCAGCCTGCAGGAGAACCTGGAAAACCAGACCCAAGCTCTCTTGCTGCTTATACTATCCCACCTTCCTTTATCTGCCACCATGCCTGAGGCAGCCCTTAAAGAAGAAAGTCGGTGGATGAAATATTGTATCATGCCTAAAGGAGGAGATTTTTATTGTTATTTTAAAATTACTTCTGGCTGCTTTTCCCCCTTCCCCTCCACCCCCTTTCTGGGAGGACAGCAGTCCTTGTCCTTTGCACATGATATGTTACTTTGAGATAAAAATACTGTTAGCTTGATTAGGTATTATTCTGTCTCACTGCTTAATACCTAAGCTTATTCATGCAGAAATTTAGTTAAAAAGTGCAAGCACAGAAGCAAAAAAAAAAAAGCAAAACAACACCAACACCCCCAAACCCCAACTGTTAATTGCATCTGGTGATGCTGTAGAGTAACAGGCGGATGAGGTTTCAACTCAAGGAGAGTGAATCTGTGAACAGACTTGTGGTAAAAATGACGAAGTGGACTTTGCTGACTCTGTGAATAAAATGCCTATGGAGATGCAGAGGTGCTTGTTGTGCTTAAGGCAAATAGGGAGGTAGTTTAGAAGAGACTGTAAGTCCAGCCCTGTTTACTCTGAGGTTTTACAGTATGAGAAGCTGGATATCCTCTGCAATTACACAAGAGAGTCTTTAGAGAACCTGATGTGGTGAACAATATTTTTGGCAGGGCTCAGGTTTTGGTTTGGTTTTCTTACTGCATACAGATATTTGTGCTATAAAATCAAGAACTTGAAAGGCAGTGAGGAGAAAGTGTTTGACCATGCAACCTTATTTCTGCTTTCATAGGCTTCTGCCTTCCCCGTGTGCAGAGAAAAACATTGAGAAAGTCAGTGCGAGTGTTCAGTTTAGGTCTGTGTTAAAGCATGGAGCCCAGTGCATGGATTAGGGTTGGGCAGGCTGCCTTATGGCTGACAGCCTTTCTGAACACTTTAATTATAGGGGAAGTGGCAGTCTTGCATGAAATTCCAGATAAAAGCACATTAGGGAATTTTAAGAGAAGAGATCATGTTTATATGAAGCTTCGTATGGGTGGACCAACCCAACTGGTCACTGCACTAAAACTAGCTCATGTTTCTACCACTCTCAATACCCAAGGCAATTGGAATGATGTATCAAGATGTTGTATGACGCCTGCTCACAGAGAAAAGCAGTGAGTGTATGTTGTGGTGACCAGGAGTAAATACTGCAGCAACATCTTGATCTCTGACCCCATCTTCCCCTGATCTGTGGCTAATGTCTAGAAGGTTCATCATCTCTGCTCTCACTCTCACACATACACTCACACTTGGCATGTTTTGTTTTGCTTTCCTTTCCATAGGATAAGATCAGTTTCCTTCCAAAGAAGGAAGCTAGTTGGAGTGTTGAAATGTTTGCTGACTTTGCATGCCTAGAGAAAAAAGGAAAAGGACTTAAGAAAAGAGGACAGCATTTGGGTCTTAGTATGGAACTTAAATAGTGGGCAGAGATATTGGAAATGAGAATTAACAGGATGCCAGGATGAGTGAATTGAAGAGGCAAGAGTTGGGGTGAAAGGAGTTGAAATAGTGGGTGAGTTTTGTGGCAGGAAACTCTTGAACAGTAATTCTGTGTAAGAGTGAAGCAGCTGAGATGTTGGAAAAGAGGGTGATTTATTAGATGGGCCCAAAGAAATAGTTATAAGAGCAGTATGTGAAACTCCTAGGTGAGGCAGAGGTTTGACTCTGATAACTAGTGAGGCTGGAGCTATTGAACATAAAAGGATGTTATGGATGGATGCAAGAGGATGTGGCTGAAGATCAGAAGTAGTATTTTCTTGGTAATTTGTCCTCAGGATTTAATTAAAAGAAAAAATTCCCTGGCTGATTTGGAAGACATTCAGCCTGGGATTATTTATTTATGCTAAGCAATTTGGGTGTGGGTTTTAGTTTAGGAATTGATTACTATTAAACTTTTTCTTTTAAACGGCAGGGTTAAAAGGATATATGCATACACTGTTCCCAAGTGGCTGCTGGAAATTAGTGCAAATACCTGAGATGTTATGCTGATTAACTTGCAGCAGTAGATGCCTGGGCTTGTGGTAGATGTTATGTTGATTAACTTGCAGCAGTAGATGCCTGGGGCAGAGCTGTTCTTTCTTGGTTGTCTTGCTGTTTCTCATGTTGGCCCATGACAGAGAATTTCAAAACTGCTCCAATCCAGCTGATGCTGGGTTTGACTCTCATAATTCTCTTTGAACAAATGAAGGCTTTGCTTGGGTTACAGAGAGTGACAGGAAAAGTTGGGATGACAGCTTCAGCTAGCCCTGTAGCTTTGCTTCTGTGTGTAGAAGGGTGTAATGACTGAGAAAGCCAGGAGCATGTGGCTAAATGTGGTCAGACATGGCAGGACACAGCTGAAGCCACAGAGACGTGGCAGAGAAGGAAAGGTGTTCTGCTACTGATGGGAGTACTCTGGATCGGAGGGATGATGGTTTCTGGGCAGGGGGCTGCCACAGGGAAAGCTGTGGAGCTACTGTAAAGTAATGTAGAATAGTTGTTGTAAAAACCAGTAATAAACTAGGATATTTTTACATGAGACATATAGTAACTTTATTCTACATATAGCTGTCTATTTGCCAGACACAGACTGCAAGACTGAGAACAGGACATGTCTTTTAGGGTTGATGGTACTTGTGTCACTGCTACTCATGTGACACCACTCCTGCTGCAGCTAATCTGGGACTCTTCATTGCTGCTGCTTCCCAAGGTGTAGGTTGGAAAGCTTGCAGAGACACTGTGCTGGGACATATAAAAATAATTATTCTATTCTTCCTCTTCATGGATATGCCAAACAGTTGGAAATGAATGTAGCATGTCTGCTTGTCGATGCTTGTCTTAGGGTGATTTTATGCTATATATTACCTATCGTCTGCTTTATGCTCAGAAATGGGTCCTGTAAGTTCAAGCTGGGTCCAGGGGGAAGGGGGGCAGCCAGGGGAACTCTGCAGAGGTTTCTGTTTAAACCCTTACTCCTGCAGGTGCTGTGCTTGCAGTGAGAGGGAGTTTACATTCCTGTTAGCTAGCTTGGCTTCTGTTAGCTAGGGAAAAAGACGCTTTTTCTCTGGACTGTGATAGCAATCCTCAGCGGCTTCTGCTGTTCCTTCTTCAACTGTTTCGGCTTGCTTCTTTGTCTGAAATCAGACAATCTTTGGCAGGACCCGCAGGGAGCTGCTGGACCACACCCAGCCCAGACTTTGGGAGAAGCTCAGCCAGAGTCAGAAGGGACTCTAAAATCCACCAGCTTCCTCCACAGAGAGGAAGTTCAATATCCTTTTTTGCCCCATGCCTGTGGGGACTTTGTTAGTTAAAATAAACAGGTTTTTTTCACTTTCAATCCAAGAAATTCCTTTTGTGTGGTGGAGGAGGGAGTGCTGAAAAAAACCTGTCTCTTTGGGGGGAACGTTCATTCCAGAGCATTTTCTCCTACACTTGTCTCGAAACTGGGACATAGCTCTTCAACATATCAATGCAAAATTCTGGGAAGCAGAATCTTTACAGATTCTATATATTCTTTAGAAAGGAATAGAAATAGGTTTTGATCCATCTCTAGTTTGTTAATCTAGAATTGAAAGCTTGTTTTCATACTTGCAGCATTGTTTAGTTATCCTTCAGATGCCATTGCTGTCCAAGGATCTTCTCCACAAGCGATTTTAAGAACCTAGTCTTCCTAAACACTGTTTATTAAATGTGTGTATTCCTTTGTGCTTGTAGTAAGTGTTTACAAGTTACTTCACTGAAGTGATAAAACCTTTCTTTGTCCATTTAAAGCACAGAGGTAAATAGTTACCTGTGTCACATCCGTGATTTTTGTTTACAATTTTAAAAAGCAGATTGATAATTTCTGTGAATGGTTCTTTCTGTTAAAGTAACACTGATATTGTAAGTACAGAATATTCAACACATGAAGCTGCAGTGTTCAGATAAGAGTAAACTTGTACACTTGTTGGTCCACAAGACCAACTTGTTTGGTTGTTTGTTTTCTTTTTTGGGGAAAGCTGTGGGAGGACAGCAGGCAAGGAAAGTCTGGATGTAATCAATCTCTATCCTACTTTGAGTTATCCTGAAGTAAATTGAAGTATTCAAATGATTCAAGTTGCTAAAGATGCAACTGCTAAAAACACCCTTATTTTTGTTCTATTTACAGCTTTAATTTCTTCTTCACTTCTTTTATCTGTGTGGATATTCCTTTCTAGCATTTCTGTAGTCGCTCTTGGGTTTAATTTTTAGTAAATACTGTCACTGACTACCTGAGATGGACTTCAAGCAGAATTCCAGCTCATAAATTCCTCTCAGATACAGGGTGTGTCAGCATGAGTTGTTTGGTGGTGTGCTGCAGAGAGTCTGGAGTCTGTGCTTTCTGAGAGATTGAGTAACCTTTTCTCCTGACAGTAGAGAGTTTAATATTACGTTTGAATTTAGTCTGGCTTAAAAGTCTTGCTGTGCCAGATGCTGAAGCTTAGGGTAAAAGGAAGATTTAAAACCCACAAATGTGTGATCTAATTTAAGCCAGGATATCATGAGTAGGTACAGCAAACAACTGAAGGATTAATGAGAAAGAATAGAAGGAAACAGTAAGAAAATATGTCCACTTCAGTCTGGCAATTAAATGAATACATATCTCTGATTTAGAGCATTCAGAATTCAAACTGATGTGGGATGCAATTTGGAGACAAATACTAAGGTATTTAAATTAAAAAACAGCAATTAATTGCATGATAATTCTGCACCTTAATTTTAAAGAATTTTTTCTTGCATCTTGCCAGGTTGTCTGGCATTTCATACTGTTGATAAAGATATATACCAATTCCTGATTATGCTTTACATTCTCTAAAATACTGTTTTTATTTTTTTTCCCCATTACATTCATGTTAGGGTGTACCACCACCCCTGTATTTCACAAGGGGCGTACATACATGTGTTTATGTGCAAGTGTATGCATGTGTGTTCCATTTTACAGTTTCCATGGATGAAGCATACTCCATTAGGAATTCATACCATTTGTTACTCTGAATCTTGTTCTCTTCTCTGTGATAATTTTACTTTTAAAATATACAGGAAAAGATCTTATGTTTAAGGAGAAATAAGAATAAATCTATACAACTAATTCCAGTCATATACACTTATAGTACTTCAAGATTTACATATAGTTATTTCTACTGCTATAGTTTTGATTGTTTGATAAAAACCGAAGATATAAATTGACATAGCTTCACTAATCTCCTAGCCATCAGCTAATCTTGAAAACCTTTTAAAATTTTATTTGAAAATATGATAAAAGAAGCAATATTCTGAATAGTCAGAGTTACTCTAGGAGATGAGGGACATAATGAATAATACCAATAGGTGAAATACTAAGCTTTTGAATTTAAATGTCTTTTAGTATCAGAGATGACTGCCTCATGATTATGCTCAAGTACTACTGAACCAAGATGTGCTGAGCATGTGTGCCTGGATGGAGAAACTTATTTATATAATCATGTATCAGAGATTGATTTTAAAAAACAAAAAGTATCTCTCATAGAGATTTCAGTTGCATATAATGCTGGTATTTGAGTGATGGCAGAGGTTGTCCAGAAAGGCTCGGGAGTCTCCATCCCCAGAGATACTCAAAAGCCATCTGGACATAGTCCTGGGCAGTCAGCTCTGGGTGGTCTTTCTTGAGCAGGACGGTTGGACCTGATGACTCCCAGAGCTCCCTTCCAATCTTAACAAGTCTGTGATTCTAGAGGCATCAGGACAATCCTCGAAGATAGGTAGAGGTGAGGTTTGGGGATGCACCTGCCTGCACTGAACATCCTGAGAGGCCTCTTGGCTTCTCTTCCGTATGCTGGCAGGAGAGGCAGCTGTGGTGGAGGTGGCCCAGCTGCTTCTTTTCTTTAGTGTTGTACTCTGCTGTAGCCTCTTTGGTTTTCTCATATTTGCTTCAAAATAGTTTCTGATCTTCACTTGGGTAACACATATCCAGCTAATGGTATCATCAACACCTTCGTATGTAGACAGATAGAAATGCCATTTCATAGAATCATAGATTATCCTGAGTTGGAAGGAACCCGCAGGGATCAGCAAAGTCCGACTCCTGGCCCTGCACAAAACAGCCTCAACAATGCCACCACATACGTGAGAGCATTGTCCAAACACTTCTTGAACTCTTGTCTGGTTTGGTGCTGTAACCACTCCCTGGGGAGCCTGTTCCAGTGCCCAACTACCATCTGGGTGAAGAACCTTTGCCCAATACCCAAGCTAAACCTTCCCTGACTCAGCTTCATGTTGTTTCCACTGGTCAGAGAGAAGAGATCAGTGCTTGTCCCACTACTTCCCCTTTAAATTTCTTTAATTGGGAATTAAAAATATGTTTCCCCAAGTTGAGTCTCTCTTACCTATGTCAGTAATTGGTAAAGATTTTCTCTCTATCTCAACCCAAAAGCTTTCTCATCCCATTTTCTCTCCTCCTTTTATTAAGGATGTCTACATTTTTGTCCTAAATCTATGTGGCATCAGAGCTAGTAGTGGTAAACACGAGTTTTAGCAAGATTATATGAAATTTTGAGTAGCCTGAGTGGCTTGTTAGGTTTTTGTTTCTGCAGTGAATATATAAGGACACTTGGTAATGAAAATGGAAGTAAATGAAGACATAGCTGTAATTCTTGATTGCCAGTTAAATTTTCTAGATTACATTGATCTCTGTTTTCTCTGCTGTTTCTTTTAAGATGAATTAAAGGAACTTCTCTACAGCAAGTTACAATAATGTTAAAAGTCTGGATATCTTGCAGCTTTCTAGCGCTGCTTGCGCTGACACTGTAGGAGCAGCAATGGCTCATTAGGGACATTATAAATAAATACAAGGCACATTTTTCTGTGCCACTAAGTAGGTCCCGCTTCAGAGCAATTATATTATATAAGTCCAGTGAGCGGAACTCTCCTTGGCCCATACACTGGCATTAACCTGTTGATAATGAAATTCAAAGCCTGTTTTCTCTCCTAAAGGGTGGACCAAGCTTTGTGTGAGCTGTCAGTGGAAATTAGGAGTTTAGTAACTGATGTAGTAACAGAAGAAGAGACTTCTTTGTATTTCTTTGTCCTTATTTGACAAATAATGCTAACTACTTAGCATTTGGTCCACTTTACTAGCCAGCAATTTAAATGGTGGTTTTGGGTAATAGTAAAAATAAAAATAATATAACTTATTTTTCCTCTAATATTATTCTTTCAATGAGGCCCTACAGTAATAGTGCGCTCTTACTCTTTAGAAATTAACTTTAGGAAGCAACTAAGTGTATCTTTGTTCTTGTGGATCAGAATGCTTTTTTCTGTCACTTGAAAGCTATGTACGCATTCATTCATACAATTCAATAAATTGTTTGAGTTTTTTGTCTTAATTTCCTTTTTTAAACATTCCAGTCTACCCATTTTGAAATTTTTTTAGCTATAGTTATTTAGGGCATTTACTTCCTGTAATGATGACAAATGACACTTAACCCTGGGCAATGTTAAATGTCCCTAGTGAGAACATGTGAGTTGACACTGATATATCAAGCATATGGCTTGTGACAGCACCCAGTATTATATAACTATGGGCTGTAATACTTGAATGTGACATTTGTGGAGGTATGAACTGGAAGAGTTCAGCATGACAATGCTAAAGGAAGTATCCAAAGCAAATCAAATCTTCCTCTCGTATCATGCTTGTTAGCTCTTGTGGCAGCTATGGAGCCTTGCAGGGTAATATTTACGCAGCAGTTAAGGTGTGAAGTTTCCTGCTAATCCATTTTGGCAGTGCTGTTACAGGAATCATGAGCATCTGCAAGAGCTTTCCTTGAACCTCCTGTTTCAGTTCAGAGTTCAGTATTTGAAGCACTAATGTAGCAGGGGGAGCAGCAAGTTCCTCTGGAGCCACTTTCTGCACGCAGTGTGAAAATGGGGGTCTGTATGTAATGTGGATGATGATCATCAGCCTTCACCACCTCCTGACAAAAGGAAAAAAGTAAAACTTCAATCTTCTGAGTGCAGGAAACTTTCACACTTTTTAGTTCTGCCCTGTGGCCTTCCTTGAGGTCACTGTAGCTACTGGGTTGACATCCCAGGCTGCACCTTCAGCCTCTGTACTTCAGCCATCAGTTGTAGTGAGCTGAGGGTGCTGTTGAAGCTGGCAAAGATCTGACAGATGGATTTCATGAAGTACTTGCACAAGAAAAGAAGTATCTCATTAATAAATTATATTTTGGAATAGAAGGCAGGGTTGATATTCAAGCTCTTTAGCATAAAATGCATTGTTTAGGCAGTGTTTCTTTCTGTAGTTCATTTCCTTGGCGTTCATATTGTACCCGCCCTTGTTTTGTGCATTAAGCTGTTAAATACAGTTCAGTTTTAAAATTATACTAGCTCCTTAGTGTATCTTAATGAAAGTAAGAAATTATTTCCAGTTATTTCCAGTTATGCTTTGATTGCTTTCTGGTTGTTCCCACGTGTATGGACCAGGCCACATTCATTTAAAGACTACTGATCTCAAATCTGAGCAGGCTTTACTGTTGTTTCTTAGTGGCTTTTAAGGTTTAAGACTTCAGCTGAAGCTGCTTGCTTCATTTTTGTCGTGGTTATATTTTAAAACTTCAATCAGGGGAGTTCCAGGAGGCACTGGCTCTCAGGTGACGTGACCTCTGTAGAGATTCATGATTGAGACAAATCTTTTTTACTTTGAGGCGGGACTGTCAAGATTCTTAGAGTAGTTCTCAAAGCACCAGTTCTGGAATCTCAGAATTCACCCCATCTCAAACCAGCTTTCTTTTGTTGGGATTATGTTCTTTCTCTGCAGGATGTTTTTGGACCATCTCCAGTTACTTCAGATTTGTTCCTATTTCTGTTTTTCTTTTCCATTGGTAGGTATGAGTAGACAATAGTTTTCAGTGCACCTAAATCCTCAGATCTCACATAGTTGGAAATTGGTAAGGATTGCGTGAGGAAAGGCAAAGGAAAATTAGTACCTTCTGAGTTTCATATTAGGGCTGGTAGATTGCCAGTTTGAAAAATGAAAAGTGAGGGCTATAGGCTGTGTTAGTGTAGAAAAGGGGGGTGGGATAAAGGGACTGAGGGGGATAAAAAGCCAAAGTTGTGGTTTGCCAATAAATCAGTCAGCATGTTTGCTGGTGTCATGGTCGTGGGTGTAGAAGTGTATTGTGGTATTAAAGCAGACAGAATTCTGATCTCAGCAATTTAGAAATTGGTGACATAAACCTAAATGTGAATAATTGTTTCAACAGACTTTTAGTACTAGACAGATTGCAGCAGGAAAGAATTATGTTTGTTAAAATGGGTGAGATAAACATAAAGGTATGCTATCAGGTTTAGTTGCCTGGAGATTATGCCCTGTATATGGAGTTTTGCAGTAGCCTAGACATAGAGGAGAAGGTATTTAAGCATGTTTAGCTGATCTTTACCTGAGTCAAATGTAACTAGCCAAGTAATAATTTTGACAGTCAGTTGTTACCACCATAAAGTTTCTGAGCTGGCAGCCACATGTTTTTACTGATGAACAGACACACCAGCTTTCCTGGTACGTGCACACAGTGATACCATGACATAAATATTTTACACAGCAGAAGAGAGGGAAGATGAATATTGTGTTGTAACAAATGTGTGATAGTGACCCAGAGTACATACTTGTACTCTTTTAACATAATATTTGTCTTTTTCTATACTTTTAATGCTAGGTCTACCCTGAACTGCAAATCACCAACGTTGTTGAAGCCAACCAGCCAGTTACAATACAGAAGTGGTGCAAGAGGGGATGGAAGCAGTGCAATGGTCACCCGCATATTGTGGTTCCCTACAGATGTTTGGGTGAGTGACTCAGTTTTAGTCTGTTTTTTCTGGCTCTATTTTTTTCAATCTCTTCATTAAAAAGATAGAGAATCTACATAAAGATCTTCCGTACTTCAGTATTATTCTCTTTTCTGAAGGGAGTTTTGTCCAATTGTTCAGTCCTTTGAAACTGCATTATCTATAAAGAAAGTACTTCTGCTCTTCTCTAAATAAATCCTTCTTTTTTTACATTAATTTTTGAATATCTATGTCCTAGGTTACAATGTAAGATGTAACCAAAAATAGGTATTCTATTATCATCTTCACAAGCTGTTAAAGCAGGTGGGGCAGTGTTTGTTATCTCCTACCATGACTCATCCCTGATAACTGCCCCCCCCACCTATCTCTGTTAATGGGCCATCAAGATCTCACTGCATGACTCATAGAATTACCTCATCCCATTGTGAGATGCTCCACCCAGAGGGGAGGAGCCAGGCATTCCCACCTGGATATAATCTGGGATTTGGAACAACACAAGCAGCCCTGCCTACTGGATTGCCAGAGGACAAGAGCTACCACTGGACTTTCAGGTGAAGACCAGATCCTTCTGCAGGATCACCGCTTCAACTGAACCACTCCATCAGGATTGTTACTGCCAGCTGGACTAACAGGGTGTCAGGTTGTATCCGGACTTTGTCAGTGTTTCTTGTATGATTGCATTTATTTTTAATTTTCCTATTAAATTATAATTCTGACTTGTGATCTTCCACTGGTTTGTTTGCAAACTAGTACAGTCTAGTACTTGGTCTCTTACCGTGAAAGACTATGGAAATCTGTCTTGTTGAAACAAAACAAAAGATAGTTTATGAATTCCCCTATTTCATCCTGCAACTTTGTTTTTGTAGCAGTTCCTTGGTGTTCTCTCCTGTGTCCTTGGTGCTTTGAATCAATGAAAAGGGAGGTTCGGGCTCTCATTTTTTTGTTAATGTCTACTTTCTTCTTCATTAGAAAATGGAATAATTAATTTGCTGTTTTCATTAACATTCTAGGTACAACATTTTCTTGATATTATTCCATGAGTTATTTAAGTATGTTGCTTTACCACTGCCATTTGAATTTTGATAAGTGCTGAAATTCAGAGTTGGAACTTGCTTTTCTGTTAAGTCAGGACAGCTAAGAGGCATGGAAACCAACTCAGACCAGTTATTCCATGAAACAAATAATGAAGGAAATTTTAAAAAATTATGCAATGTTTCTAGATTTTTTCTTCATTCGTATAGAGAAGGTAAAACACAGGGCACAATCTGCCCTTAGCAAAGCTGGGACTGAAGAACAACTAACAGAAATGCTACTGGTGTGGTCAAAGGTGCCAAAACCGCAGGTGTGTTAAATCTGTGCTAAGTATCAGAGAAATTTTTTTGTTTTGTAAAGTTTCTAGATCTGATGTTTGCTTCTACAGATATAAAATAGGTGTTTCTAAACCTGCTGTAAGTTATTGTTGATGTTGCTGAGGCTCTGCAGGAGTAGTTTATTCTGAGCAAAAATCTTCAAGGAGAACCCAAATTCAAGACTTCTGTTGAGGAGAAGAATCTGCCTCTAGGAATTACGGATTCTGACTGTGGGAAGGAACCTGCTGGTTTTTGTGTTTTTCCAGGCTTCTTTGTGAGTTGAGTTGGTCGATTCCACCACAAGCTTTAATACTAAAAGGGACATGCTCTTTTAACCATTTGTTGCTGTGTTTTCTTTTGTTTTTAATAGTCAGGGTAGAAACATCAGCTTGTAGTGTTGATATATGTGTAAAACCAGATAAGCGACACATTAGAGGTGAGGTAGAGCTGCTGTCTCACCTAGAACTCATCACGATATATTTCATCACACTCCATGTGAGTGCACCTGCACTAATTAGAAATGTGGCAGAACATCAGACTAGTGGAACTACAAAAACTAATTTTTATTATTTATTTTATTGTCACCATAAGCAAAACTCTGAATTAAGAAAAGGGAACTCTTAGGCTTAGGAATGTCTGTCCTTATATACATTTGGTCAGTGCTCTGGAGGTCTTACCTAATTTAAACCTAATCCTAATTTAAACTAAAAGACAATGTCATAATAAGATTAAATGAATATAAATTGACTATGAATAAATTTAATCTGCAAATTATGAGGAAGTATCTGCAATCATAAGGAACTGCAACAGTCTTCTGGCAAAGGAGTAAGAAGTCCAATCATGGGAAAGGAAGTTCATAAATTTATGGACAGGACTATATGCAGTTCCTGGCAGGAGTGAGGAACTGGACTTGGACTTTTAAGATGTATTCCCTGACTTGCAGTTTTGAAAGAAAAATCATTGCAAGTTGTATGGTTATTATCTTAGGTAGCAAGGTAGGCTGTGGAAGCCAGAATTGTCAAGATGTTTAAGCACTTCTTTCCCATTAGCCCTTAGCTCATATTTTTTGTTTTAAAATCCCCACATATGCTATTTTTTGTCTGATTTCCTTATAATTGAGGCTTATGTAGTTGTGTCTGACACATAGTTGTGTTTATTATCCTTCTCATATACTGATATTCATCTTTTGACCCTGACTAGAATAAACCTTAGATACTGATGTTCCCAAGGGTTTGCTGGGGGACAGGTAGCCACATAATTACTTCTTCTGGAGGAAAAATGGTGACAGTGGCAATAATCTTGTAATTTCCCCATCAGCCAGCCCTCTGCTTTTTGTATACTAGGTCTGTCTTGGAACACTTCTTCTTAAATGCTTTTTTACAGAACTAAGGAGTCCAGAGAGCTTTTAAAATTTCTTTTTCTCCTCCTAGTACTTCTTCAGTGTTGAAAGATAATTTTTTAAAAAGTTACATCTTGCCTGTCAGCTCTGTGTGTGCCTCAGCTGTTCTTAATGTGGTAGCTGTTAGTGGACATTGCCAGAAGTTGGACATTGCCAGTGCCCATTCCTCTGTAATTTTAGTGCAAATAGGCCCTTGCTCTAGACCACTGTTAAAGCCATCTGGTAAGAATTAAGATACCAACAGAAAGTTTGTCAGTGGGCAGCTGATTGCAGGGTTGAGTCTTAATTTTGCATTGCTCTGAGGATCGCTTCAAGTATCTTGAGTCAGCTCAGTAATTTCTTCCATCTTGACATTTGTTTTTCATAGTTGAGAAACAGTGAGTGACAGAAATCTGGCTGCTTTCAGGCCAGAGCATCTTCCTAGTCTGTTTGCATCATAATCTTCAGCCAAGACTTTCAAACATATCGAGCCCATTTCACTACAGCCCTTGCCTGCTCCAGGAGATTTTTCTGTTTCAGACATGCACAGGGCAGTAGTTGCAGCAGTTATTTGTAGCAGTATACTTTTGTAACATCCGTCAGATTTACTAGATTACACGGCTTCATATTTTCTTAAGAGAATGCAACTAAAGCATAAAAACAATAATTTAAACAAGGCAAAATGAAAGCCCCTTATTTGAGTCAGCCATGTGTCTTTGCATTGACCATGGAAATAGTCTCTAAAAATGATCTAATTGAATCTAAAACTTAAAGAGTTAAATTATGTTGTTTGAGTGAGGAGCTGTGAGATGTGCTGATGGAAGAGTGAAGATCTGCAGAAGTCCCTTCTCCTGGTCTCTGGTGTGTGTGCCATCCTCACACCTGCACCATTTGCTGTGTGGCACAGCTTGCAGGGTGACACCAGACACTACCAAGAAACCAATGATTTCTGCTTTGCTTTACAAAAACTGTTTTTGGGAAAATACCATAGCCGCCAACCTGACCATGTAAGTGTTGTGGCTGCAGCAGGAGGGCAGGATTTCTGCCACTGTTGGGGTAGTGTGGGCAATAAGCAGTTCTAGTTTGCACTTTCTCCTCTCTTCACTGCTTGCCTGAGGAAAAGCAGCTGGTGAATTTGTGCAGTGTGGGCAGTGAAATGAAGTAATTCACTCTGTGTTCCTTGCTGGTTGTGTGAGCAGGCATCCTTGTCCCAGTGATGTGATTCATTGAACACCTTGGATAAATGTGTGGCTATGCTTTTCTGAATAGATGACATTTCATTTTCTGTTGGTGAAATACAACCCAAACCCTGGATAGAGAGGAGAAGCTCCATTATGTGGGTGTTTGTAGATCGATATGTGGGCATGGCAGGCAGGATATGGGAAGGTGTGGCAAAAGGGGGATTAGAGGAGATTAACGGTGCTGTGTGAAGTGCATGTTCAGGAGTGGCTCTGCCTCATTATCCTGTTAAATGTATGCTGCTAAACAGTTTCTTCATAGTGTTGGAAGGATCCAGATCTATTTGAATCTCATTATGTATATAACCTCTGTCAATCAACATGTGATTACTTGCAGTTCATAAACAAGTGTATTAGGTTATATGAAAAGTATATTTTGCTGTTTGGTTATGCAGTGAAAAGCTGGCTTCTGTTTCTGGTTTTAACAAAAACGTTTTTGAAAATTTTTATTACCTTGTCATGCTTTATTACTCTAGCAGTTTGGGAAGTTATCCACTTGTTGATATGTCTTGGTTTGAAAGACAGATGTCCGCCAAGGAAGGTGGGAACCACCCTTGGAATGGAAAATACCACCCCCTTCCCTCCAAATTATTATAACTTTGAAATTAAGGGGCTTTCAGGCAAAGATCTGGGAAAAGGAGTAACTAGTATGTGTATGTATAACAAGACAAACAAACAACAACACCGGCAGCAACACCAAACAGAAGCAGAGACCCAGCAGCGCCTTCTCTCGGCTGCAGGCACCTTCCCCTGTGGTGCAGTTCCGGTCACAGCCGGCAGGGGCGCTGGTGGCTCCTGGCCGGGCAGGGTGGGTGCGATGATTCCCCCGCGCCTGCAGGGGGCGCTGTGGCGCAAGCTCAGCCGCCTCTCCGTGTGGTAATGGCGGGTGAGCCAGCGGGAGAGATGGAAAAGGGGCTCCCTTTACAAACTCTCTGGGGCAACTGATCCTAGTGCCCCTCTGGATGGCGAAAGGAACTGTAGCAGGAACCTCGGAGCAGCAGCTGGAATGGCGGAGACGGGCATATCGGGGGTGACAAACAAAATGTAGCAGAAACTCCGCAGCCATAGCGGGAACTGTGGGATGTCTCGGGGGGCACTGGGTGTTGAGTTAAAGTGTAGCAAAAAAGCCCCAGGCAGCGGCAGAAAACTGTGAGGGTGGGCAGCAGCAGCCGGGTTTCTGCAAGCAGGTGGCACGTGCAGCTGGGAGACGTGCCCACCAGGAAGGCAGAGGGGTTTGGGGTCCTGGATTTTTCCCCTGAGGCACCCAAGCAGATGGTGAGGGTCCTTTCTAGTGAGATTAGGTGTTAATAATGTCCCAGTTCAACGGCCGCTCTTACGAGCAAAAACCTCACCTAGGGTAAAGAAAAAGCAGTAGAGGGCTGCACTCTGCGGTGTCAGCGAATTCTCCCTGCAGTAGAAGCAACTAGACTATTCTCATTCGATTCTGAGAGCGAGGAGCTGAGCCCAGCCCCTGACACCCCCAGCCAAAATCTTGCCTTATCTCTGCCCTTCCCAAGAGAAAACTTCCACAACTAAGAGAGTGGCCAGCTGCATCGTTCCGCCTCATCCCCCTCTCAGCTATATATTTTGTCTCTTAAGTTTCGGTGGTTATAGTCAAATAAAATAGGCAACAAATAGGGCAAAATTTCCTGAGAGAAACAAAAAAAAAAGAAAAATCCTAACCTCCAACATGACGTCAGAAGAAAATGCACACTCAAGTTTTGATATGTGTGCCTAGCCAATTATATCAAAGAGAACACCAATGTTATGCCTAGATTGAATCATTTAAATAGAGATATATGTAATTGGCAGTTCTTCTAGTAGTAGTTCCTCTGAAATTACTTGCAGTTTTAATGGTGGAATTTTTTCACACAAGAACGTGAAGTGCCTATGTATTTCTGCTACATGGCAAAACTTGCTGGTTTTTCCTCCTCTAAACTCACATTGCACCTATTTCTATTGCTGTGGCAGACCTTCTCTTCTGGGTAATTGGAAACACTTTGCACTGGCTTTTCCATGCAGTACCTAATTAACAGAATGACATTAAATAATTGTCCTGGAGTTTTCCTGTCCCTGTTAGTTTAGCTTTTCCCCTCCAGCTTGCCTCGGTCTCCATTAGCCATGTGAGTGATGCAGACAAGCCTCACACCACATTGCTCCTGAAATAAAAAAATTCTCTAGTTTCAGCCTACACAACTACAACATGTCTAGTTTTTCTGACAACACTAGCTGACAGGAAGGAGAGGATCTGCAAAATTACTGACAATCTGAGTTGTTTAGTGGGGAGGCCATAGGTAGAGAAATCCTAGGTGCAGGGAAAGGTGTAATTGTTCACTGGGGGAAATATTTCATCTCTCTTTGCTCTCTCACAGACAGAATTCCTATCTACTAGTGGTATATTTAGTAGAGTGCTGGCAGGTAGATGAGAAAACCAGACACTTTATTTTGGTGAAACTCAAGCTCTGCAGGGGTAATGAAGTGTCCTAACACAGTGGCTTCCTCCTACTGCAGCAAGGCCGTGCAGATGTTCCCTAGCCAGGTCCCTGACCAGGTCCAGCCCTGCTGGCTGTATGTCAACAGCTCTTCAGTGTTGTGCTGGCAGTAGAAGCTTTCTCTGGGTCCTGCATACTCATGGTTGAGCTTGTTGCCTCAAGTTTTTCGGGCCTCAGTACCTAATGTGTGGTCTTAAATGTGCTTCTCTGTGGTGGTGTAATTAAGAGCACACCCTGATATGCTTCGGTGAATAGAAATGGTTTTCTGTTATACCTGAACTCTTCTGGCCTGGATTTTATATTCAGCTTCAGTAGTAGAGAAAAAAGTGGCTGTTATGTATCAGTTGAGTTACTGACCGTTCATATAAACAATAATGAATTTATTGGTTTATTATAATTCTGACAAGCTATATTGCCTCATGGTTTATAACTGTGTCTTTTTGAGTGTTTTCTTCTCAGAGCAGGACTGTATAACCATTAAAGTTGCCTTTGGCATGTTTCAGGGGACAAAATCGCATCAGCTCGATGAAGAGTTAGGGAGCAGGCACAGAAATCCTGAATGAGATCGCCCACCAGCAGCACAAAAACTTCACAACTCTGTTTCTGGAGGTTTCCACCTTTTCACTCGAGCCAAACATCGGTTCAGCTGTTGGGTTAGGCAGATCCTAGCTGAAGGCATAGAAACCCTGAAGTGCAGATATAAAGCAAAATTAACATTTTCTTGATGAAGAAAATGTACCTTTTTTATGACTAAGAGCAAACGTAAAACATCTAATTTTTGTATAGTAAGACCAGATGAAGAAATAATTCTGAATTTCTATATTTCCATGCATTCTTAGAATGTACCTATGTTTTACTTGTTTGGTGGTTGCAGTAAGGTTTTAATAAGAACAGATCACAACACAAACTTTTTGAGATCTTGAACGTCACAGCTCTGCAGATCTACTCCTAAAGTAGTAAAATAATTTCTTATGGGTAAGCACTGAAAACTATATGTTTGTCTCTTTACAATGGACAAAGGAAACCAAAACAAATAGTGTACACACTTCAGGAACAGCTCACAGGAAGTGGTCACCAATATGTGAGTCTTCTTTATAGCTCTCTGCTAAAGACAGCATTACACAGCATAGTAAATCTTTTTATGTTTAGGAGATTAAGAAGAAAAATCACATCTCCTGCTTGAATGACCAAAGCTAGTTGGACTAAGTTTTCTATCACTTGTAACTCCACAAAGGCTGATGTATCAGGGATTAAAAGCAGGTGTTCCTGCTTTTTTTGCTTTACTTTATATGAAAAGAATTAACCACAAAAAGTAGTTATAAAAGACTATTAGTAAGGTTAAAAAGAGCTCAAAAAATAGAAAAAAGGGAAGCTAAGGTGCCTCTCTCATCATAGTTCGGCCCTGTGCAAAGGGTTCCAGGGAGGCAAGGATTATGAGGCTGCTCTGTCTGCCTGCCCTGTTCCACTGTGGGCCCTTGAATGTGTTTCTTTTGTGGTCCAGTCTCTCCCACACCCAAGTTACTGTTCACCACTCAGATTCTGCCCGAAGAGAAAACTAATTTTCTTTTCAGAAGTTTCTCTAATCTTACTCAAACACTTTGGAGATCATAGGTTTCATTTCATAAAGGTCCTAAGAGAGAGCGGTGTCATCCTTAATTTGTAGTTGGAAGTTGGAAAAGCTGGAGAGAAGCTTCAAAACCATAGGTATCTCATGATAGTTGGGCTCCAAATTGTAAAATGCTTGATGTGTTTGTGAGTGTATGTACCAAAGGAGTCTGTGAAGCATAACTGTACCTTTGGGATTAATAGATGGGTACATTGACTCACACACAACCTGCTGTGTGAGTTTCATGTCTTGTTCATTGTATGCATTCAGTTTTTGGAACAGACAGACCAGGAAGTTTTCATCTGAATATCTTTGTAGTGCCACAGAGCTGATCCATCCTTTTTTTTTTTTTTTTTTTTTTTTTGTGTTTTCCTTCAACCTAAAGAAGTTAATTTTGCAGTGGGAGAATCCTGCTAATTAAAGTGTGTTCTTTGTTTTAGTGTCTTAGGAAGGAAAGATGAGGTGAGGAACAGAAAGGAAGCATCCATCTTACCATGTGGTTATGAAATTAATCTGCATATGTAGCATCTTTCAAAAAATTTCTCACCTAACTGAAAGCTGTAAATTCTTATGTTAAATACATTCTGGTCTTGGAGTAGGACTGAATGTTGCCAGCAGATTTGATGCAGTTAACTGCAGAGGGAGAGTCAGTGATGGGACTCACTGGGTATTTCTAAAAGGTGCCAGGGAATATTCTGAAAATACAGTTCAGTAAGCCTATCTGGGAAAGGGGATGCTTTTTTGAAGTGCTGAACATGCAGAAATATTGGACTTGTCAGTGAGTATGATACTGAGCAAGAGTTGATTTTTTTTAAGAGTAGGTAGACAAATGGAGAGTGTGCCTCCTTTGATTTTTCAAAAGATATTTAACTATGTCCATTACCAAAAGCTATTAAAGAATTTAATCTACCATGGAATAGAAGAGAAAATTCTTATGTGGCTAAATAAAGATAAGAAAAGGCAGAAATTAATGGTCCTTCCTCAAGCTAGAGAGAGGTCACCAGTAGACAAAGTTTCGAAACCCAACAGTTCACTATAAGATAATTCATCAGGTGTTAGGGACCCTAGTCTTGTGTCTGTAGAAGTTGTGGTGAAACAGGGACTTGGGGAAGTACTGCTGCATGCTCTTCTGCATAACCTTATGCCCTTTTGTGATGCAATGTTGACCTGCTGTTGAACACTTGTGCTAAAATGTTTTGTGGACTGAGACATTGTCATGCTTCTGTGGCTTCCTCTGCCATATCAAACAGTACTTACCATCAGACTAGTTACTCCTTTCCCTTCTAACCTGCTTCTCTCCTGCCTGTCTGTATCTCTGCGGGTGCTCCCCCTGTCTGGCTCTTCTTACAGAGTCCCATGCTTCAGATTTTCCAGCTTTGCTCTCTTCTTTGGCTCACCAGATGCTACTGTCTTGTCCATTACCATTCCACTCAAATTTCCCAGGCACTGATGTTTCTTCACCTCTCTTTTCCTTCTGAGTAATCCTCTTCCTACCTTGACATCTGCCTTTTCTTCTCAGCATGTTCTGTTCTTCCTGTCAGCATCTGCTATCCAAGCTAGTTTTGTTTGTGTCCACTTCCCAGCTCTTCATCAGCTCTACCATGCATCTATTGTCATCTCATTTCACACTTCACTTGGTGTTATCTGAGCAAGCAGATAAGGACTCTGTGATCCTTCCTGGAAGTGATGAGATCGTTCTGTTCCAGCATGGTGACAAAGGAGTCCTGTTCTAGTTTCAGCAGGGACAGAATTAGCTGGTACAGTATTGTGTTTGGAATTTTAGGGTGAGAATAATGTTAGTAACACACTGATGGTTTAGTTGTTGCTGAGCAGTACTTGCAGTCAGTCAAGGAGTTTTCTGCTTCTCACCCCACCAGTAGGAACTGGGAGGAAACAGCAAGGACAGCTGACCCCAGTGACCAAAGGGATATTCCATGCCCTGTCATGGCATACTCAATATATAAACCAGGGGGAAAGCTGGCCACGGACTCTGCTCAGGAGCTCTCTGGGCATCAGTCAGTGAGTGGTCAGTGCAGGCTTGTTTTGTAGTACAATATAATACTACTAATAATTTTTTATTCTTAGTGGTAGTAGTAGTAGTTATCCTCATTTCCATTTATTTCCTGTTAGGCTGTCTTTATCTCTGTCTTACTTTTCTTTTTTTGTTCTCCCCAATTCTCTCCCCCATTCCATGGAGAGAGAGACGATGCAGGGAATGAATGAGCAAGCACCCATGTGGAGTTTAGCTGCCTGCCAACTTAAACGACAAGAAGAATTTAAGACGAAGGAAAAATATCCTTCTGTCATAGCAAAAATGCTCTGGTCCTGGGTTCTGAGCGTTAAGGTGTTTGTGTGTGTGTTAGCACTTCATCTGATGTAAAGAAAGCTGTAATTACCTCAAATTAATTTCTGTTTTATTTTTCAACAAACTACAGTGAAATTTAGTGCATTTAAAGTGTTCTAAATAGACTGTTATAGACACAGAGTGTTGATTTTGATGTTTCTTTTTTTTGTGTTGAAGGAAGATTCTGTTACTCTGTTTGTCAGATGACCTGATTACTGAGAGATGCTCTACGTAAAGCTTAGCTAAGATGGTATTGTGTTGTATAACAAACATGGTCATTCGTTTCCCCTTTGGTGGCTTCTGATTAATGTTTTAGGTGGTCTTTAATTTTCCGTTTTCAGTGAAAAGTGTGATTCCATGTTTCCTTATAGTTGCATTTAATTGCTTTTTAAAACAAACCCCAAACAAAAACCTCACTTTAAGATATTTTTTTCTTCTCCATGATTTCTGTCCCATATGTGGCTTAAAAAAGGGACTAATAATGTTCTTCCAGCCTACAAGATAACAGACTTGAAATAAAGACTAGGGAAATCTTCAACCAATTTTATAAGTGCTGGCATTGTGATTCTTCTTGAGCATTAAGTCCAACATTAAATCTGAACAGACAGAGAAGCTTGGAATAATAATGCTTCGAGCTCTGAAATCCAAAGGAGAAAAAAGCCACAGTGATGGGCATTGTGGAAAGGAGAATCTTGGTTATGAGTCATGGTATTGGAAATGCAGTGGAACAGTGGATTGGGCCTGTCACATGCTTTTAAAATAGTCATTCCTTGTTTGAGCCTGCACTGTCCTCTGTCCCACATACACTGGCAATTGCGAGCAAGGCAGTGTTCTCACTGAACTGTTGCTTTGTACAGAAGCAGATGGGTGAATTCCTTGGAAACACTGGGCACGGTTCCTTGTTTTTATCATTGTCTATGTCTGTTAGTGCTTCTAGAGTCCCCTTGGGTCTGAGAATAGCTGAATCACCTCTCACTGCATGAAATACGAATTAGCAACACTTCCAGGGTATCCGCAGCTGCTGGACAAACACTGTTATTGTGTACTTGAGTTGTGTATTATGTCTGTGTTGGGTTTTTTATGGTTTTCAACAGCATTTTATATCAATATTACCCATGTAATTTAGAGGCAATATTACATTTAAGCTTGATCACTTTGAGTTTCTTAAGTGGTTTCTAGATCTTGGTGGGTTTTTTTATGACACAGTACTTTGATCAAAACATCAGAATTACTTTTTAGGAAATATGTGATTTTAAGGAGCACAGTAAAATGGCTATTAATTTGTTAACCATAGCAAAAAATTTAAAAAATATAAATATGATATGAAAATATAAAAATAATTAAAAACAAAAATGAAAATATAAATATATGTACTATAACCAGCAGTATATGTAGTGTGTTTTTTAATTTTTAAGTCCTGGTATGACATAATTTCCATCTTTGTCTGGTGGATTTAGGCAAGCAAAACTGTGTGTTTAATGATTTAAATGGCTTTCTGTGAAAGTTATTTTGTCTTTCATTGAGAGACTTTAGACATTTGTTTATAAATATGCTCTTAGATTCTCATCTTTACTGGATAGCCTGAGTTTTGGAGGTTTGTGTCAGATCTGTAACTTTGACTTTCAATAAGTGCAGGAAAGAGCATGGTTAATTTTCAGTCAAGGATTTCTCATTTAGGGCACATTGCCCTTCAGGCAAGGATAAAGCTGGTACGTGGGATGTGACAGTGTAGTGCCTCAATGTTTATCTGCTCTCAAAGAATAAATTGTCCATACTGGCAAGGGGAGGCATGGTAGCGTTATGGGGCTGTGCTCCAAGTACTGGAAGTCGCTTAGTTCTAGCACATTCATTCATCAGACTTCATCACTGACAACGTTGGATGAAGAGGAATGACCTCACATTGGCCAGGTGTGGACCCAGCAGTGTACCCATGAAATGGCAGGCTGGGATTCAAGGGCTACAGGGCTGTGATGGGACAACACCAGCCCCCTATCTGCTGGATGGGTTGTGGTGCTCAGTGTGTTCCTGGGGAAAGAATTGTTCATGCTTGTGTAAACATCCAAAATCTTGGCAAGTTGAGCATGCTGCCATTTGAAGGTCAAACATGCTTCAACACTTCCAGTCTCCCTTACCTACAAGCACAGGTGTGTTAGTTTTGTATAGCCTGCATCTTTGTGTGTGGTGGGAAAAAAAGGGGTGGAGCCACAGGAGCAGTTTCTGTGAGAAGCTAGTAAAAGCTTCTGCCATGCTGAACAGGTACCAATCTGGTTGGACTCTGGGGATGGACACGCTGCCAAACCAATCAGAAAAACGAGTAACTCCTCTGTGATGAACATTATTTTTTAAAAAGGCATATAAAACAAAGGGAGGGGGGAGAAACTAGGAGCAGCCGTACCCCCTCGCCCTTGAGTGCTGCGGTCATGCGGCTGGGGGGGGCCGTGGCCAAAACCACGTGGCTGGGGCGATGCAGGCTGGGGCCCCAGGACCGCCCAGCTGGAGCTGCGGCGCTGGGGCCGGCAGCATCCCCGCTGCATGCAGTCCCGCTCCCCTGGAAGGCAGTGCAGCACCTGCGCCCCGTCAGGCTGCGGGGTGCGTGGCGGGAGTGAAGAGGCCGCTCTGCTCCGTGCCCAGCTGTGCCCCCTGCCCTTGCCATGCCCAGAGCCTTCCTGGTGAAGAGCCGGAGCCCACAGCTGGCGGTGTGCAGCTGGAATGGGCTGCCTGACGAGGAGAGAGCCAACACCCAGATCACAGGTGGGATTGGCCGCATGCTGCTGGACTCCGAAGACAGCTACAACCTGGAGTGCAGCGGCAGCAGTGAAACCTGGAGGCACAAAAAAAGGACTGGAGCTGCCCAGAGCCCCTGGAGCCTCTGGCGCTGTTGGGGCCATGTGGAACTGAACTGCGAAAAGCGTGGAGCTACTGAGTGGATGGCAGAGACATGGCGAACAGCTCCCTGGTGCGAAATTTGGATGGGATCAACTTTTCAGTGCTGCAAAACCCCGTGAAGGTTTTGGACTGGTGAAAACTTGTTAACAATGGTATTTGTGAGCAACAGGCGTTTTTTTCTTTTGCTTTCCTTTTGGTCAGAGAAGAGAAGGAAATGAGAGTGCGTGAGAAAGGACACATGGTGGACACCAGGGTCTGTAAAGAGAGAAGGGGAAGGGGTGCTCTGAACATTGGAACTGGGTTTCCTTCTGCAGGCCGTGGTGAGGACTGTGGTGAAACAAATTGTTTCACTATAATTCATTAAGTCCATGGTGGCATATGGAATTGCCTGCAGGAAGAAGTGCTCACGATGGAGTGGGTGGATGCTAAAAAGCTGTAATCTAGTAGAAAACTCAATCAGAGACAGAAGACCCTTGCTTCCAGAGATAAAAAGAAGCCTTGCTTCCAACCTAGAACAGCTTATCCTTAGAAAACTACACCCCAGGAACTAATGGCCCACGCCAAACAGTTTTAGGAAGACTGTTTTGCCTGTGGGAAGGAATCACATTGTGGCAGGTTAGGCGGGCTGCTACTTCTTAAAAATTGAAACCACGCTGAAGAAGCTTGTAAAAAACTGTCCCCTGTAAAGAGGACCCCATAGTACAATGGAAATAATCTCTTCCATGATTTGTATCCTTGCATGTTCAGTGAGAAAGATGAGAAAGTTGGGGGGAGAGAAGAAAGGTGTTTTAAAAACTTACTTTACTGTTTATTATCCTCTTCTAATCCTGTTAATAAATTTACCTTATAGTTTTAAACTCAGCCTTGTTCTTGCCTTAAAATATTTCTCCCACAGTTCTTATTCTCAATCATGAGCCCCTTAGATGATTTTCGTGAGTTATTTTAAAACCATGACGACAGGCATCTTTGTCATCCAATCAGAAATTCCCTTTAGGTTCCTCTCTCTTTCACATGTGGTTGATGCTAAGAGTGGCTGTGTAGCAGGAGGCATTTTTTGTTGAAATGTGGGGGTTTAGTTTCTTGCAGAAAACTTCTGCAGTGGAAATTATAAGTTGAGAATGGTTACGCACAATTTGTGAGAACCAAGCATCCATTAACCATCTAGGAACTTGAATTTTGATGAATCCATGTACATACGAGGTTCTCTTTGCAATTGGAAAAGCAAGATATTTTTAGTATGCATGTCATGGGATGAGTAGCAACAGGAAGAACCGAAGAACTTTCTCATACAGGTGTATTTGGTGTTTTGGTTTTTTTTAACAGAATTCCATCTATTCTAAATTTCATCAATTCATACTTTTGATAACATTTTTTGGCTGTGACTTCTTCAGGGTTGTTTTTGTTTGGGTTTTTTTGATTTTTTTTTTTTATTATTATTTTTATTTTTAAGTTTACTTCTGTTAAAGCGCTTTAAAGCTGACCATGTGGTTTGTCAACAGCACTGAGAGCTGAGTAGACTACAGCTATCAACCTGCTATCCAGTTCTTCTGCCAAAACAAGTGTAGCAGTAGTGTATATTTTTAAAGGAACCGTTTTGACTGTGTGTGAGGTTTTTGTGCTTGGAAAGCTATGTGAAGGTCAGGTGGATGGGGGCAGATGTTCTGAGGAGACACCAGCTTGGCCCCAGGAAACTGGAGATCTGCTGATGGATAGGTGTTCTGTCCCATCCAGAGCTAGCTCTTACTTCCCTCCTACCACCACCATCTCCCTGCCAGTCTTTGCCTGTTAGCACAGGAGGTGTCCCAAGCTTTTCTGTAGGTAACTCATCTCTATTGTTGCAGGAAGCTAAATAAAGAACAGTGGTGGTACGCAGGGGTGGGAATGCACTGACATTCACTTACCAAAGCAAGCATTTGATGGGAATGTTTGTGTATTTTTGTTTAATCCTATGCTTGCATTTACTTATTTATTCTCTATGAGAAGACTTGCGTTAGTTTATTTGAAAGGGACTGTACTCTGCTCTTCTCCCCTTCTGCCTTCATTGGATTAAAAGTGAGGAAAAATGCCTGTGTCAGGGAGTCACAAAATAATGGAAAGGAAAAATCTGGTTCTGCAAAGCAGGTGTCCATGACCAGTTTGTTTTTAAGCTTCCTAGATTTGATCTATTTACACGTAGATCATGCCAGCCCTGGAATCCCAGCTTGCCATTTCATGGGAATGCTGCTGGGTCTGAGAATGGACGATGTGAAGTCATACCTTAATGATACCCACAGTCGACTTGTTAATAAAATAAACCCAATAGCTTTAATACTCTGTTAACTTGAAGGATTGCTGTTTTACTGATTGCGGTATAGTCTTTCCTGATGAGTGATTGCATTTGTATTAATGCATGTATAAGCAGTTCTGCATTTTTTGGATTTAAGCTTTATTCTGACATTTTGAAGTTGCTTACTGACCTTCAAGTTGAGAAGTAATATTACGGTGTTTTAGTATGTTCAGAATCACATAGAAACTTTCTTAATGATCAGTAAGGGAACTTAAAGGGGCATTTGTTTCAGTTAAATATGTGACATTTAAGCTAATAAAAAGTCCTTCAGTTTTAGTAGAACATATAAGTGTGCTTCAGAAAAGAAAAACAACTTTAGTAGTAATGTTTCTTCTTAACCTCCTGAATTTCTGTTGTTGTTTTCTAGTGAGGAATTCTTTTGTATATACCTAAAAACCACAGAATTGATAGCTAAGAGTTCTATCTTAGGAGTTGTTAGTTCTGTAGCCAAGCTGATGTACTTAACCCAGCCATTAAAAATGCTTCCTAATTGTTCAGTTTGAAATACTGAAAGACAGCAAAAAACTGTATTAGGGATAATGAATGAGGATCATGATTATTGGAAGTTATTTACTTTATGCATTACGGTGTTTGATCTTTAACTCCCAGTGGCTTTGTCGGTGAGTTCTTGATGTATAAAATATTTAAAGTACCCCCTTTTTCTATTAGATCATTGCAACTAGGTCAACAGAACATTGAATCTTAACTACCTGATATCAAAGTTAATTTTGGTAATATAAAATAATGTTGGCTCTGTAGGAATCTTGGCTTCTACTTCTTTTTCCAGAAGGTGCTCAGGTGCATACATAAGCAGTGTCTTCTTCTTAGGAAGTCTGAGCCTCCATGCTTTGAAGGAGGCTGGTTTTTATTTTAGTTTTAGCTGCTCCTAATTGAGTTGGTCTCATATGTGATATATTTTTATTCCTTTTTATTATAATTTCACCTAAGGCGTGATTTCTGAATATCTGTTATTTTGTCAAGTCATTATGAATGTGAATGTTCTTAATCTGTTAGAAGATTAACTAACTATTCATGATGAGCTCCTGTGATTATGGTAGTCTGGGTCCACCCAACAGAGAATACAGACCCTTTGGGGAAAGGACTGTCTTGTATGTTGCTTAACACAGGAGCACCCTGCTCTATAATCATAGAATATCCTGAGTTGGGAGGGGCCCATCAGCATCATTAAGTCCAACTCCTGGCCGTGCACAAAACAGCTCTAACAATCCCACTGTGTGCCTGAGAGCATTGTCCAAACATTTGAACTCTGTCAGCCTTGGTGCTGTGAGAACTGCCCTGGGGAGCCTGTTCTAGTACCCAACCCTCCTCTGGGTGAAAAACCTTTTCCCAATATCTAACCTCCCCTGACACAGCTTCCTATGACCAAAAAGCCTGTATTCACTATTTATTGAAAATGCAAGCTCCCAGGCTCATCAATGACCCATGAAACATTTGGCTACCCAGACTGTTTTTTTTTTTTTCTAGTTGTCTTGGATTTTATTCTCTGAAATACTGGGTTGACTTTGAATATAGAAAACATAGCATGTGTAAATAACAATGAGTGTTGTATTGTTAGTGTGGAAAACTGAAGTAATAAATCTTTCATGTTTCTTTTCCTTTTAAATCTTCATGTTTCAGATTTTGGGGGGGGAGAAAAAATCAAACTTCCTTCTAGTTACAGTGTGAACTTCCCCTCCACATGACCTTTTGCTACATTCTGTACATAAGAAACACTTTGTATGTCACTTTGTTCTCAGTTATTCTGGGAAACAAGGATTTTAGAATTAATATCTAATTGAATCTTAATCTAACGTTTTTCTGTAGCCTACCCTGAGCCCTTTTACTACTTCATTTGTTCTCCTTTATTAAATAACAATGGTACCCCAAATTAATTTGACATTTCATAAAGGAGTAATACTGAAGTCTCATGCACCTTTCTTTCTGTGCAATTCTCTGAAATGATAAGCAGCTGTAGGATTTTATGTCTATTTTCACATATGTAACTGCCCTCAATTTACAAAATGTCTCTTATGTCAAGCTGTTTCAAGAGTAACTTTTATATTCTAACAAGAATGGAAGGTGTAATTTCAAGTTAAGATGATGCCATTTTATTATGTGTGAGCAATTGCCTGTGTACAGTTATTGTTATCTGGTCTGTTAAAACAGAACCAGTTTATAGCAGGTTTTTGCATGTTATTAGAACTAAAGCTCTGAAATTAAATGTTCTCTAACACAGCATGCACTGTATTGTGGCCAGCTATTTTAGTTAAGGAAATTGGAGAACTGGGAGGATGTCTTTCAGACCCTCCCAAGTGCTTTGAGGTGCCACCTCTTTCTGTTTGTCCCTCTCCCTTCTTCCAGCAATATGGCTTGTAAGGAAGGTGTCTATGATAATGCCCATTGGCCAAAAATCCATTTGTTGTCAACTGCACGTTACAAGAGAAAGTCTGAACAGTGTCTTCATTGTGTTTTGGCCTGTGTGTCAAAGAGATATGGAATAACTCATGCCCAAAGATTCCTCTTAGAAATTGGGTCTCGGTAGGTGAAACCTTATCGTGGCACTGATGCCTAGAACTACCCTTTTTCTCATCTGTCTCTCTGCCATAGAATTTCCCATTATTGTCTCAATATTTCTGCTTATCATGACAACTGTAGCTGAGGATGAAATGGGATAAAACAGCACCTTTGGCGAAAACTTGATGAAGAACTCATTGATGTGGCCTTTCATTTGGCAAAGCTATTTTTTTTTAAGTATTGCTGAAAGGAAAGTGTTTGGTTTGCTGAACTGGATCATCAGCTTGTTTGACTCTTTTGTCTGACATGGCAGGTTCAGATTTCTTTCTGAGCAATAAGGGCTATGCAACAATAAAGTGCCTGAATACCTGTATTGGCAGCTGTGGTCTGAAGCTTTGGTTAGGCAGTATATTTTAGAAAGACTTTTTAACCATGACAGTCCAAACAAACTTCTTATTTGAATAACTAAATCCTATGTACAGAATCACAGGTTGGAAGGGACCACAGTGGATCCTCTGATCCAATCTCCCTGCTCAAGCATGATCATCCCAGAGCACATTCTACAGGTGCTGGAATATCTCTAGTGAGGGAGACTCCACACCCTCTCAGTGATCTGTTCCAGTGCCTGGTCACTGCCCAGGAAAGAAACTCTTTCTCATGTTCAGGTGGAATTCCCTGTGCATCAGTTTCTTCCTGTTGGCCCTTGTCCCATTGCTGGGCACCATGGAGGAGAGCCTGGTCCATGCTCTGACCCCTCCCTGCAAACACTGACAGACATGGATGAGGTCCCCTCTCAGTCGTCTCCTCTTGAGGCTGAACGGCCCCAGCTCCCACAGCCTTTCCTCATAAGGAAGATGCTCCAGTCCCTTCGTCATCTTTATCAACTTCATAGGTGAAGTTTTTCATGGCAGCAGTTTGACTTCAAAAGCAATCGGGGCTCTTTCCGTCCTTGTTGGTTCAGTCTTGACCTGAGTATGTTATGAGTTAGTTGACAAGGTGTCTCCTCTGTGTGACTTTTAAGAGGAACATTGAGAGAGAAGTTCAGGTTCCTGGGCAATTAGGGCAGAGGCACTTGGGGGAAGAGGCAGCACCACCAACAGATGTTGCAGTGGAGCAGATTTTGTGTCTGTTCTCCACTTTTAGTTACTAACAGTGCTAGAGGCTTATCTGCAATGCTGCCTTGCTGCTGACATCAGAGGAACTGCACAGCATAACACCAGTTTTCATATACTCTTTTTAAAGTTTTTGCTCCTGATGGTTTGCTAAGCTGTTGTTTAAAGCTCTCTGCTTCCCAGTGTTGTGTGTAATTCTGCCCAAATGGAATTTGAGTTCTCCTGAGCAGTGTCCACTTCAGCTAACTTAATATTTTCTCTGTGTGGGAACTCATAAGATATATTTCAGCTCATATACACATTGTCAAACATGTATATAAAAATATAATGCACTGACTTTAATTTCTTTAATATCATTCTTGTCTTGTCTTACACATTTGGGATAGATGCTTTGCCATTAAATTTTTTGGTGATGGTTCAACTAGACACTTTTGACTAGGGGCAGAAATCTGCAAAGGATTTCATTATAAAAATAAGCTTTTATAGACCTTTTAGATATATTAAAAAATTTTCCACTCCAGTGGTTAATCTGTTTTATCTGGTCATCCTTACTGTAGGCCTACAATATGATATATTCAGTGTTCTTGGAGAGTTTAATGTATTCCTTACTGTTGCTCACCTTACTCTAAAATCCATTTGTTTTCTCAATTACTTTTTATCTGCTGATGTGATACAAGATATTTGAATGTAAAAAAAAATCTTCATTCTAATAATGTGGATTAGACTAAGACACTATGCTGTGTTTCTGAGCATAAAGTCTGTGCAAATAGCAAATATTATTATATATCCCTCAGTATTTGCATGAAACATACTATTTATATTATTCCTGAAGGGCGGGATTCAGTTCTTAATAGAACATGATCTTACATGTTAATCCTGATTTGGTTTCTGTCCATAATGACTCATTTACAATGAAGAGAAAAAAATGAAACAGGTTGAAATTAATCACTTGATAAAATATGAGCATCTTCTACCAGCTCTCGATAACTACTGTTGTGTACACTGAGTTAATTCTTACAATGAGAACTGGAGAGGAACAATTTTGTTATAAAGAGGATGAGGATTTTTTTTGTAGGTAGTAATATTTATATTAAATATTTATGTAGCATTTCACAGTCACAGAAATTGTTGACTTTCACTGAATGCAGAAAGTATGTTACACTGACTTTTGGATTATTGGGTGCACTCATGAGAGGGTTAGTGACAATACAAAGCTTTTGTTTCCTTGTTATTCGGAGCAATTCAGCCCCATCATTAGTAAGTCATTACTTTCACATCCTACCCTTGATGACAGGAGAATTGGAGTCTTGGTGAACAGAATCCTGTTCCCTTTTCTTTCTTGGCGTGTTTAATGATAGAAGCCAGAAATTGTATTTGCATTGTGTTTCTTTTAAAAACTAATCTTTAATGTCTAGAGTGAATCGAAAAAATTTGCATACCCAGTGAGGCAGGCAGTTTCTCTAGTCTAATGTACCATCTCCCTCATTAGGTAGCCTGTCTTCTCCTCATTGATAGATTACACTAAACAAAACCAGTGCTGAAAAAGCCCTGAGGTGTGGTACTTTTTATTTCCTTTCAGGCAGAGTATGGCCGTGAGTACCGTACAGCCATGAGCCAATACCCATTGAGCTCCACAGCACAGTTTTTCACCCAGCTAGGACTGCATCTGTGAAAACATAACATTCCAACTTGGATACAAAGATGTTGCAAGAGGGAGATGGTGTTGCATACCTTGCTGAAGTTAAGGTGGATGGAATCTACTGCTCTGTTCTTAACTCACCAATTTTGCTGTCTCATCCTAGAAGGCAAGTTAGGTTGATCAAGCACGATTTACCATTGTTTTGGTTATTGCTAATCATCATCATCTCCATGTGCCCAGATATGGCTTTCAGTAGGACTTGGTTCATGATTTCCCAGAAACTGAAGTTAGGCAGACTGGCCTGTAATTCCCCAAAGCATCTCTCTTGCAATGTGGTTGCAGCTTCTGCCTTTTTCTAGACATCAGGAAAACCTCCCTCAGATTCTATGATCTTAAAATATGTAATTCAGTCAGGTTTTGCTTTAAACCTTGTATTTTAATCTGATTTATAAATCAGAAAACTTAAAACTTCTAACCATGAAGGGTTTTTTTGGAAAGCCAGTATATGGTAGCCATAGACAAGTTTCAAGATGTTCTCTATTGCCCTAATACTTAAAGTCCTGGCTTACTAACCATTCAGAACTCTCCTTAACGTGAAGAAATGACAGTGTTTATCAGTTGTCTGTTGCTAATAATTAGTATTTTATTTCTAAAAAGTGTTGCTGGCTGAATGCAGATTGTGACATTGCATTCAGTCTGTGTGGCTGCTGCTTTTATCTTGAGTTACACGAATAGGCTTTTCTCTTTCTCCCAAGCTGTCCCATCCCAGCTGCATTGTGGCAGCTGCCATCCTTCCTACGAGATGAGTAAAGGCTTTGCTCTGTATAGAACAAAATCACATTTTGTCAGGTAATTGTTCATTTGATTGCTTGTAAACTTTGCAAAGCCTCAAAGCAGTTTCTTGTTTTCTCATGTCACTGGTAATATGGTATAGTCCTTCTCCCACAGGTAGTAACAATTTCAGTGAAAGTTTGGTCAGGACTCAGCGGTGTTACAGGAAGTGATTGCTTAGGGTGTTAATAATCAACAAAGTATTTCTGCAAAATTGAACTTCAGCTGCTGCTTATGGAGTTATTAATTTCAAATACTGCTTATAGTTTCTTGTTCACTTATTATAGCCTTTGCAGAAGATGGTATTGCAGAAACATCTACTGCTGAACTGGATTTCATGCTGATTTCTGGTCTTTGTCAGAAGAGAGAGAATGAGAGGAACAACTGGATTAAATTACTACTGAACTAAAAAGAATCCAAATTTTTATTAAAAAACATGTCATATGAAGGTGTTTAGGAAGGGGAAGCAGCGGAAAAGAACTGAAATCTTGCTGAAGTAAACATGTCTTTGTTTAAAATGTGTTGTATTCCTCATTGAAATCTTAGCATTTGAAATCGCTTTTGATGGCCAAACCTTAAATGTCTTTAGCATTTTCATTCTTTCCACCTATCTGTGGTCATTACTTCCTCTAGACATCAGTGACTAGCAGGCCCTTCTCTAGCCTTACTCCTAATACCAGATGCTTTACTCCAATTACCAAGAATTGCCCATGAGAAACATCTCATCATATAATAATGCAAAGCACAGCAGGATTACTGGTCCCAGTTGTACTGAATTATTCCCATGCATCTTATCTTTATTCCATCTTTCTGTTTGATTGGTGTCTTTAACAAGTCACTGTTATGGATATACAGGGTATTAAAGAATTCATTAATCCAAATTGCTTCTCACTGGATGTTGTTGCCATTTCAGAGCACATTTTCAAGTATATTTTACATAGTGAAGTGCATGAAATGTCCCTTCAGCCAGAGGGACGGCACAAAATTTTAAACTGCTTGGAGATTTGCATTTGCAGGTCTTGCTGCAAAACATGTCTGCTGCCTGCTGTGAGAGGGGGAGCAGGAACACTGACAGCTGGTGTGCAGCTCCTTGTGCAGCTCGGCAGTAACAGAACATGATGTTAATAGCTGGAGTGTTAAAATTTGTGCCTTTGGTAGCATTTATGAAGCCTAATATGTTTTGAAATTCAACACATTAGAGGTTGTGAAAACCTGAAGGCAGCTGGGGGGGAAAACCATTCACAAATATAGGGTTCCTCAAGGTTTGGAATGTATCTGCGCTTTAGAAATACCACTAAGTTTTTTTTGGTGTTTATATTTAAATATAAACAGTATCAGTCATCTTTATCAAATCATGGTATACAGTTTTGTTAATAATTTCTGTAAAGATTCTTAGAAATGTTTCTATTTTTTAGAAGTTGCTGTCTTTGTTCTGTCTTGACATTTTTAGAAACCAACTTCATTAAAAACTCACTGAGTACAGAGAAGAGTGCCTTGAATAACCCCATTCCTTTCCTACTGTAGAGTTAGCATGTGCGAGTAGGCTCTTCTGTTTCCCCCTAACTTGAGTCATGCCATGCTCTGCTATTTATTGACCTGCTTGACAGAGCTGTACAGGAGCTAATCAGTCATGAAAAAATGCATAATTGGAAGAGAACTTAAGTACATGAGTACAGGAAATAAAGGGAATCTCAGTAAAGCTGGAAGACTACAACATAGCAGGCAATTAATATTTTGAGATGCAAATGAAAAAAAAATCAAAGAGCACTTTATACAAAAGAACAGCCTGAAAATGATGATGAGAATGTGTTTCTGCAAAATAATTCACACCACCTGAGGCTTTTTCTTAGTATCCGTGATTTTTTTAATTAACAGTATCTCAACACAAGACTGATGATGCTGGCATAAAGGCTGTTTCAGTGGTGTACAGATGTAATTTTTCTGTCCTGAGGATGAAGTAGGTCCTTTCTTGAGGTAATAACTGGTCCTGTACTAAGAATCCATGCAACACACATATAGATGACATGCCTGTTTTCTCCTCTTGATCCTTCCTGGATTAGTGAATCTATATAGTGTTTTTGACCTCTGGTGCAAGGGTACTTGCAAAATGTGCCTCTTTAGAAGAAAACCTGTTTCAGCCAGTTCACCAAATACCTTTTATGTCCATATTGGTATACTATTTTTTACCTGGCTGACTCAGCAGGTACTGACTTTTAAGGTCCTGGGACATGCTCAATGATGGCTTTTGTTAGCTAAGCACTATGAAAGGAAGTAGATGTGGAGAGCAAAAGGCCTTTGATGGATTTATGCACTGGATGACGGAGAATTGCTCTGTATGAAAGCAGCGTCACAAAAAGAGGGATAAGACTGGAAGAATCTTACCTTGGTAAAAGGAGCATTCCCAAATATCTGGAGTCTTCTGCACCATTCTGAACATAGGAAGTCCTTAACATATGAGGTGGGGTTCAGAAATCTTTTGGATCTTTTCCCTTTTGTTTCCTATGTCTTGCACTCTTGCACCTTACACATCACCCTAAGTACTTGTCAGGAATGTGTGCACTTCATGGTGGAAGAAAAAGAATTCTACCTATTTTGGAGGAGGAGAAATATTTATGAACATCTCAGGTTTTGTTTTTCATGCCAATTTTCAAGGACGTGGAGGTCAGGATACTCTTATCTCTTGTCCCTTGCACTTCCTTTCTAGGCTGAGGTGGTCAGTGCTTTGAGGGACATTTCTGTGTTTCTTTTACTGCACCTTGCTGTACAAAGCTATACAGGGACAGGATGTTTTGCAAACAGAATGGCAGTGTCATGCAATGGCAGGGATATAACTGCATCTCTTAGGCAGTACTGTGTAAGCAGCTTCTGAGGGCACGTGCTTTGTTTGGGGTAAAAGTGCTGTTATCTTTGACGGTACCAGTGTCCTGTGTTCCTCATGGATTTTTTTTTTTTTCTTACTGGGTTGTGGCAAGAATTATGCCCAGGGTTCTTGACAAAATCTTAGTAAATCCTCACAAAAAGGTCTCATTAAGCCTTTCATATTTCAGATCTGTTCCTTGGAGTTTTCTGGTACTGTTCATTTTTCAGGCTTACTTCTTTATGTGAGTTTTACTGACTTTTCTGTAGATCAAACAATTTCCAGTAATTTTTTTGGTTATTCTGACCTTCCATTTAAGGAGCCCAGAATTTCCCTTATTATTCTGTATGCAGGATCAAGCAGTCTTTTCTAACTTACCTTGGCTTTCAGCGCCTTCCAACTTCTTATGGCCGGCTCTTTTTACAGCAGTAGACCTGTTTTAGCCAGACATGCTGCTGTCAGTTTAGGGTGGGACCTGGAATCTCAAAAAACCAGCCTCCCTACGTGAAAAAACACTGAAACTCTCCACCAATTACTCTGCAGCAAGTACCCACTCATGGCATCCTTCACTTTATAATCTTTTTTACCACTGTAAGCAGCTATGCTTCAGTCGCCAATGTGTTCACCAGCTCTCCAGAGCAGCTGAGCATGTTCTCTTACAGATTTGTCAGACAGAACTACTGCCATGATGGAGTGGAAAGGAAAAGGTGGATCTAAAGAGTCTGTTGGGGCTGTAGAGAAGAGAGGGGAAGAAGCAATAAACAATTAACTACAGTGTGGGAGGAGAAGAGAAGGTTTTTACTTGGGCAGAATCATGTAAGAGCTCTGTGACTGAGGCAGGATGGAGGGAGGCTATCCAGACTTGATTATTCCTGCTGTTTTCTAACTCAAGAATTCCAATAAATTAGGCAGGATTATGTAATTGTGAGGGAATGGGCTGTGTCTGCAACAAATACTCTCTCCTTTGTGCTAGAAGCTTTGCAGATATAACCTGCGCGCCGAGGAATTGGAAGGGAGAACAACTCGGTCCAGAAATTTCTCCTCTTCCCAAGGTGAATTTTGCAGCCTACTTTTGGGCCTGTTTCTTCATAAACTGTGTTTGAGAGGCAAACTCTTGATTTGTGGTGCAGGCAAGAAAGTTTGCTAGTGTGAGTGGTGGTTACCTAGAGAAAGAAAACCGAAGGGAAAATCCCTCAGGGAGCCTTTTTTGAAGTGACTTTTACTGCTGGTCACACTGATAACTTCTGGGATGCTTTTTTTGACTTTGTAGGCCTTTAAGGAAGGTAGGACAGGAGCAGGAATCCATGTGGCATGGTGCTAGGGTAACAGGCTTTAGCACAGGTCTTTCATGTTGCATTACTGAGCAAGAGAGGGAAAGAAAAGGCATCTTACTGAACTCACAGCAAAATTCTTCCTCAGTTTTGGGACACAGGTAAAAAGCAGGAGACAAGTAAATGAACTTAATAAACTGTTGAGGTGCTATGGACTTTTAAAGAATGTTTATTTGCTTTGTTCATAAAGATGCCAATGTGTGATGATGTGCATTTGAATCTTCTTGCATGTAAACAGATGTATCTGTTAGTGTCGTGTCATAATGCATCAAATCTGATCTTGTGTTCTATCTGGGAAGTAAGACAATTATATCAGAAAATTCAGTCAGGCAAAGAATAGCAAAGTAAGCAGAAATTCCATTTATGTCTGTGATGGAAGAACTACAGAGGAAGGAGGAAGAAGGTTTGAGAAATAACTTTTTTAATGTATGGTACCCTATGAAAATGAAGACATAATAAGCATCATGAATTAATTATATGTATATTTCTTTGTATATAGTTAATTGTTTTAGTCCAGGCAAATGTACTTTGATGGATTGTACCTAAAGGATTTTAGCCCTTTGACTCCAGAGTTCTGTGTGAGGTATTTAGACTTGCAAAACTCACAGTAGATCACATGCTATATCAAGGCTGGAGCTCCTTGTGGTGCACGTGTAGATATTTAGATGTCAGTGAGTCCATTACAGAGGGGTTTTCCTTTACCTCAATCTCGTGTCCCAAGCATGTTGTGTGTTGTGTGCCATTGCAGTGTTTGTGGAAAGTCCTTTAATTCCCATGACTTCTTAACACCGTTGTAAGAGCATCAGGATGCTAACGTATAGTACAACTAGAATTACCAGTCAGTTCTTAATCTAATAGGAGAGCTTTGCTCATCCCAAATAATTGTCTTTTGTAGCCTAGAATAGTGAAGGTGTTTTACTTGAGAGTCATTGTACCAGGGTGTATTTGTTGCTATGCTTCTAAGGAACAGAACAATAAACCACTTTTTAAGGGGTGTACTCTTTATTTTTTCAAGTTTGGTTGAAAGCAGGAGTACAGAAGTATTCAATGACTTCTTTGAAGCAGAAAAGAATAGTAAAGATACACTTGCTTTGATGCTGGGAAAATATCGTTTGGAGACTCACCGGCCTTACTTTTGTATGCTCAAAACACAGTAGATGGCTTTGCTCAAAAAATAACACACACACCCCCACCCCCAACTATAGTTACGGAAAATAATTTCTTGGCACTTTAAGGGTGAATGGTAAATACTGAGATCAGTGTTGGTTTTGGCCAAGCCTCTGGAAGACAGAAGAGTTGCAGCTATTCCCACTTCATGCACCAGAGGTGGATGTGCAGGTCATGCTGTCACTTCTGCTCCTACCCTTCAAATTCACGTCTGCGTTGCTGTCTGTCTGCAATGCTGTGGGTCTCTAAATGAAATTCATGTTACAGGCTACAGGTAAAATGAGGGAGCGGGGACAGTTTTGCTATAGAGCTGTTTTTGGAGGCAGTGTTATGGGCAGGAGTTAAGCCTCTTCTCATCAGAAAAATAAAGATGTTTCAGGCTGCTGGGGCACAGACACAGTTTATCAGCACCACCTTGCTTTCATGTTGGCTGATGGATTGGTTTCAGTGAGACGTCTTTAACTTCCATTTGAAATTGAAGACATTTACAAATCCCTTGTTCACTATAGGCTGTTCAAGTCCTTCAAACTAGAGTGAAGATCTTTAACCATATGGCTTAACATGTGTCATGCCCAAATTCAGAGGACAGCCATGCGGGGGCTGGAGCAGGTATCCATCCCTGCCAGGGGCTGGGCACAGCAGCAAACTCTCTCTCAAACCATGTTTTGACAGGCACAGCCTCTTCTCTTCATCTGTAGGTACTGAGTCTAATGTAGTGAAGTGCCCTATGACTAGTTCATTTTATCGCTAGATAATTGTGCTTACTAAACCATTTTACTGAACAATTTTTTAAGTATCTAGGTTCTTTGCATCTTGTCTGCTTTTTTGGACGTCTGAAGAAAAGAAAAAGCAGTTTCAAGAATGCATGTTTCCTTGAGCTTGAGGCCGGTGCATTTGGCTTGCACTCTGATGTAGATTGCACCTTACTTTTAATCACCAATGTTATAAATGAGAAAGCATCACATGAAGATTTAGGTAAACATCACACTTAATAAAAGTTCCTAAAGCTACATATCTGCTTAAATAGATGTGATACTGTATGCATAACATAATATGTACCAAACAAGTGTGACTGTGTGGGCACAAGAGCTGGCAGAGGTGTTGGAGCTGGGGAGCAGGGCAGAGCAAAGCCTGAGGGTGGGAGGACAGGAAAAGGGTTGATCTGTTCCTTGGTGCATCATGCCAGGTGTGGGATAGCTCTGGATAATTATGCAAAGTCACAGGAAAGTGACACATTTCTCTGAATGTTCTCGAATATGTACTGTGCAGGCACTTGAGCTTGTAAATTTGTTTTAGCAAGGCCTTTGTTCTCACTGGTGACATGAAAATGAAGCCTTGAGCCCTAGAGCCTCAGCGTGTGCACTACATCCTCATGCAAAATTTAGCACAGGCTTTGTTTGAAAGTACTTCTCTGAATATGCTTACTTTTTGGTTTGGAGCCTAACCATCTGCAGCCATCTGCTAGCAGGTGTTTGGTTTTGTCATGGAGTTTCTTTTATTACCTTTATCATCTTTGCTTTCTTTCTGTGCAGTGTTGGTGTGACCTTCACATTCCATCTAGTTTATGCAGTGGCTGGAAAATCTGCTGATCAGGACCGTGTCTCATACAGTGCTTTTATTTTGCACTACTTTGTCTTGATATCTTCTATTACACAGATAGGGCAATCATCTTGTTAGGAGTGTGCCCACTTGCTGAGCCTTTTTCTTCCTAGAGAAGATGTTGGAGGTTAGGACTTTTTCCTTTTTTTTTCTTCTTCTGAGGGAATTTTTCTCCCATTTTTTGCCTAAGAGATGGAATGATGGGTACTTAAGAGACAAAAGATGTGGCTGGGAGGGGGAGGAGGGAGAAGGGTGCAGTTTGCTACCATCTCTTAACTGGGGGGCTTTCTCTTGGAAAGTGCAGATACCGTGAGATTTTGGCTGGGATCAGGGGTTGGGCTCAGCCCTCGCTAGCTCTCTCGCTCTCTTAGGATTGGAGTGGAGACAGCTGTGGTTTCTGTGCCAGACTGCTGCTACCTGGGGGCTTCACTGCCACTGCAAAGTTTTTGTCCTTCACTGCTTCTCCTTACTGCGGGGAAGCCTCTGCTCCCATGAGTAGCTGCTGAACTGGGACCTTTTCAACACCTGACCTCACTGGGAAGGGGACCCCGACCCCCACACCTTTTCCAGAGGGAGCGTCCCCAGCTGCTTGCAGAAGCCTGTCTGCCACTGCCCAGCCCTGCTGTTTCCTGCTGCTGCCTCTGGCTTTTTGCTACACTTTAACTCAACAACCCGTGTCCCACAGGATTCCTGCAGCTCCTGTCAGAGCTTTGGAGTTTTTGCTACACTTTGTTTTGCCACCCTGGGTGTTCTTGCTGTTCCAACCTTCTGCTCTGAGGTTCCTGCTACAGTCCATTTTGCCACTCACAGTGGCACTGAGACCGGCTGCTTCCCGTGAGTTTGCAAAGGGAGCCCCTTCTCGCTCTCTGCCGCCGGCTGAGGCGCCATTAACCGTGTGGAGAGAGGCGGCTGAGCTCGCGCCACAGCGCCCCCTGCAGGCGCGGGGGAGTCATCGCACCCGCCCTGCCCGGCCGGGAGCCACCAGCGCCCCTGCCGGCTGTGACCGGAACTGCACCACAGGGGAAGGTGCCTGCAGCCGAGAGAAGGCGCTGCTGGGTCTCTGCTTCTGTTTGGTGTTGCTGCCGGTGTTGTTGTTTGTCTTGTTATACATAGACACACTAGTAAAGAACTGTTATTCCTTTTCCCAGATCTTTGCCTGAAAGCCCCTTAATTTCAAAGTTATAATAATTTGGAGGGAAGAGGTTCATATTTTCCATCCCAGGAAGGTTCCCATCTTCCTTAGCAGACACCTGTCTCTTAAACCGAGACAGAAGATTTTAAAGATTGTGTGAATGGCTGCCTTCACTATAATCCTAATTCTGTTGTTAGACGTTGATTCTTAATGCTTTTCTTAGTATTTGCTGTGTTGAAAAATGAAATTTCTGGACCAGATATTCTGGTCTGACAGCAAAAAATGTGTTGTTCCAAGAATATTTTTCAGATGATAGAATGTCCTTGACTGAAATAAAATTATTAAATATTAAAATGTGGCATTATAATCTCCAGCAAAACTGTTTTTGAACAACGTGAGCCGTTAACCTGTTGTGATACACCAGGATGGGGCAATAGAAGAAGTCTGCTACGAACACAATGGAGAACTGGGCATTGAGAGGGGAATTACTGATATTGTGGGGGGCAAAGAACATATTTCTAAAATGAGATTAACATGTGCCTTACTATGTTGATGCAATCTGTGTTGTGGTGATGTGCAGTTAAAAGCGTAAAGTTTAGCAAGAAACAACTTGCAGGATGTTGAACAGGATGTTGGCAGCCTTCAGCTAAATGAATGATGGGCACATGGTGGTGGATTTTAATGTGGTAACACAATCTCTACTCAGAATTGCTTTAGTGCTGTTTGGGAGGGTTTGGGATTATTCAATTACAATGCCAGAATTGTACAGAATTACAGTGATTTAGTCTAATAAATCATGTTACTTAGCAACTCAGTTTCTTCTTACTTGTCAGTACTGATGCTGTGAGCAGTGTTTATTTCATGAGCATGTAAATTTTTGTTCTGCTGTTGAAGATGGAACAATCTCTTTGGTCAGTTATGTCCTTGGGAAAAAAAGCTCTTCACCCACTTTGATCTGACCAGGTATTCTGGTGATCATGCATCATCTTGTTCCCTGGCTGATGAGCGCTACTTGCTTATCAACCTTCTGGGCTAACCCAAATTCATCTGGCTGATGAAATGAGGATGCAATGAAGAGGCTGCATCAACAAAAATAACTAAGTTGACTGTGTTGCTGTTAGCACTGTATCAGTGGAAATACTCTCAAATGCTTTGAAACAAGGTGTTGGTGTAATTTGTTTTATGTAGAACAGCAAAGTATTTCAGAACAATTCATACCCTATTAACGTGCAAAATGTAGTTGTCTCTCACAGCCCCCGTAGTCCCCTTCCTAGATCTGCCGGCTCCTGGCTTCATGTTGCACCACATGTCTGCAATGGGTCCTGCAACTTTTGCTATACTGAGGTTTTCATAACCTAATACATCTGAGATTAAAGACAGGAGCTCCTTCCAATGGCAAGCTGGAAGAAGGTCTTAATTGAAACACCATCTAGAAACTGTTACATTCTCTGCAAACCTGCCACTCATTCACAAAAGCTCCTAAGAGTTTTAATAGGACAAGGTATTGGAAGCAAAATTAATATTTTTTGGGTGTTTTTTTTCTTTTTTTTTTCCCTTCCAGTGGGCGAGTTTGTGAGTGATGCCCTTCTGGTGCCAGACAAGTGCAAGTTCCTTCACCAGGAAAGGATGGATGTGTGTGAAACTCACCTGCACTGGCATACTGTTGCTAAAGAGGTACGTTCATCTGTCTTAAAATTTCCTGCCGACCTTGTTTAAAGCTGTGTCACTCTTCTGAGGAAGACTTTAAATATAGTAGCGACATGGAAAGCAAAAAGCAATACTTTCAAATGTTTGAATGAATAGCATTTTGAGGTTTTTTTATAACATATGCAATGGGAGTCAGAACACATGAATACCTACCATTGACCTTTAAACATTGATCCTATTTCATAGCACTGTTTTTTCTCCACATTCACTCACAAACTCACTGTGTTTTTTGACTCCTCTAGTTTCCTGTGTTAGCACTGGAAATAAATGCCTGGGATTTCCCTTGAATCATTATTCCGGGTGAATATTATCCATTATTAATCATGGGTATTGGTATGCCAGGTGCCCACAGAGATCAAACAGGCCTCAGCGAGTGTGCTCTGTGAAATTCAGCAGAAAAGGGTAGGAGAGCTGTTCAAACTAGGACTAGCCAAAAGCATTTTGCAGTCAGGCACAGAGTTTTTACAATTTAATATTGCTTTACTGAAAAGAGAAATCAACTTAATGTTACAATTGCTAATATGTTTTGGACTTTTTTTCCTTATGTGGAGAGATTTTAGGAATAAAAACTGAGATGAGCTTCCAAGATTTTTGACTGCTGGGTTTTTTTGAACCTCTTAGTTTGTACATTATCCCACCTTCTGGAGATGAAATCTGAAATGTGTTCAGCAGCTTTTCAAATTTTCGGTTCTTGCTTGAATTGGACTTAAATGAAGCATTTAAGGCACCAACCTTCACACAGGGAAATTTAGTTAATTTTGACTACTTGCAAACTTGAAATGTCATTAACCTGGAAGAACATCATCGCTGTGTGCTGTAGCAGTGGGCAGACCACTGGGATGAATTTGTCCCAGTGGGCTGACCATTCATAGCACTGCTTTGTACCTGTCCCTCCCCTGTTCACCCAGGACTGGCCAGGTGTCACTGGTCAGTCATTTGCCTATTGGCTCGTCTCGCGCCTTGCCCTCCCCTGACCGAAGGCATAAGAGATTCAGGCGAGAGACGAGCTGGACCATTCTTGCCAGGTTCACCATCTCACAGCTTGTTCTATGCACGATCCTTTTCCCTCTGTGAGGCAAATAAAGAACGCTGATAAATACGCAAGTGGTCCGTCTGTTTTTACTGGCAAACAGGCGCCACCGTTCCGCCCTGGACCGGAGCTCCCGGGATAAAGGAGTTACTGAGGGCGGGCACGGTGGTCCTAGAGGAGTCCAGCGACGAAACAGCAAAGAAACAACTGGTGCCCAAAGTGGGGCACGAACCCATGACCCTGGGATTAAGAGTCCCAAGAAACAGTGTGCCACTGAAGTATTTTCATTTTTTCACCTGTCATACATCACTATATCTTTAAGGTGTAATTTTGCACAACTGACTGTTTTCCAGACAAGGCTAGGAGATACTGTACTGGCAGAGGTGTCAAACTAGACATTGTGTTTCCAGTGTAACACGTATTTCAAATGTTGATCTACCTTGCAGTGAAGTCTTCAATAGCATTAATGCATCAGGATTGGGATTAATACATCAAATAATTATTCTGTCATCAAGTTTTCTGTTTATGAGGCAGGGCCTTGTGAGAATTTTAGACAGGAAGATATGGCGTTATCATGTATGTGGGAGGAGACAAGTTTTTGTTCTGGGAAAGACTGATAGGAGGGCTTGTTGCTTACAGTGGGCACAGGTAGGGAGCTGCTTACAGTCAAGTAGTGAATGCAAGTGTGACCTTTCTAAATCGTGTTTCAAATTTCAGAGATCGTGCAGTTCGCCAGCTTTAGCTTCCTAAGGCAATATGCAGCCCCTTCATATTTTCTCAAGGTGTGTTGACTTTTTTTGTCTTCCTCCATGACAATATTGTTGCTGCTTTCTTCTTCCTCTTTCCTGCAGTCCTGTAGTGAGAAGAGCATGAATCTGCACGACTATGGCATGCTGCTGCCCTGTGGAATTGATAAGTTTCGTGGTGTGGAGTTTGTCTGCTGCCCGTTAGCAGAGGAAAGCGACAATCTGGATTCAGCTGATGCTGAAGATGATGATTCAGATGTCTGGTGGGGAGGTGCAGATGCAGACTATGCAGATGGAAGGTACAGTGACTTTGTACCCTTCAACTTGTTATTAAGATGCCAAAAATCTGTCTAAAAGACCTTGGCATAGAAGGGTCTTTGCACCTTATGCATGAACTTGCATCTACAGTGGTTGAAAGCATCAGTGTTCTACTCTTTTTTTTTTTTTTAGCTTTCTACAGAAAAGTTTATTGTTAAAATAATTAGCACACTTTTTAGTGCCTTTATAATTTCTTCAGTGAGAAGTATTGCCATATTTATAACAAAAATGCTTAAATTAGTATTCTTTGACAAATAAATGATAAGTGGTGAATTCCTAAGATGCGTCGTGCAGTCTGGGGTACTGCAGCAGATATCAGCCAACATAACCAGTGGGGGTTCTGAAATGCCTTCATTCGTAATAGGCATTAGCTGTGTGCCGTTACTGCCACAAGAATATTATTCTGCTGACAATTATTCTAAACGTGTTCTAAAAGAAAATGTGTTTCAATATCTAGCCTTTGACAGATTTGTTGATATGCTGCTGTTGAGAAGGAACGTGAAGGTTTCTTTTGCAAGGCAGCAGTGTATGGGAAGATACCATCCCTGTCCTTACGCTATCCATCCCCTGTGCATGTAGGCTAATTTTGAGCTGGATATGGATCATAACTGTGTTGTAACACTCAGTTGTAACTGAGTGGTCTGGTGCTGTTAAAGCCTTTCCATATCACTCTCCTGAGCATGTCAGACAGCAGTTGCAAGAGCAGAGTACCGTGTCATGTCCTTGCAATTGGATGCCAACAACTCTCAAAGAGGGCTTTCTTCATAAACTAAGATCAATGTGAAATTCTCTTTGTGCTCCTCGGGTTTTCCTCACTTCATACTGTGCTAATGCAGTATTTCTACTTCTTTTCTTGTACAAATAATGCACAAAATCTAAAACTTGGGACTGATTACAAGTGGCTTCAAGGAGTACCCTGAAAATAAATGGGGACCAAATTATGTGAATAATGCAGAAGGTTAACAGGTCTGAATTGTCTTATGTTTGGATTTGTTAATAATCTGGATGGAAACAATTTGAAGAAGAGTGCAGAGATGGAGAGACTGAATTGCTGTAATTTGATGCAATGAGATGGCATAAACACCTAGAATAATTGGGAACTATCATGGTGGGCAACTGAGTCTTTCCTGACAAAGCATTAGTAAGTGTTGCAAGGAAGAGTCCTTTGTGAATAATGGAATAAGTTTAAAATAAATATTTACCCATGGTAATTTCCAGTTTTCTGTCATAAAAAGGAGTGAATGGTCAGACTGTTTGATGCAAAAGCCTGCATCAAAGAACTTCGCATATTCCATATTGATAGGTTTGGACTTTCTTCTGATTTATACTTCTAACATTTGTCAGTGTCACTATTTATAACCCTTTCAGTAAGATTTGTAAAGCTGCCTTTGGACTGTTGCTGTCATTTCTGTATATTTAATTTAGGTTTTGACTGGGTGTTTAAATGTTCTGTCATTCTAAGAAATGAATGCAGACATTGTTCTAATTGAAATGTTTGGTTTTTTCATTATAGATATATATAGATCCATCCATCTATCTTATATATCTATGACGTCTTATATAGGTAGCATATTTATTACATATACACCTATATATAAAGTGCATGTCTTATATGTATAAGATCAAAGATTCCAAAATTATTTTAAATAAAAGAGCTCACAGGGGTATAGAGTACTTCTGTTTGTAAGACAGATATCCGCTTTATTTCTGTCTTCTTTGTGTTTCTCACTGAACATTTAATTTACTATTGTAGTCTGTTTTGTTCCTCATAAGGCAGTTTAATATCTGAAGAGATGAGTTCAAGAATAACTTAAATTTTGTGTCCTCTAGGAATGGGAGCTGTAATTGCATTTCAATCAATTTCTGAAATTCCAAGCAAATACTGATTTATTTTTGTACCCTCCCCTCCCACAGAAGTGCTTGCAAAAGGAAAATGAAAGATCCTTCTCTGGGGTACATTTACTTCATCTGTAGATGAAGAGCCAAGCAATTGGTAGTTCTTTTAGACTGACTCACTCATATTTCTTGCTGTCTCTTTAGCTTCCCCACTACATTTAAACTGTGTGTATTGAAGCCAGAAATACTATTGAACTTTAGTTATATATATGTATATATTAAAAAAAAACTTACGCAGCGGTAGGTAGTAATTCAAATTTTGTGTGTGTCTATATTTATTCATAACCGAGCATATGTTTGTGTGGCTATTGATACATATATGCCTTAGTCCTAAGTTGATTGTAAGGGAGAAAAGAAATGTAAGGTAGGGGAGCACTTTGCTAATGCTAAATTGCCAATATTCTCTGCTATTAAAGCACCTCTGTTAGAAGTGCTTGCTCAAGTTTACATTTTTCACCTAACATGGGCACCCAAGTTGAAGTGAAGGTGACATGTTTGAGGTAGAGGTGACAAGCTGAAAAGCAGATGATTATATTCTCGTTTCTCAAAACTATGACAGAGCAGAATCCAACAAATGTGGGTGATCTATTTTGAGGTAACTTTGTATCTCAAGCTATCAGATCTAAATTTTAAAATATTGGCATTTATGATTCTAAATGTGTAGAGGAAAGCACATTGCAGCCATTCAGTTAATAAATACCCTTTTTCAGACTGTTGTGTTTTCACCCCCAACAGTTGTTCTTGAGGTACTGTATTTTTTTTTTTTTTCTTTGTCAAGAGTGTTTTCTTCTCTGCAGGGATAAGAAAAGCTCAGCAGCACATTGTAGCCACATTATTAAAGGGCATGTGGAGGCAGCTTGGGATGCGGTGCCTCATAGTTGGATGTCCTTCCTATCCAAATCTGACCACCATGTGGGTCTGGATATAAAAGGATGTGACTTGCTTGTGGTGTGTCTTGTTGGCAGTACTTGGAGGAACGTGGGAGGGTGTATTTTGGTGACTGGTGATATATATACTCGTTTTATTCATGAGGCCAAGAGGCAGGATCCACATGTGCTTTTGAAATTGTCTTGTCGCGTTCGTCCTGAAATAGTCTGTAACTCTGACAAAGAGGTCACAAGCATTTTTCAGCAGTGGAGTTGCTTGTTGCTATCCACACCTTTAATTAAAATTTACCTTGGAGTCTGCCTGAGGGACAGTCAGATGTAGGTGCTGACTTTCAGTATAACTGCAGACCTCTCCCTGCATAGCTCAGTCAAGTGACCTGCAAACTCTGGCTGCCCTTGTGACTCAGCGCAGCCTGGTGGCCCTCCCGCCTGTGTGTGGGAACTTGCTGGAAGCTTTGGTGTCTTTGATGGCCAAAGATGAACATTTTTAGGAGTGATGGCCAAGCTGGAAACTTCCAGGTTTCTCTGTCTACATCTGTCTCATATTTGCCTCTCCTTATCTTCCTGTCAATGTATGTCAGACCTCCCAGGCTTTCCTTCCCACTAGGAAAGCAAGCTGCTGTCATTTTCCTTCTTTCACAGCAGGGAAACTGAAGCACTGTAAGTCTCACTATGGAGAGTTGTATGGAAGGCTTTTCTTTAAGTCATATAGCTCAGGAGCAGAAGATGGTGCCTTAACTTTATCCAAGTCTTTCTAGACCATTTAAATATATTTTGAAGGTCCAAAACAGGCGTTTTCGTTTCTAATTGTTTTCCCCTGAGCAGGTTAGGCCAAAATAATTGTATCTGTTTGGTGAAGAAAAGGTATAAAATGGTGATGTAATGATGGGATGGTATTGTAAATGTCACATTGTGGGGAGTAGTGCATTTTATGATGGTTTGGTTTACAGTTTGTGAGAAACTTCTGCCAAGCAAAGTTTTATGGTTTGTTCATACTTTTCATTAGCACAGTTAATACAGTAGTTTTTTTACTACAATAAATAATCCAAAAGAACACAGTCTATTTTGTGTTCATAATTAGGCATCTGTGAAGTAAAACTAAAACAAATTTGTGCTATACAGCATGATAATGATTTTCTCTGATTTTGTAACCCTGTACCAGACTGAACTGAAGGATGAGTGCTCATCTACCAGATGCTGAAAGAAAAGGTAGTTGAAATGATGTATCTTTTGGACTCAGTGAAGAGCTTTGGGGTTTTTTGTCAGTAGTATCTGAAAAAAAATTTTTTTTTTCTTAATTGTCTCCTTCAATGCTAATCCAAGAAATTCTGAAAGGCATTTAAAGCTGGGTGATTTTTCTAGTGGTGAAAGCAGCATTGTATATGTGCCTGTTATGCTGAACAGCTTCCAGGTGAGACCCCGTGCTTCTATGTGGAAGAGGAGTCACAGGGCCCAGCAGAATTGCTTTGCTTAATAATTTGTTATAAATTCTGCACTTAACATGGAGGAAGTGTATATTTAATTTCTTTTGCTTTCTCGCTCTTCTTACGTCTTCACCTATGACTTTAATGGTACAAAGATATCAACACACGTTACCCAGTGTCTTCCCTGCAGAAATATCTGCAAGTTAACCTCAGCATCAAATTAGTTACAATACAAATTCCCCAGAGTGCTGCCATTAAATCACACTGTCACAAGGTATGGTTAAATTGGTCACAGTTGTAGAGTGCCCTGTTATAACAACACACAGACTCCTGTGCCGCTGCTGCCTTGCAGAAGGTAGGCAGACAGGCAGTTGGGATATCTACTTGTGGCACAAGTTTATGAAAAATGCTTAAAAGTCTAAAGAGGGACACTTAAGCAAGTAAATTTAATAGTATACAAGAGTTCGCATAAGAATTTTAAAAGTCAGATTTAATGGGGTTTAGTCATTTCACTTCATACTTGAAGAAAATTTTTTTTCCTTTTGTAAGTGTTACTTTGACTAGCTCCTTTTGTTTAGATCTCTGCATGCCAAAGCAGTGGGAGATGTATTGCAGGCAGGAGCCAGGAAGATATTGATGTTTTAATTGCAAATACAGTTGAAAGCAAGTAAGTTACAAGCTCCATGGTGTTCTCTGTGCTCATGGTGTTCATTGGCAAGGACTGTCCAAAACACAAAATCCTCTTGTACTGTTTCTCCCCATTACATCTCCCTGTGTTCTTCTAACCCTTCTTTTTCCCTTGCTCATCTCTCCATCCACCCCCCCAAAAAATGTATTTGCAAATACAGCACCAAAAGAGAGCCTCTAGGGAGAAATTGTTTGACCCAGGTATATTTCATACTATCTGACCAGGAAGATAAGTAATCAAAATGCTCTAATCTTCTGTATCTCTTGCTTTGATGGATACTCTGTTTTCTTTGACATTTGCTGGAGGAAGCAAAGGCAGCTTGAACATGGAGAAAAAAAGCATAAACTAGGAAGACTCAGATGGTGGTGGTGGTGTTTAAGTACAGCTGGAGGGAGGAGGTCAGCTCAGATACCTGGAGTAAAGTCGTGCTGTTGCCGTGTGAGCCCTGGGATGTTACAGTCCCCCTGCAGTTGGAAGGGCTGAGGAAACTGGCTGGATAACGGAGGCTTGTGAAGGAAGAAATCATGGGGAAGGACCAGATCTTTCAGAGATTCTTACTACTTAAATCCTTCACTTTCTGCATGTTTCCTCATGTTTGTATCTAGTATGCAGGGACATGGTGTATCTTGATGGTTCTTCTCTCTGTCCTTCTTCTTTCCCATTGTTCTTAATGTTGTCTTGTGACACTAAGTCAAAAGATTTGCCTGAAAAACATAGGATCACGGAATGATCAAAATCGGAAGGGATCTTCAAGATCATCTAGTCCAACTGTAAACATCATAACCAACAGCACCATCATAATCACCCTTAAACCAGATCCTCTAGTGCCACATCCAGATGTCTCTTGATCAGTTCCAGAGACGGTGATTCCACCACCTCCCTGGACAACTTATTCCAATGCCTGACCACTCTCTCAGTGAATTTTTTCTTTTTCTGATGTCTAATCTAAACCTCCCATGGTGGAACTTAAGATCATTTTCTCTCATCCTTTCACTTGAGATAGGGCAGAAGAGACCCACCCCCACCTCACTACACCTTCTTTTCAGGGAGTTGTAGAGAGAGAGAAGGTCCCCCTGAGCCTCCTTTTCTCCAGGCTGAGCTCCCCCAGCACCAATGTCTTGGGGTGATTTTATGGTGATTAGTCTATCCCCTTATCATCTACTCTATGCCCAAAAAATGGTTGCTGTAGCTATGAGGTGGGTCTGGGTGAGGAAGAGCCATGGGGCTTTTGCACAGGCTGTTTCAAAACCTCACTCCCCAGGTGTCTGTGGTGCCCTGCTGACTGTGTTCTCTTTTTTTGTTTAACTAGCTTGGGGTTTTTTTAGTTTAGGCAAGAAGGTGGGTTCTTTTCCTTTCCCTGCCCTTGAAGAGGCTGTGGCATCAATCCTTTGGCGGCTTTTTTTTCAAAGTGAATTGCATGGTTTGGTTGTTGTCTGAGATTAGAGAGAGCAATGGATGGGGGAAGAATCAGCTGGGACTGGCGGGAAGGCAAGGGGCCACTGTCTTTTGGCCCCAGATTTTGGAAAAGCTGAGCCACTGAGAAAAAGGACACCAAATCCACCAGCTTCATCTGCTGTGAAAAGGGGACCGACATCCGAGATTCACCAGGTTCCAATCTGTTTGCCCAAGGTGCTGTGTGAACCTTTTGTTTGGTTGGTTGGTTTGTTTTTTCCCTTGAGACAGGAGTCCACGCCAATTTTTTCTCCCCACCAGTTTGCCAGCCATTGTGGGTTTTTGTTTTTTTTCTTTCCCTGGCATTTTGGGGTTTTTTGTTCCAAAGTAGGGGGGGGGGGTGTGTATAGGGGTAAGGTCTGACAATTCAATGTCTAGCATTTATTCACATTCTTTTTCCCATGCCATGTGGGCACTCTGTCAATAAGCGGTTGGGGGTTTTTTCACTTTCATCCACTAGTATTCATTTCTTACTGGTAGAAAGGGATTGTTGAAACGCTTCTTTTTTAGAGAACTACTCATTCCAGAGTGTTTTTCTCTTAAACCAAGACATCCCTCAACCATTCTCCATAAGACTTGTGCAACAGACTGTTCCATAGCTTTGTTGTCCTTCCTTTTGAAATTTTTGCTGTTCTAAAGCTAAAAGTATTATTGATCAAGAAAAAGAAAGGTGTTGAGGCTAAATTTTTCATTAAAAACATTGTCACTGAGGAAAGAAAAAATTAATGTTTTGTCTCCAGAGTGTTCAACTGTTCTCAAGCCATCTTGCCACTCATGATAAACAATGAGTTCTCACCGATGTAAGCTTTTTCATTAAATTGGAAAGCTAGTTCCTAAAATTTCAGTGGGGAATGCTCCAGTGGGAATCTCCTAAATGATTGTTTAAAAAAGCATAACATGAAAAAAAACCCCAACCCATGCCCTACTCCCCTGCACTTGAGCAGGTGAATCTGAACCAGGTGTGAAACTGGACAAGGGGTCTGTACTGCCGGTTCTGCCTTAGAAGAAGGAAATTATTTGCATTTGGATGGATAAAAAGATTTCACTTTTTCCATACTGTGCAGACTGAACTGTAGGCTGTTCATAGCCCTGTAAATTTAAGGAAAACTGAGCCTTGTGCCTGTTGCAGTGATTCAGGATCTGCTTGATGGAGAGCTCAGTTGTCTGTGACACAGCAGCAGGAGAGGTTGCAGGCAGAGGCAGTGTTTTCAACAACTGTGCTAATGCAAATTGTTTCTTATTGGGAGTCAGTGCCCTAAAATGAAACACCAGAAATTACAAACTTGCTTTGTTGTTCTTGCTTTTTTCTTCCCTCCTTCCTGAAGTTTTCTGTGGTTAGAGGTTAACGCCAATTGTTGAGATAGGTGGATTTTGTGGTACAAGAGTTATCCATCACTAAATTGCTATTTCAGAGAAATAATTCATTTAGGGAGATAGTGTGGAAGGTGTTTTGCAATATAATATTTTAGCTAATTGATCAGAAGTTTTTCATCTTGATTTTTGTGGTAGAACTGTTAAAAATTCAAGTAGTTTTATATCTGAACAGATCTATATATTAATGGTAGAGCTTATCTGAAAACTTCCGTGTTTTTATAAATATTTTAATGATAAAACTTAATCACTTCTTTTTCTAAATTAAACTAAGGCATCACTGAATTGTATAATATACAGTATAATTGCATAAGTGTTACTGCTTATGTTGAAGAACTGTAGAAGTATTTTGTCCTATTTGCATATTTTGTATGCTATTAGCATTGTCTGTGTCTCACATTCTTATATTATTTGGGTTTGTCACTTGTGTTGTCTGCTACTTAATATTCATTTAGTTCATTATATGTTTTTTAATAACAAATTAAAAACTTTTTATCTTGGAGATGAGGTTGTTAAAACTCTGAAAGCATAGAAACACCAGAACAATAATGACTCGCAAGACTGATAAGTGGTGGATTTCTTCTTAGGACAAGAAAAGTTAGAATGGAATTGATAAACTAGCACATTGCTTTAAGAGGTAATTGCAGTGATGCTGAGCTGGCAAATCCAATCACCATTTCAGTATAAAGCATTAACTGAAGTAATGGTGTTACAAATGGAGAGGAAAACTTAAACAAGTCCTGCCTTTGACTCAGATTTCTGGCAGTAGCCCTGTTTGGGGCAGCCTGCACCCCAGATCGCTCTTGCTTGCAAGTTCTTAATAATGGCTGATTAGGCCTGTTACAAAATGAATTATTTATTTAATAGACACAAATTTAACAGACATAAGACTTTAGCAGATTATTTACTACAGAGGATAAAAGCAAAAGAAACACTACTAGTAAATAAACAATACAGTGCATGATAATAAAGGTACCTATTATTACAGCTAATGAAGAAATAGTATAGATTAGGATTCAATGTATCTTACCATCCAGTTGATGATGGGGTGCTCATAGGATCCTTCCTCTCAATTCCCGGGGAAAGTAACCTCAGAATTCACGTCCAAACTCACGGGAGAAGTCCTGCACATTTCCAGAGTGTGTATAGGAGGCTTCTACCTCTACTAACTATAAAAGCTACACAAATTTTCACAAAGTGTCTCTCAGTCAGGAATTCCTAGCTTATCTCTCTACATCTTGTTCTCAAGGTGAGATGTTTATTGTCAGCAGAGGATCTCATCTCCCTGGAGCCAGAGAACTCACTGCTGGACAGCTGTGCAGCCTGGGTTATCTCACCAATTCATGTGAGAGGGGAGAATGTCCAGAGCTATGTACCAGCTGATGGACAGAGCAGACAAGCAAGGGGGGTTATCCTGCCACAGCTGGATGAGGCTCTGGGAGGAGAGAATGAATGTTACTGAGGAAGTGATGAGTAGAAGATAATCAGGCTTTCCTGAGCCTTGATGAAAACAGTTCTAGCTGTGCGGGTTACCTGTATGACTTCAGTGAATGTTGAGCTTGTTTCAGAAGGCATCAAAATTACAAATTTGGTAGGAGGTTTACTTGCAGAGAAGGGTTACATTTTTTTGACCTCACAAAAGAGAGCCATCAGCTGCCAGGTTTTTCTTAAGTACCAGGCAACAATTTTATAAGCAAAAATTCTAAGTTGTCACGTAAAATGACTGGTGATGACTGAAATCAGGAGAGAAAGCTTCGTGTAGCAATCAGCTTAAGAAACCCTCCTGATAGGTCTAGGAGAGGTTTCCAGAAGTTCTTGTGACATTGTGATAAGTATCACCCCATTTCAAGAGCTGTATTACTTATAATGCATGAAAAAATGGGAAGTGAGAAATTAAACGTGGGGATTTTGACACATACCAGCATGACTATGTGCTGGAAGATACATAGCATGATATACCCTCATAAAGTTATCTGGCAGTTCCTGCTCTGCGTTGCCTTTCAGAGATACCTGTGGTCTGTACTAAAAGTAAGAGCTTGGCATTGGGATGGTTTGTAGGAATTTCAGAATTACACCTCTTGTGAAGTTGTACTTTAACTACATGGTGGAATAAAGGGTCTTCTGTAGTACTTTCTTCCCTTTGCCTTCTAACAAAGGCTACACACTTGGGATATACGGATGAAACACCAAAAACATCTAGATTGCTTTTTTTCCTGGCAGAAAAAAAACCATTGCATTCTACTCTTGAATGCAAATGTTTCAGCTTGATTACATGATGACAAACCCTTCCTTCGCATGGGTTCTCTAGTTTGATCACTGCTGATGGAAAAAATAACACTGAAATTCTGACTTGAGTGAAGAAGAAAAAGCTGAAACAGTAAAATGATGACCTGGAGAACTGGATCTGTGCTTGTTTCTGCTAAGTCTTTTGCCAGGCTTGGCATTCTGTGGCTACCATAAAAAATTTAATATGAACCGTGCCCCTTGCTGTGTGAGTGGAGATAATCTGCTCTGCAGAAGTCCTGGCTTCTTGCAGCTGCTGCTGGTGGCAACCGTATTTAAGAAGTTTAAGATGGCACATTCTTGAAAAAATGTTATTCAGTGTCTTAAATTGACCATCCAGAATTATTGCATGCTTCTGGGTTTTTTTTGTGTTTGTTTTTTTTTTAGGTTTTTTTTGTTGGTTTTTTTTGGTTTTTTGTTTTTTGTTTTTTTTTTGTTTGGTGTTGTTTTTTCTTAGTTTTAGAACAAAGTTGTTATTCGAGTTTTCCCCTGTTGTCCTTCTGTGAGGATAGTAAGATGATGAATTCCACAAGCAGAGCAAGTACTTGGTTTAGTACGAATTTCACACTGTCTGCCCCGGATAAGCAGTAGGATAGCATGTTGAACAAAGAAACTCTGAATATTTCGTTCTGAGTACAGCAGAAATTTTGTGGAAAGAAATGTAACAGATCCAGATTTTTCTGCTGATTCTCAAACTGGCTCAAACAGAGCTGTGCAGATGATCTTCCCTCAGCCCTCTTTCATCACATTCACTCTTAATGCATTTCTGCTGTCAGGAATTTGAACATATTTATTCATTGTCATCAGGCTCACAAAGCCTGATTTTGTGTGTTTGCAAGTATGTCTAATTTTCTAGTTTCTAAGTTTTTCTTCAGCAAAAATAATCAAAGCAAGAAAGCATATGTGTTAAATACGTTATTATTCTGTTCTCTAAAAATTACATACTTCTTGCTGAATCCTTCATCTTCTGAAGAGTACTGTCAGAACAGTAACGCCAGTAAAGGCTTTGTTTCAGAGAGAAAACTAGGTCAGTTTTGAAAGTTTTCTTGCCTGCCAGTCAACAGGTACCTTCTGCGAGATGAAATGCTACCTTGTACATGTGGCTTTTTAAGCAACTCAGCTATGGAAAGAAATTTCTAATGGTATAAAAGATATTCTTTAATTATGAGGGGAAAGTTATGTCTGTCAGAGGTGGTAGAGCAAGGAATGTGTATTTGTATAAGTGTTCTATTTAAAAATTGGATTGAAAGAGTCCTAGTGCAACTTTTCTTGTTTTCTATAAATTTAATGGAAACACGCACATATTTTGGTATTGTTTTTGTATAAAAGCTGAGTTGCAGTAAAAGGAGAGAGAGTCTGAAGCACATAATTCAGTTTTTTCTAAAAACTCAGAAACAGCCTTTGAAATAGCTTATTTGATTTTTTGATTAGGAAATGTAAAAATAAAGATCATTGCAACCTCTTCAGTAAAGGAAGACAGAACAGAAAATTATTAGAAGTGACAACATGAATGCCTGAAAAATGCTATGAATATGAAGTGTCTGTCCCAACTTGCTGTGCAATGGAAGGTGCCCATTTGAGTTCTTTGAAGTCTAAAAGTGTCTTAATAGGTGTTTATGTGTCCAAATGTGATATTATTTCTTCTTCGTGTGAGATACCCAATTTCCTAACCTAATATATAATCCAAACCTAATGAAAATAACCAAGGCACTTTTTGAGCATTTTTTGCTTTTGTGGTCACTTAACAGGCAGACCAGAAACATTGCTGTGGGTCAGACATTGAATTCTGTAATTTTCCAGACTTTGATACCAATAATCCATTTAAAAAATCATAGACTGGACATCTGGCATAACCCTTTTCTTTCCTGGGTCTGTGCCTAATCTCGCAACTGCAGTGCAGTTTAGTTCTTGCCCTTCTGTCTATTTCCATCTCCCCGATGCTCCAGAAAACCAGATGTCTAAAATCCCTTACTTGTAGACTTTAAAGGTGAATGTTGAGATCTCTATTTCATACTTGTCTTTGACTTCCTTTCCTCTCTCTAGCTCGTGCAAAAGTACTTTGGTAGGTGTTGCTTAAATCTGCTACCTAGACTCTCAGTATCATGTAGTTACTATACTAAATATTGAAGTCAGCTTGTGTGCCAAAGTCAAATAACAAAGCGCAGTGGGAAAAGTGGTCATGTGCCAAAGTGCATTCACTTAGTTTTTAGCTTTAAGTAGTTTGTGTTTTGCCTCAAATGTTTAGTGACACCATTCTGAGTGCAGTGGTGGGATCAAACTGGATTTCTGAGAACTCTTGTCCTTTGAAATTTCAGTTCAGAAGATATTTTTCTAGCATGTGGAGATTGGAAATATGTTAGGTGGAAAATACTCAGGCCTCAGATGTGCAAGTTTGTTGAGGGAATATTTGTTTCTTTGCCTGTTAGCTTTCTGATTTGCTTTTAACCAAAAGACTGGTAATTAAGCCACTTCGAATGCACTCATCTCCTTTTCTGCATTCCAACCATATGTCTTACTCTTGTAATTTGCTTTCTGTTTCTGTTTTGTGTTTTCTCGTAAAGCATGTAGAGGTTCACTTTTGGATCTGTTTCTTCTCCCACAGCTGAAGAACTTTGTGGTCTGGATCTTTCCTATACATGAGGATGAATATGTATCTGTGCTCACCATTATTCTTTAGCTGGAAGCAAATCTAAACCTAGGTGGAATACTTGACAATCCAATCCTCTCCCAGTGGTCCTGGAGTTTATTTGGAGGAGCTGTAGAGGGGATGGGGTTTTGTGTTTTTGGGGAGCTGAAGCATAGAGGCTGGAAACTGGGATGATGACACCTGCAGTGGTAAATGTTATGGATGCATAAATTACCATCAGCTCAGCCTGTTAGACTGAAAGAGCACAGGCAGGAAGTGCTCTGCCTGTGTTAATTCCCACAGCTGTCTGGAGCCAACACTGGCCTTGCTCTTTGCCCGGACAGTTTGATTCCTATCCTGGAATTACTTTTCCCCCAGCTATTGACTCAGGCTTGGTTGCTGGAAAGGACCATAGTCAAGATGGATGGGCTCTGTCTCCGATAAAATACAGGTGCAAAGTGTAGTGAATGCTGATCTTTCCAGATATTAAAACACCTGTCTTGAACACATTTGAATTATTTCTTTCCCCACTGGTGGAGTATACATTTTTGTTCAAGTTATTTGGCAAAATCATGGTAAAATTACGTCAAAATGGATGAGCGTTTATTGCAGACAAGCAGGAAACACTTCCCAATACTGGTAATTAGTCCATAGTTATTTGCTGTCCTAAATTGAAAGCTTTGCATGAAGTTAGTAGCTGCAGAGACGAAACTTCTTAAAATGTAGCTTATGCTGCAGCTCCATTATTTCTGAAACACTATTAGAAAGGAAAACTCATTATTCTTGTCATGTTTTCTGCCTTTTTCACTCTTGCAGGGTACTGGAATATAGAAAGAAAACTTCCATTTACTAATGTTTTCTTATTTCTTGAACAGCAAGAAGTACCATAGTTGCCTTTCCTTCACTCTCTTATCTTTGCTTCAGCTTTACCTTCCCGAAATAACAGAACGATGCACACTTCTGAGTGAAAGGAGTAAATAATACTTTTGTGCCAGCTCTTCTTGCAGTAATGGATTAGGAAAAGGAAGTTACTAGATACACATTTACAGGCCCATGGTTTAATCATTGCTTGTAACTATGTGCTTAAATGCCTACTAGCAGGACCTGTGCAGTGGTTTGTGTTTTAAAACCAGAAATATGCCCACTGTAGTGGTCAATATGTTCCTGTTTGAGTCAGGAAGGAACTGAGTAGGACTTAAGGCTGTCTGGAGGCCCAGTGTGTTTGTGGCACCAGAAATAGGACTGAAACTGCCAAACTTCAAATACCCTCTTTCACCACACAAAGGACTGGAGATGATTTGTAATAATGACCCATTGTGCTACTTGGACTCAAGTGGATCATTATTTCCATGATGGGGGAAATGGATCTTAGTATCCAGTATGTGAGAAGGTTGAAGCAGAAGGTTCAAAACCATGATGACCTTTGTGTCCGTATGAAAGGGAAATGTTGGCCCTCCTTGCCAGAAGTCTCCACAGACAGGAGATCGAGATGTTGGGAGGGTTTGCAGGTATATTCACGGCTACACCAATCCTAAAAATTTCCCTCTATTGTTTACTGCTGAACTGTTAAATTTAGAGAATGGCTGAATGGCTTTACAAATCTGTGAATTTGTCAGTGCATCAGGTGATTTTTTTGAGCAGCCTTTGAAAAATCCTGTCACTGGCACCACTAAGCTAAGGTGAAATGTCAACAAATTCTTGTAAACGAGACACTACAGTCTATGGTGCCAATAAAACCTTGGCTGGGGTGGTATTGAGGGAATAGACAGGAAAAGCTGTCAAAGTATTGTGCTTCCAGGAGAAACAAGACTGAGTCATACTTGTTTACAGAAGAAGGTAAAATGTAATAATAATAATACCAGGAAGCAAGCATACCTCCTACATACATCAAATAAAACTCCAAGATTTCTGAGAAAAATACAGGTATCCACATTCATTTGGTAGTAAATGTTTGCTTGAAAACAGTGGATTTAAACTAATTACTGAAGCAAAAAGTGTACAGAAGTGAGATGTGCTGTCTGGAAAGCAGCACTGGGGTGCTGCTAATTGAGAAATGTAAATGGAATCAGAGAATTTAGGATAGTGGGGGAAAACAGCTCTGCAGGCTGATGCCTTAAAACAACACACTTTCAAGATAGTATTAGTATAAGGTAATATAAAGACTAGTCTTTAATGGAGTCTTCTAGGGGCAGATATGGAAAAATGTCCATAAAGTGTCCACAAAATGCCACCCCCCTCTCCCCCCCCTCCCCAGAGTGAATACAGTTTTATAAGTTTAGCAAATTAGCATAATTGACAAAAATCACCAGTTAGGAGCACAAGTGGGTGATGCAGTTTCTCCCCCGTTCAAGCCCCTTCTAAATCCTCTCCCCTCAGGTGGGAATTAAACTTTGTTTATAAAAATGTGTCTCAAAGAAGTTGTCTCAGCCTCGGTTCCTAGGGAGAACCAAAATAGAATAGGGGCCTTTGAATGCGTTTTGTCTTTCTGCCTATCAGGGTAGAGAAATGTACTGGGAAAACTAGCTGCAAATGCAATAATAGGCTACAAATATGTGTGTAAAGAATACAGAGAATATATAAAAGGAAGAAGGCAAGAATCATTTGTCATCAGGCTGCAACAGGGAGTGATTTGTCCCCATTTGAAAAGCTCATGCTGTAATTGCAGATATTGTAGATGTTCATTCTCTTCCCTGTAGTTCTCTGTTATTCCTCTCACATGCATTCTCTTTGAAGAAGAGCCAGGGGTGGTAACAGTGATTAAATCCAAGGAAAAATACCCAAGTGTATTTCGTCATGTTTCTTACAAGATATAGTACCTTTTACCAAAATCGAAGTGATTTTGCATATTTTTAGTATTGGTAATCTAAATCTGAGGTAAACTCCTCTTTCCATTGTTCCTTTTTCTTGAAACATGGAATAAAACATAATTTTGTGAAATATGACCTTTGTGACTGAGTCTTGCAGAATGGTTGGCAGATAGGAACTATCAAAATTGTAGAAAGAATATTCTAGCAATATTGTAGTACATTTTTGTGCAAGTTTTTTAGAATATTTTCAGGAGCCTGATCCCATAAACTGATGTAGTCTCCCATCACTTGGGGCTTTTTTTTTGCATTCTCAGATGTCTAGTTTTGCAGCTAGCAGCAAATTATAATGAGGAGGCAGGTGAGGGCTACCCTTTAAGCACTTGCTTCTGTTAAGTAACTGGAGAGAGAACCAGGGCCCACTGTAATTGCAGGTACAACCAGCCAGTGGACACAGAGAACTGTCCTCTTTCATCCCCTCATGGTGCTTTTCACCATTATGGCCCCTAAAACTAATAATAATAATAATAATTTAAAAATACAAAACAAAACAAAAAAATGCTTGGCCATCATGATGAGAATTTCATAGCAAAATGCTGGGGACTGACATAGCTGTGTTGATTGCTTTTATGTAGCTAAAAAAGATGAATATTTGATGCATGCATGCAAATTACTTTTGAATTGCCTTCCATGTGACTAATTGACTTTGCTTGTTTCATTGGGTTGTTTTTGTTGTCCTTTTTTAACATTATGAGCTTGCCAGTATCTGAAAGTGATCATTCATGAGAAAGGAAGAGGAAAAATAATTTGCAATTTTTTAAAAACATGTTGTGTTTGTAGCTTAGATGAGAGAAAGACAGAGAGGCTTTTTGTTTAATGTTGATAGGCATATGGTATCTGATGCTCTTGGTCAAAATTTGGGTGTCTTTGTACTCAGCATTCCTAGTTTAAATATCTGTAGTGAGCCAAGACTGGAAGCCCCTTAACCTGGAAATCACCTGCAGATATTGGACTTGACAAAACCTCCTCATTCTTGCAGTTCAAAGGTCATGGTGTATGCATAGTGTTTATTTCATACTTGTGAAAAGCAAAAATACCTGACAAAAGAATAAAGACAGAAGGCATATATTGTTCGAAAAAGTAGTTACTTAAAGTGAAGTTGGAAATTTCAGACATAATGAAATTAGTTTTTCAAGGAAAATGGTACAGTGGAGATGGTGAAATATCCAAACCAGTTTTTAGAAATCAAGAAAAGAGAAGAATCAATTGGGTTTGTGCCCCTTTTTAACTTTTTCTCCTGTGTAAATGGAAACAAGTCACCTTTTATGCAGACTCTTCTGCAAGGTGGCTTTAACCACATCTATTCATAAAACATACCTGGGTTTCCCCCAGTGGGAAGCTTCGGTATTATTTTAAGTCTCTCTTGTATTTCTGGAGGCGAGGTATTTTGGGGAGAAGGGAACAGAGAAATCATTCGTCTTTGTATAGAGGTTTAACTTGCTTCTAATAGAGTCAGGTTTGTGACATACAAAAATTTTATCAACATGTTTTAACTTCTTAATGCCCTGTTAAAGAGGAATCATACTGTGTTTCTTTTTGCCGCGTTCACTTTGAAAGTTGTAGTAGGCAGCATAATATAAAATAGAATATTAAAGGCTTGGTCTCTGAAATGAGTTGAAGAAGTTGTTAACTTCACCTAGAAGACTGTTCAAGCGTATGTGATGTTATGAGAAAGATTCACACCCACTTGTGCATGAATGTGACAGAGAGTCACTGTGTGTTTAAATATTTAAAGATCATTTATTCATTAGTAGTAAATGTCAAGTAGAAGATCAGAAACAAACCTGAAACCTTGTCACAGCTTAGGAAGTATTTCAGAGGCAACAGTAGCAGTAGCCAAACCTACATTTTTTGACCTATTGTCTGTATCACTCAGAACTAAGAATGATCCCAGAAGATTCTTGACATATTATTCCAACAAATACATTTGGTAGTCAACTTCAGTATTTCCTCTTGTTGTACTGTAGAAGCGTCCTTTCCGTTCACATACCACTTATAACAGCAGAAGGAAAAACTCTGCACTCAGTCATTTGAGGTCAGTTCAACACTTGATAGTCCTCTATGAAAGGCACACAGGTAGTCCCCAGGGAGCCTCTAAATAAGCTGTCTCCTGAGTGAGGAGGACAAGTTCCTGAGGAACTTTCTTGCTTCTTTCACTTCAACTGAGTGCATTTTGTGCAAATTTGATCTTCTTTCAAAATAAAAATTGCTTGGTTGATGGTATTATGAAGTGAGCATGTTTACAGTATTATTCAGCTGTCAAAATATGGTATGCTAATGTTGACTGGTTTTTTTCACATGTTTCTTTGGCATTTCTTACTATTTGGAACATTCCAGAGTCCCCGATTCTTTCTTTTCTATGTAAAGGGAAGGGAGGGAGATTAAGGAACAGGTAACTTTTCCTTACAGAGTTTTTGAATAAAATGTTCTCCCATGTTACCTTGAAGTAATTTTGTTGCTGACATATCATGATAATATTTTTTCATTTAGCGATGATAAAGCAGTAGAAGAACAAGCAGAGGAAGATGAGGAGCTAACTGTTGTGGAAGATGAAGATGGTGATGACGATGATGATGATGGTGATGAAATTGAAGAAGAGACAGAGGAAGAGTATGAGGAGGCAACTGAAAGAACTACCAGTATTGCAACCACTACCACCACAACTACAGAGTCTGTGGAAGAGGTTGTCAGAGGTAAATTCATGAGCATCAGGCTTGGGGCTGAAAAACTAATCCTCCTGCTTTACATATTTGCCCTTTACAACAAAAAAATGTTCCAAACAGCATAATGCCGAAAGTTGCAGTATTGTGCCTTGGCTCCTGTAATTTGCATATTTAATCCCCTAGCCTTTCCCTTTCCCATTACAAATATTCTTTGGAGTTAATTCTGCCACAACCCTTTGGGTTTTGTGATCTCCAGCCCTCCTGGCGCACAGATGGTGCAGGGACTGTCTGTTCTTGAAGTGTGTTTGTTGTGTGTGGTGTGGATGGAAACAGAAGGCTTGGTTTTATTTTAAAGTAACATTAAATAAAATTCAACTGCCATATGTAGCAGATAGGACAGGAAAGTGTGTATGGTTTATCATGCACGTGTGTTACAGAAGGATAGGGAGTATCAGTTCCAAGCAGGAGGAGGTAGCATGAGCTGGTTTGGTCTCTCATATTAACAGCAGTGATGAATCATTTTGTGTGATTCTGTTAGATACCTGTTTGCTATGTTTCTTCATGAATTAATGATTCAGTAAAGTTAGATGAACTTAAAATAACTGCAGAAAAGTGAACCTGAAGTAATGAGTTTTACTGGGCAGGGAAGAAGGAAATGGGAAAAAATAGAATACATGGAGTGAGAAAGAACTCTTCATTTCTAAAACTTAGATTTCATTATATTTTTTACTTATTAACAGGCCTGCATTTTAGACTTTGAATTTTACCCTAGTTCATGGGCAACATAGCAACATAGTATTTTTAAATGCCACGTTTCTCCTACAGTGCATATTGGAATTAATTATCCTTGCTTTTCTATTTCAATAATACAGTGTGGTGTAAATCTCAGTAAAATGGGACCCAGTTTTTCTACAGCACTTACATCTTGACTGATAAATGCTGGAGATAGTGGCGGGAAATTATATTAAAGACTACATTTGAAAAGAAAGGAGTTGTGACATGCAGGAGGCAGAGGGAAAATGATAGAAATTGGGGCAGTTGTGAAATGAGGCAGAAAACATCTGGCCTGCCTCCTTTCTTCTCCCTATGCTTCCCCATCCCCTGCCTCTGGGGATTCTTGGGACTGTAGTGGTAGTGGAGTCCCACATTTTGCATGTGGCAATGTTCCTTTCTCTTCAGCTGTGGTTCCAGTGTTTGTCAGAGCAGAAGGTGCCCGCTACAATTCATCACATCAAGGTACAGAAGGATGCCCAGGGGATGCTTTGGGAAAAGCAGAGTTACTTGGTAATGTTTTTCTGTCAGTCTACATGTAGCACTAAAGTTTTGCTAAAATCACTTGCAAATGGTTCTTTCTAAGGCTGGCAACTCAGTCTTGTGCATTTTTGTCTTACATAACTGTTGAGTGTTTTACTCGGTTGTCGGAGAACCTTTACAGAGGAAGGGGTGGGAGGAGTTTATATTTAAATCTTTAAACCAATTAAACTTATTTCCATATGTGAGCTTTTACCACCTGGGGATAAAATGTCCTGTTCTCACTGGTAAATTAATATTGAAAGGGGAAAAAAAAAAAAAAGAAAAAATACACTTGACTTTAATGGATTTTGGATGAGTGGAAATTAGGACAAATTTGGTACAACATGTTTCTTAACCTCTTTGAAACATCACCCTCAGTAAAGATGTATAGCTTTCAGGAAAGTAGTGTACAATCACCTGAATATAAAACATAACATATAAAATATGAGGTAAACTTATCCTAGACCTTTTAGAAACCCTTTAGCAATGTATATATTTGCTGATCATGAAATGGTAGCATATTGTTTTTCCCAAGTCTAGCATTTCCCACCTTGGGTGACTGTGAGAGAAATATGTATTGGTGCAAGTGAGGTGAGGGCAATCTGTTACCAATACAAGTTTTCAGCACAGTTCTGCCACAAGCCTTTGGGCTTCCTGACCTTCAGCCTTCCTGGGGCATGGATGGTGTTGGGACTGTCCTGGAGAGTAAGTGGGATCTGACAGAGCTGCGCTGTGCAGAGTACTTGCTTATTTATTAAAGTAGAAGTGTCCAAATGACATAGCATTGATCCTTGCCTTTGCTTGCCTTGCTGTACACAAGAGAAAGCTTCCTACAGGGTCCCTGTCCTCCCAGTGCAGGCAGCAGATCCAGCATAGGAACTTGTGTGGTGAGTGTCTTGCTGATGTAAACAAAAGTTTGTCACTGTCATTGTAAATGAAAGAGGCAGGGGGACCTTGTTGAGAACATATGTATTAAGAAGTGGTCTTTTCTATGGAGACACCTTGAAAGCTTCTCTAGAAGGATTGAAGTGTCAGAGCTTCATTCATGTGGACTGAGCTCTGTTCCAAGATGCCTTGCCCAAGCACTAGTCATAAAACATATCCTAGGATGCTCTTCACAACCCTTTACACCCAGTTTTATGAAGCTGTAGCTAATATTATGTCTTTAGCATTAAAGAACACAGCGAGTGGGTTTATCCCATTTGAGAGGAGTTGCTTTTCAAATGTGAACAACTGTTGTAAAGCCATAAGTAAAGATCTAATTGTGTGCTGGTACTGAGCCCTTTCTCTGCTGAATTAGTGGAATGGCTGCCATCAGCCATAAATCATTAAAAAGCGTAAAAGCAGTGTTGTACTTTGAAGATATTTGAGCTATTGTAGAATCAATTTTTCAGACAGTTTTATTTCTGTGCATATTTTAATGAATCGTGACTGAAATAATAATAGTAGAACCACTTGCAAACTTATTTTCAGTGAAAAGGAAATTAGTCTTGCCAAGAGAATGAGAGAGGTCCATTGGCAGGAGGATAGTATTTTCATTCCGTTTCTGCAGCAACCACATTTCTATGTGTTTATTAAAAAATGTGGATAAACTTTCCATAGCCTGGTATTTGCCAATATGCACTTTCCTACCTTTTGTGACAGATTGTCTTTACTCTCAATTTACATGGAGTATAGCAGCAGACCCAGTTTAAATTTTTAAATATGCTCTTGCTGGGTGTCAGATGTTAAATCCAGATGATTGTAGGCCTGAGATTGCAGGGATTCAGAGGGTGAAATTAGTCTCAAATCTACATTTTTCACCTTTGGTCACGGGGAGATATTAGCATTGAATTGATGTTGAAGAAAGTATGGCTCATTTATGAAGCCCTGTGCTTGATTTTTGTCTCTGTGTGGAGCAAGGGAAGTGACTCCGCTGGCCAGGATTTAGGCAAGGGAGTAGTTTAATTTCTGCTATCATTGCCATGGTATCATGGGTGTTGCAGAGCTGCTCCCAAGGATCCAGGCTCCCTGTAATTTTTCCAGCACGTGATGGAGGCAAGCAGGAGCACTGCTTCCCCCATCATGTGCAGTTGTTTATGATTTTGTTTCTGCTGTCCTTCAGCGCAGGACAGCAGAAGGACACAGGAGGTGACAAGAAAAATCAGTCTCTCTTGGCATACAACAAAGAATAAGCGATTTTGGCTTAGTGCTTTCCACCAACATCACAGTCAATCAGATCTCATTAGAGGAGAGCAGCGGGGTCAGCACAGCAGCCTGGCACAAAACACTTGGCAGCTTCTCTGCACACCTGCCAGCAGATATGCGGGAATTGGCAGCATAAGCCTTACCTGCCTCCTCCAGCAGTGTAATATTGCCCTTTATCAGTTGGTTTTGCTTTCTCTAATTCAGCTGGATTTCTTGAGGCAGTTAGGGAAGAATCTAAGCAGTGCTGCTTCACGTGACGTTTGAACTGTATTTACAGTCTGGAGTTGCAAGTGAGAGACCGTATGCTGGTTTCTTAGCAAGAGAAAAGTAGCCTGATGTTGGTATAGTGGGTCTTAGTGGCATTGATCCATCATGAGTGGTTTTGTCCTGAAGATTTTTATCTGAAAGACTTAAAATCCATTCAGTGACTCCTACCATATATTCTAAAGCAAGGGAGATTAACCCTGATTGCCAGACCTATCAGCTGGGAATTTTGGGACAGTATTAGTAGTGTATGCTACATTACTTGGAGTTTTTTTTCCACACTCCATAACTTTGCCCCACTTCCATAGACTCATAGAATGACCTGAGTTGGAAGGAACCTTAAACATCACCCAGTTCCAACCCCCTGCCATGGGCAGGGACACCTTGATCTAGACCAGGTTGCTCCAAGCCCTGTCCATCCTGGCCTTGAACACTTCCAGGAATGGGGTGTACACAGCCTACCAGGGCACCTTTTCTTCTTTGAAAGGTTATCAACTTTGTATGGTAGTGGTAGTTTCTTGTTCTTCTTCCTTGGCTTCAAGACTATGCAGCATGCTTTATTTGGAAAGGGATGATGTGTTATTACATTTAATATCAGGAAAACATGATTGGTTGCTATATAAATAGTACACATTAGAATAAATCCACTGGGTTTTTTGTTATGAGAGCTGCATTAAGAGTGACCATCTACTCTCATTTATGAATGAGAGCTGATAAAATTAACCTAATGGATTTGCATTTGTAGCTTTTAATTAGACATTATAATTTAAAGCACAGCTTTAAATATATATTATATATTTATAATATTCCACCATATTAATTAATTCCACCATATATGTTGGACCAATACTTTATTATATGTTGCAGTTGAAGGAAATCTTTATAATCTGGTGATCTTGTTGATGGAGATGCAATATACTCTTATCCTTCTGGGTCAAGGGCAAAAGTACTGAAATAATAAACACAGTAACAGTGTTATTTTATGTGAAGTTGGAAGGTGGAGAGTAGTTTCATTTGAAATATATCCTGCCAGAAAAAAACTACCAATAATCTGTTTCCTTAGAGAAAATGTCATTTTATGGTATTGAAACAGTAATTAATTGCATATTTTTTGCTGCAGATTTTGCTGTATAAAAAGACTGGAATGCACTTCTGCAGTAATTCTCATGCTTACGGTTATGCCATGTTAGTAGAATTGCAATGTTGTATGGAAATACTACCTTTTCTAAAACACATATATTCATGAAACTGTATTAACCTAGGTTTAAAATGAAGCTGGGTTTTTTGTTTGCATTCTGTGATATGGCACCTTAGTGCCATTTATGGCACATTAGCTCCAAATGTACTTCTGTTGTGCACAAGAAATAGAAAATATATTTTCATGTATTTGTTCCGCTACAGAATTACAAGGCTTTGTATTCTAGCCAAGTATACCATTAATTTTTTTTAAAATATTCTAAATATGTCCTGGCAGTAGCTTAAGAATAAACATGATAGAGAGACATTTAATCTTGATTACACAGGATGGAAATAACAATTTAAGGGTATTTAACAGCTTTAGAGGAGCTGTCCTCAGTATTGCATTGAGAAGTCATCATTTTGCTTTGTTAACTTTTCTCTGAAAAAAAGTATTTTAGCAATTGTGTAGCTTGTGCACCAACTTTAGTCCTGGAGCATGTGCCAGCTTCACAGCTGTCTTCTAATTCCAAAAAACTCTTCTGAAATTAGCTCTTGTCGTTGAATACTCAAACTAAAATTTGGTTGCCTCTTCTAGCCATATATTCGGAATGAGGAAGTTTTGTTTCAGTGAAATTATCTTCAAATATTCCCTTTTGATTGATTCATTGAGTAAAAACAGTTGTGCCTTTTTAGAACACAGGGTATAACTAAAAGAAAAACAGTGCATTTGCTCTTGTCTAATTTTTCTCAGCTAGTTTTTAAAATAACTACTAATATAGAGGCATACATATTAATATCCTCAAACTATAGCTCAATTCCTAAAGACATGGAAGCCAAAATTACTCCAGTTGAAATATTTTATATATTAGTGCATGAAGAAGGGGAGCATATACCTCATTTTATATATTTGAGAGGTTTATTCCTTTGGCCTCTCTTGCATTTATCAGTTACTTACTCTGTTCTTCAGCGAGATATAAATGGTAAAATAAAAGATCTGATCCCATACGCTTAAGCAGCTGAGTATTTGAGGTCCTCATTTAAGAGGCGTTCAGGTCCTGTTCAGGTCACAGTTTGAACAGACAGCAAACACACACCAGTGCTAGTGGGCTGGTTCAGACCTCCAGTATTATTTAGTTGTGTTTATTTGATTATATCAGCTTCGAACTTGCAGGGCTGGTAGTACAGAAAGGCTCATCAATACAATATATTATCCATTGCTGTGGCTGTATGTTCCAAGACCTTGCAGTATTTATAAGCCAGCATGATGGTGCCTTTCTTCTGTGGCATTAAGGTAAATAGGTTTCTCAGAGGTGTAAACTAGACATGGGAAACCAGCTTCCAAGACAGGTCAAAGCTAGTAAGTGAACTCCTCCTGTTGGTCATTTTTTCTTAGATCTCTTCAAATTTAATTTCTGGTTTAAGATTTGGGGCTGACTGCCAGCATTAAATGAGCTTAGTTCTCATGATCATGTAAATAAATAAAAATCCTGAAAAAAAATTGAATAAACTTGATATTTACAGTGATAGAAATATGTAAATGTAGCTTTAATTCTTCTCCCTGCTAAAAGTTTACATTTTATTTCCAATTCCTCAATTGAAAATGTTAAGAATTTAAGTCCCATACAAAAAAAAAAAAGCATGGAGTTGAGATTTTGAAATAAAGCAATTAAAATTTCACTTTGATTTGAAATTAGTTTTCTTGAAGTAACAGGGAAAAAATGGTAATGACAAATTTAAACTGACATTCAGAACCATATTTTATATTTTGCTATGTAAAAAGTGATCATCAAAAGTATCTAAAATGTTTGCACATAAATTCTAATGACCTCTACTTATAGCATTTTGGTAAATGAGTGCTTATGAAAGTACTTTGTATAAAGCCAGTATAAATCAATGATCACATACTTGAAGACTGTATTTCCTAGGGTGTTGAAGTCTGTGCTTTTCAAAGAAAAATAACACAGTCAGTGCCAATGTTTAATGTAACTGATTAGTTTTCAGTATTCAACTACTTAATTTAAAAGCAAATCAACAAGCTTTGCCACAGCGCTGTCTTTCAGGGAGTGCTGCTTGGTTAGAAACAACTGGGTTAGAAACAACTGACATGCTGGAGTAAGTACGAGAAGCTTGGAATGGGGAAAGCTGAATTACACTTCCCTGATTATCTCAAAAGTAATTTGCCACATCTAAGATTTTGGAGAACAGAGATACTGGCACCTGTGGTTTAGGACACAGAATGAGAGAAAATTGACTATTGGAGTAGAATGATTTGAAAACTCTGAAGTGTCTAAAAGCAACTGTTCATGAACCTGGGTTGTGACAAAGGCTCGTCCTCTTTAATTGTGTCCAATTTCTTCAAGCTAAAGGCAAAAGTTTATCTTTGGACAGGGAAGAGTGAGCAAGTTGCTTAAACAAAGCAAAGCTCACTGTTAATGCTGTACAGCATACAACTTTTTTGTGGTATCAAGTAAAATTGAATTGCACGTTGGCAAAAAGTAACTCATCATTTGACTCAGTTTTCATCAACAGAATTAAAATACGAAGCAAAGACAGCTTTTAATTTTTTGATGAATCATTTAGCAGTGCATGCTGCCTGCCTGCTCCTAATATCTGCTAAAATACCATAGTTCACGCCTCGTAGACATTAATTGCTACACTTGGCAGCAGCAGAAGAGAGGGGAAGTGGTGTTTGGATTAATAAATAGCCCAAGAAAACCTATTGAATTTCCCATCTCAGCACGTCATTTCCCTATCTTCTCAGCTAAGGTGTTGTAGCTGAGAACCAAATGCAAAAGCTTTTTCTTGTGAGGACAAGTGATGGATGTAGAGAGGCATGAGAGGAGCATCTGGCCCATGAACAGGAGTGGTGGGACAATTGGCCAGGAATAGAAGCTGGTTTAAAAATGTACCTTTTGCCCCAAAGCAGAGGTGAAGAAATGCTACTCTGAGCCCTTCACAGAGAATGGCAGACAGGGGTGGTGACACCGGGAAAGGGATGAATGACAGCAGTGACAAGTTTCCTAGGCAGGACTGGCACCACGCTTCCCTCAAAAAGAGCAGTCATGAAACAGTAAACCAGAGTATTTTCGCTCTCTTGTTTATTCTCAATTTATAACATTAGAAGACAATAGAGCATTTCTCTCTGTGGTGACCTAAGTACTGTATAGGTCTCACCAAGAGCAGTAGGGTTGGTGGTGCAGACTGGAGGGAAGGATGTCCCTCCCCTGGTGGGAGGTGACAGGTCAGGCAGGAGGCCTGTCCACGGCCACAACAGTTGGGCTGCAAAGCTTCAGGCTTGCTCTTCTTAATGTTACACTGTGGTTTACTGAACGCCTGTTCAACTGCATCTTCATGTGTATAAATGACTTAACTCACCAAAGAGCCAATTCCAATGTCCAATCTGATGGACAAAACTGGCTTTTGCGCATTCAAATCTCTGTTGCTGTTTCTTTGAGAGAGGTACCTATAGAAAATTTCAGATTAAATCTGCAAATACTTTCTGTCCTGATAACAGTGCAAAATAAATCAGTCTTTATAGCAAAACAAATATTTTGAGGGAAACCTAGAAGGCGCTTACTGTGTGGCTAGAGGCTGGCCCACAATCAGCATTGAATAAGAAAGACTGAGTTGTTGAGACCATTGTATTTTCAGGAATGACATTTCCTGTCAGTAAAAACTCTTTTGATTGTACCTGTCCGTTTAATATCAGAAGTCACTATTAATTTTTAATTGACATGTGACAGCTTTTCCAACACTGTGCAAAGTTAGCTTTTTGTCAAGATTTGACTGTGTAATTGGGTGGTATAGCTGGATTGGATTTTAAAATAAATCAGGAGAACTACTTGTATACTATATATAGTATATATATAAATATAAATATATATATATATATATAGTATACTATACTTTTATATGGGCTATAATTAATCACATGGTAATATACAATTAATTGTAATTAATGTGCTGTGCAATTAATGATACTTATTTTGTTTTTTCTTCAAATAAAAAACTCAGTATTCCTTTCCCCCTAATTTCTTCATACAGAAGTGCAGCGTTTTTAGCACATCCTTGATGGTTGCATACTCTTGGATCTGTTTTTCTCAGACTAAATGTATGCTCCCTGAAATTGATTCTTGACATTATTTATAGTTAGAATACGTTAATAAGTTAAATGCCTGTAAAATTGTACCTATATTGTATATTTAAGGAAATGTAGGTTGTATTGCCAGTGACAATTGGACATAAAAACCTATTTATAAATAGTGGTGCTTCTGAGGATAGTGAGTTGATGGAGCAGGACAGACACTGAAAAGCAGGATTCTTTGTAGCCAATATGTGAGAGGTGACGAGCATGAAGGGGATTTCCAGTGCTAGTGCACTGATATTTCTTCTTACTTTTCAACTCTTAGGAATCTGCTTTCCACAAAATTCAAAATTATGCAGAGAATTTAGAAGCCTCTAGTTGAACATGGCACTTTGTTTGCCAGGCAGTGTGTGGGATGAAAGTAAATAAAGGGTTTATTGGTATATTTGAAATGACTTGTAGAGCACATTGAAAAATAAAACTGTTTTTGTCTGTTTGGAACATTATTGGTAAAGGGCTATACATTTAAGTGTGTAATTGGCTGAACTCCAAATTGCAGGCAGAATTTGCTTTGTTTTCCTTTAATTTGTGTGGTTTGGTTCTTCCCTCAGGTTTCCATGTGTTGCACGATGTAGGCAGAGACTGTGGCAGCTCACAGTGAACACAAGCACAAATAATTTAAATTTTTTTCCTGTATGTATATTCACTGGGAATGAGATTTTCTCCCATGGATAGTTCAAGCTATGGCAGTAATTTTATATATGTGAGCCCTTGAACTATGAATTAAAAACCTTGTGTGGGGTTGCTTGCAAAATGGAGTTTCTTCATCACTGGCTACATTTAAATAGGTGTCTGAAGAGAATTTGTTTTTCACTATAGTGCATAAATAATTGTTTGTTTATTTGTTTTCTTTTGTATAATTTGGTCAGGGAGGGTACATAGAGCTAAAAAAGAACAAGAGAAGTTGTGTCTCCTTCTACTTTCAGATGTTTCCTTTCAGGTACCAAATAAGCTGCTTGGGCAGAAATCTGCCCAGGGCTATCAGCAAACCCCCCAGTTCGTTGGTGGTTGTACCCCTGTGGCCTGGAAGCAGATGAAATTCCACATTTGTTTCAGGGGAACACCTCTCAACGTGTGCAGATAAAGTTGCTAAAAACATAAGGTATAGGCAGGCTAAGGAGACAGGAATCTGAGTCAGTTCAAAATTTACCTTCAATATCTTTGGGGAAGGGTTTCCTGTTGCCCAAAACACCTCCTTGGTGCATCTCCTTCCATAGCACCATCTTGGTGCATCTCCTTCCCCGCTTGAATGTGTGGACACAGAGAAATTAAGAAGCCGAGACAATACCATTTCCATGCTAAATGTGGTTCCTCCGGGTCTCCTGTGACTAGAGGTGTGCTCTGAGCAAGCTGAGACTGGGCCGTGCCGCGCGATGATCTCCCGCTGGTACTTTGACGTGGCTGAAGGAAAGTGCGCGCCCTTCTTTTACGGCGGCTGTGGTGGGAACCGGAACAACTTTGACTCGGAGGAATACTGCATGGCGGTCTGTGGCAGCATCAGTAAGTGCCCTCCATGGCGCCCGCCATGCCGGGAGCGGGCCTGGGCTCACACTAACCCCAGCTGTGGTCTGTCCACACCTCTGCTCACCACTCAGGCCTCCTTGGCCTCTTGCTAACCGGGCATGGTAGTGGGTGACTTCTTGGCGCTGTAGGTGGGCTCTGGGTAGGGGGCTTGAGAGCTTAACACCTCCTCAGGCAAAGCCTTCGCACTCATCTTCTCTCTGTTCTCTGTCAAAGCATACTGACGTTTCATGTGTATGTGTGCACGTACAATGCATGTGCACTAACTTTAGGGAAGCCTCAGGTAAGTTTGAAAATAGCTCATAGTTTTTGCAGTGTATTCTTATGTATTCCTTACCTTTTTTTTTTTCAAAGCTAAAAATATTAAAATGTGTATTTCCAGATTGTTTTGGTTTTGTTTGATTTTAGTTTGGTTGAATTCTTTGTGTGTGTTTGCAATGACAAGGGAAGAAATGGTATTTGATTTTTTGCGTTTCCCTAAGGGCTATGGTGCACGGGGATGTGAATCATCTTCCCCGTACTTTAACTCAACTGCATGTTTTAATGACTGTTTTCATTGAAAAAAGGGTGTTTGCACTGTTAGAGAGTGGCAGCTTTCTCCACCATACACCATTGGAGCTGATAAACTAGGTGCTAGTTTTATCAGATGGGTTCTGTTTTGAGAGCTTCTTGTATATTCCCCTCCCAATCTGCCTTGCATGCAGGTACTCCTGAGAGAGCATTGGCTGACATTTACATCTGGCACATTAAAGAGTGAGTACATCTCACTTCCCTGCCTGCTCACAGGGCACGAAGGAGCAGAACACAAGCAGCATCTCAGGACTCCTTTTAGTAAAATATTTTCCAAACTTGGCCTAGGAGTGTTTTCAGTCAGTGGAAAGGCTAAAAATGCACACAAACAAATGAACAGCCCTAGCAAGGGATACTATGTGTGCCATGGAGAAGAGGAGCTGACCTGTATTTTATTGGAGCAGAAGCAAGAGCAGTCCTGGAGGCAGGATTGCTGCACTGGTGCTCCAACTTCATTTTATCTCAGTATCTTCTAGAGCTGTTCATAGCAAAGCTCCAGGGAAGGGATGTGGAGAAATCTGCCATGATGGGAGTGAGGAGGATACTTCATGAACCGTGATCAGCTTCTGGAACAAGACAGAAGATGTAGTGAAGGGAGAGGTCTGTGCAGGAGGTTGGAGTGAGGTCTAATGTATTTATTAACAGAAGAACGTTTTGAACCATTAAGTTCCTATGTTAGGTAAGATGTTTCCAGAGATGCAAAACATAATTTGTCTCTGATTGCATCCTCTCTTTGGGAGGATAAATGGTCTTATCTTCTGCTCAGAAGATTCTGCTCTCTCTCATGGAAGTTGTTGTCTGTCTGGGTGCTTTTTTCCTCACATTGATTTCAATAGAACAATGACAAGACTATTACCATTTCCATGATTCACTTGGTTTATTTTGGAATTCCAAATTTTTGGTCTTAAATCATTTTCTCGTTAAGGGCAGTGGAGTTAGGTTGAGTACTTGAGCTTGCTTGGCTTTATTTGCACAATTCAAACTGGTTTTGTATCTCCCCTAGGGTTTTTTTTCTGACTTTTTTTTTTCCTTCAGTAGTTTCTTAAACAACAATTGAGTCTATGAGGGTACACTTTCCAAACTATTTCAGTTGTATTTTTATTGCTGGTTTTTAATGTTATATCAGTGTGTTCTATAACCTCATCGATACACCTGTTATTTCTGTTCCTGAAGTAACTGTGTTTTCTTTTAGTTTCATGTTCTGTTTCAGTTTCACCATGCTGTTTCTCCTTATTCTTCATATTTTTGCTGAATAGAAACTGTAATGACAATAATTGGTAGTGCTGAATATAATAAGTTTCACCACTGAAATGATGTCTTGTGTTTAGTACTAATCTAATATTGCTAAAAGAGGTAGCACAGACACCACCCTCACCCCCATCTCACAGAAGAAGAGAAAACCAGTGCAGAATAGTTTTCATCAAGGCCACTCCTGTTCTCTCTTGTCGTTTTCCCCCCACTGTCACCCTTAATTTAGTCTGTCTATTTGATCTTTGTGCCTCCTCCTCCCCACTTCATTATTATTAATGTATTTATTTCATTCTTTATTTCTTTTCTCTCCAAAGTTCAGATTGTTGTTGCTTGCTTGTGTCCTATTAAAACAAAAAATCAAGCCTGTAGTAGGCAGGAGGCAAGATGGATGCTAAAGCACGTCTTTCCTTTGTCTAGGTATAGATTGCTTTTCAGGATAAACTAGTTAGATTTTACAGAGTAATATGAAATAGTGGATTGCATTGGGTTTCTCTTGTATAGTGAGCAAAGGGTGAAAGTGTAGGATGTGAGTCAGGTTTCCTGGTAATGAATTGGAATTGGACTGAACCAAAATGTGAGGATGTTCTCTTGTCACAAACACCCATGTACTGTGAAATCTGAATATTAATATCCTGAATGCTTTTTCTTAAAAAAAACAAAGTTTAAAAAAATCATGTTTTATTCTCAGCTTTCTTGCTGAGTCTCTTTGCATTCATCTGGAAAGGTGGGTCTGTGCTGTCATGCAAAGCCTTAGACTTCCTCCATGTTCAGTGGATTTGACTGGTGCTCTGAGATCTGACTGTAATGTTTTATCTGTTGGGTAGGAGCTACTGCTGTCACATTTTCTTTCATTTATCATCCAGCTCCATGGAAATTGATATGTAATTGCCTTAGAAGTAGAAGGCTTTAAGGATGATGTTACCAGTTCCTTCAGGCTGTCAGACCACATGCTCAGTCTCTACTGATTTTTAATAAGAATGTTCAGTACTGTCTGTGGTTTCCATTCAATATAATGATTCAAACTTCTACTGTGTGACTGTCCTTAATGGCTCCTTTGAAGTTATAGAATCTGTCAGGTGATTAATTTGGATTCAATGGCCTCAGAATGAGTATATATTGACAAGAATAAGCAAACATATTCTGTTATCAAAGGAAAGATTTCAGTCTTATTATCATACTAAAAGTAATCTATTGTACTACTTTTTTTACTTGTCTGTTAATTGTTGCATTTTAAACATCCTTAAAGTTACAGGATTTTTTTTTTTTGAGTGTTATTTTGAAATTACATTAATATTTAATTCTTGAATTGGGGACTTAAAGTTGGGAAAATCCATTCTCTTAAATGTGCTTCATTTGTCAGACAGCTCTCCCAGCAGCTCCTGCAGCTGTCAGAGCCAAGTGGAGTTCATGGTGCTGTGTTTTCATTTGTTCCTTATTCAAAGCGGGAGTGAGTTGTACTCTGGTGGCACAGTCAGTTTTTGAAAATTGACATATCATTAAAATGACCTTTTAAAAACAGGGGTTTTTTTAATGATAGTACTGATTTTCTGTAGCTCACAACAGAGGGAACCAACAGGATTCAGTGTTGTCAGTTCCCTCCTTCCTTGCATAAACCCTGAAACTTAGTAGGAAGTTTAAATGTTGACACATGTGGTTTTATTTTTGATGATTTTAGAGTGCTGTGGTAGGTTTTTGGGTGAATTTAGATACAGTAGTATTTATTCTCTAGACTAAATACTGTGAACTTCCAAATTTGCTAAATCTCTTGGTGATTTTTAAGTGGCAAATCCTGTCAACTTTAATTTTTCTTCAGAGGTGTATTGTGAATAAAGATCACAAAATGACCTTTTACAGCAGCAGCTTACAAGATGATATTCCTGTTGTCAGTCATTTCCTTTATCCATTGTTGTCTTGTTTAGGATGTTGACATCTCCCTAGTTAGCAGGAAGTAAAATGTTTTGGCAGCTAAACTTACGTGCTACCTTTCAGTGTCTAAGGCATTAAAGAACTGTGACTTGTAGTATCATCTATTTAAATTGTTAATTTTGACTACGATCTTTGGTGGATGCAAGTGACTAATTTCTGTTTCCACAGTTTCTTCATCTATATAAATTTGCATTTTTATTTCACCTTTGAACCACACATGTTATACTGGACCTTTTAATAAGTAAGTGGGTGACGGTTAGGATTCTAAAAGGAAATAATGCAAACATTTTCCTGTTCAAGAGTTAGACTACTGCTTATTTCAAACACTAAGAATTTTATTAATATAAGGTATTGTTGTAGGCAGTGTTTACTGTAACTTGTTTTGCTGGGTCTAACCGCAGCATTTTTTTGTTTTGGTTCTTTTTATTCTGTGGAACTTGATGACTCTTGTTTACAACCTTGGCAGAAGTCATGTTTAGGAAGATACTTCTGTCCTGTATTTGTTCTCATTTGATGCAACACACGAAGACTTTAATGGGTTTTTTTCCCCTCTCATAAATATTTAAACTTATGATAAGTTGAAAGAGAATAACCTTGCAGCAGAGTATTGCAAAGACGCTTGAGGAAGTTTTGCTTTGGGGACCTTCTCCCAGTCATGAAGTGCATCAAAGAACCTGGAGCCACGTGATCTGAGCCATTAATGGATGAATGTTGAATGGATATCAACAAGGCAAAATTGTATTTGTCAGGATTGTTGAAAAGGAAGCTGCATTCATGGAAGGTCTGATTGCCAAGTTCTAGCTGTGCATGGGTAGGAAATGTATCTTGAAGTTATTACACAGAAGGCTTTTTATAAGAGAAAATTCAATGTAAACCTAGTTTAGATTGCAAGTGTCACCTTTAATTAAGGTAATGAATCAGGAATAATAGGAGTATGTTATGTTGGGTGGGGTTTTTTTCTCTCCAAGAAGTCTTTGAGGGATTTCCCTAAACTCTTCCAAGCTGCCTGTTGTTTGATGCCATACCAACTACTTAAATTCTAACATATCAAAACATAATCAGTCTTTGCAAAGTAGGGGTTGGATGTCACTGCATAGTGAGTGAACTGTTGCTCACTTTGCTTGAATTACCCCAAAATGCAAATCTTTCCACTACCAGTGTCACAGCTGTCTCCTAGTTATCCAACAGGAATGGCTGGCAATTAGTGCAAGCTTGCTGATTATTTCCAGCCTTCCTGAGGGTTTTTTAAAATCAAAGTTGTTACAAATAAAGTAGCTATCTGTGAAGCCAAACTGTTGCTAAGGGAATGATTAAAGGTATTTCATTAGGTACTGTGGGGTCCGTAAGTGCTTTAAAATGGATTTGCATTCACACTTACATGTTACAATTTACCTTTTAAAAATAAACGTACGTACAAAGCATGTAATTTTGCAAAGGGCTTTTTGCTGGCTTATGGACTTTATTCATTGGCAGGATTTTTTTTGTACTTGGAATTTTTCTTTTGGCAGCAGTTTCTAACCTATTTCAAGAATATTGTTTTGCTTACTCTGCAGAGCTTCTCCTGGTTTATAAAATGGGGTGAGGGAGGGGGAAGAAATCCTGATTTATTTTTATGTATTTGCTGTGTGTAACATATTCATCTAAACCCTGTTTCTATGTCTTCCTCTGAGGCCAAATAGATGGCTGGATTCTGACGGAAATTAGAACAGATGCTTCTTTATTAGTCCATCTAAATTTTTCCCATACTAAAGTAGAAATTCTGCTTTTCTTTTCCCTCACCTCCCTCTCTCCACCTCCAAATTTTACATCAGTCCCTACCACAGCTGCTAGCACTCCTGATGCTGTTGACAAATATTTGGAGACACCTGGAGATGAGAATGAACATGCGTATTTCCAGAAAGCCAAGGAGAGGCTTGAAGCTAAGCATCGTGAAAGAATGTCTCAGGTAAGAGGAGATTTCTTTATTCCTAAATGTGTGAGTTTGTCTGTCAAGTGGTAATTGATCCTTGCTCTTCTTTCCCAAGGCTTCATCCAGATGCCCTGCCAATTTGCAACGCTGTGAACACACCATTTACTGCCTTTCTGACTCTTATCTAAGAATTCAACTGACTGACAAACATTTGTGGTTGTGTCACCACTGCGATCATAAGTCACTACAGTTACTAGAAGGGTTAAAAAAAAATCTGTAGAAAATGTCTCTCATCTTTGTGGAAGAATGTTTGTTTTGTGAGATTATTTATGTTTCTAAGTAAAGAACTTGGCCACTGCATTAATCATCCTTCCCTTGGGGCACCTGAGGGAGATGGTTTCAGTTTCCTTTTCTGTGCATGCCATAGGGTAATGTAAGATCACATATGTTCATCTAATGGTCTTGAGCCTCAAGGTAACATGATATGCATCTAAAGTCAAAGAAAAGAGGAAAAAATGGTGCTTTTGAACTGAAAATCCAAAAAGAACCAACCCTTTTCTTTCCCTTCAACCAAACAGATTTGTGTAGCCTGAAACTATACACTAGTTTTTATCCAGTGAGAGATGCGTTACCCACTCTCTCAGAAACAGGGTTTATAATAGCAATGCCAATAAAAATGGTCACAGTTCTGCTTTAATAACAACAAAGAAAAAATACAAGAGGCTTGAAGGAAAGCCTGTGATGCATATTTTTTGAGAGTGAAACAACCACAAAAAATGAATGTAGTATAATTCAGATGCACTTCATATACCCATGTAGCTAATTTACTGTATTTTTTCATTGTTCCCCTCATGGAACTTCAGTGTGTCTGTCTGTTAGTAATACATTAGCCTTTAGCTCTGTGCTAAAATGTTATTCCAAAAATGAAAATTTTTATGAATGAAAATGAAATTAAGCTCTTAGTGTAAGTCCTTGTCTGTTGGCACTGTAGCTGTGCCTGGTACTTTTTTAATGAATTGGGCAGGGCATCTTGCCTGAAACACTCATCCAACTGGTGCAAGCCACATACTGAGAATATGACACATCACAGATAGGAAGATAGGTGCTCCTCGTCTGCCTTGGAGGTGTTGAAGCACAAATAAGCTGTCTCCTCTTTAAACAGAGAAAATAGAGCCAATTTAATGGGCAGGGAATCTGGAGAATAAAAAACGCACACACCCTGCCTAGCAGAGGAGAGACCCTACCTTGGCTAGGCTTGCAGAGGGTTGGTGCATAATACAGTCACCACTCCATCATTCCTTCCCCTTGAAATAACCATTTCGTAAAAAATGCTGTTGAGGTGGGTCTCCTGGAAGCAAAGGACAGTCAGGGCCGATTTCCTTGGCATAGTCTTCAGATTTTCGCTGTGGTTCCACGTTTGTCTCCAAAATGCCAGTATGTAAAGGTTAAGCTGAGTAATTAAGAGCAGTATTTGGGTGAAATGTGTATTTTCCGTTTTAACATGAACTTTTGGAGGACCCTCCCAACTGAAGGCTGTGGTTCAAGAGTTTGACTGAAGCTGGAGGTGATGCTGTCCTTAGTACCTTCCTAGCCATCCTTCCTGTCAGCACCAATGAGCATACAGGGGTGAGGCAGGTCAGCTCCCTGTCTCCTGCAATGTCAGTCCTCCAAAAACAAGTCAAATAACCAGCTCTGGCCAGTTCAGCAACTTAAGTGGGCCTTGGTAAACAGTAGCATGATAGGTACATTAAAAAAAGTTAATCATTAAGTTGCCTAAGGTGCTTATGAAATCACATCTTAAAGGACATATGTGTTGAAGGACACAGACCCCCTGCAGAGCTTTGAAGATCAGAGTTTACTCGTAGAAGGGAAAGCTAATTTTTAGAAATTTAAGTTATGGTTTGTATAGTATTGACTAACCTCTCCGTGTTAACTTGTCAAATATTTAAAAAATAGTAGATACTATGGGCAAGTAGAAAAGCCAGCTAGTTCATCGTTCTGTATTTGCTCACATGAACATCTATGTCCAATACCACTGGTTTCCTTTTCTGGCAATTTATTTTAATATTGCTTTTTACCTTTTCTTTAAAATCAGGTATGTTCTTAATATAAACTTAAAATACATATGTAGATGAAAATTAATTTGGAACTCTTACTTGTTATGTTAAAAACAGTGCTGAATAAATTAACTTGGTAAGGCTTTGCTGTCAATGTTTTTCTCAGTACAAAGAAAAGGTAACAAGTGAGAGTCACTAGCCAAGTCTTCCAGCTGCACCAAACATTTTTTCTTATTCAAAGTCCAGTTCTTTCAAAGCTGAGAAATGGAGGCTTATAAAGCAGCAGAAATGCCTGTTTTTCTTCTATTAAAAAGAGTGAAAGTGATCAAGTAATTCTTTAATCTGCATAAATGTCATAATCTGAAATAGATTGGTTTGTTCACAAAACACAGATATTTATTTCATTTAATGAAAAGGCTAGTTTTAAAATAGTATTGGGTTTGGTGCACATGTTATTTTGCATCAGCCAGTTAACTAATAAAAAAATCAAATGCATTCTAGTTGACATGTAAAATTTAATCACCTAAGGAGTAGGGAAGTTTATCACTAAAAAAATTACATTGAAGTGAAATATTTTAAAACATATCATCAGGGAAAATGTAAATATTCTGCATATCGTCTTTCTGAGATTTCCATTTGTTTACCATGAAATTCTGACAACTCGTGTTTCTTTTTCTCTTGTATAAAGATGCCCACACAAGCAGAGACAAAGATTCTGTCAGTGGTTATGTCATGTCATAGTTCACAATTCATAAAGGACTTTTACTAGGGAAGTCTGTCTCTGTTATGACCTGTTGCACCTCTGGTTCAGACTCTTTTAATCCCTTGTGCTCTAAAGTGTCCATCCCTTTAGACTATAGATCAGGAAAGTTTTTCTGCACCACACCTGAAGCAACAAGGCTTATAAACTTTCCTAGGAAGTACTGTAAGGAGAATTACATTAACGCAAAATTTTAGGCTTTTCCCAAGAACTATTAATGCTGCCCCAATAGCAGGGAAACTGCATTCCTATGCAAACAGGGGTAGCCATTCAGTGATGCATGCATAACCTTTAAATGTTTGCTGTTCTCCAACAGCTAACAGGGAGAGGTTATGCTAACTGATTGCAAGGTGCAGTGGTTCTTGTTTCTTGCTTTGGTACAATTCCTCTTTTTCTCTTTTCAGTTTGTTAATGTCTGTACAGCTCCCTTACTTAATTAGTTGCTGCTAAATAGCCCGATGAACCAGATATTGAACCTTACTCAAGGAAACAGTATATTTATACATTTCTCTCCTCAGGCATCTTGTGACGTCCTTGTGTATTAAATTTGCTCTTCCTCTGGCTGTTTACAATATTTTTGGAATTGTAGCATCTAGAATACTTATGATAGGAACTTAATGATACCTTGTGTCCTAGAATAGTTTTGCTTCTTGGAAGTTTACTTCCAAAACAAACATCTGAGAATACTGCAGTTCTCAACCAGCCTGAACAGGTCTGGTGTTTTGTTCAAGATTTTTTTTTTTTTTTCCTATCATTGCATGCTACTCGTTCCAACATCCTGGCGAATTCTTCAACTGATTTTTAGTCACAGTGACACTATAGAATCACAGAATGGTTTGAGTTGGAAGGGACCTTAAAGATCATTTAGTTCCATTCCTCTACCATGGGCAGGGGCACCTTCCACTATAACAGATTGCTCAAAATCCCATCCAGCCTGGCCTTGAACATTTCTGGGGATGGGGCATCCCCAGTTTCTTTGGGCAACCTGTGCCAGGGCCTCATCACCCTCACAGTAAAGAATTTCTTCCTAATATTTAATCTAAACCTACTCTCTTTCAGTTTAGAGCCATTCCTCCTTATCACTGCATGCCCTTGTGAAAAGTCCCTCTCCTGCCTTCTTGACAATGATGCCCCTTTAGACAATGGAGAGCTGCTATAATGTTCCCTTGAAGTCTTCTTTTCTCCAACCTGAAGAACCCCAAATCTCTCACCCTGGCCTCGCAGAGGAGGTGCTCCAATCCCGTATCATCTTCATGGTCCTCCTCTAGACCCATTCAAGCATGTTGATGTGCTTCCTGTGTTGGGCTGCAACGTTGGATGCAGCACTGCAGGTGGGGTCTCACCAGAGCAGAGGGACAGAATCCCTTCCTCAACCTGCTGTCCATGGTGCTTTGGATGCAGGATACACTGGGTTTCTTGGGCTCTGAGCACACATGGCCAACTCATACTTGGTTTTTCATCCACCAGAACACTCAAGTCCTTTTCCCAGGGCTTCTGTCAGTCCACCCATTGCCCAGCCTATGTTGATGTTTGGGATTGCTCCAACCCAGGTGCAGGAGCCCACACATGGCCCTGTTGAACTTGAACCTGAGGTTTTCCCAGGCCTGCCTCTCAAGCCTGCCCAGCTCCCTCTGAATGACATCCCTTCCCACTAGAGTATCAATCACATCACTGAGCTTGGTGTCACCTAGCTGAGATTGCTTTCAGTCCTGCTGTCCATGTTCTCAACAAAGATGTTAAATAATACCAGTTCATGTATTCCTTAGATTCCAGCATCTCTGCTACTGTGTATGGGAAGCCTGTTTCCTTCCTTAAAACTGTCCAGTTCATAGGATTACCCACCTCAGGTGTAGTCAGGGTTCTTTGGAGAGGTTTAAGGATGTTATTACCAGAAAAAGGGTCAAGGCTAAGTGTGGAACAAAAGCCCTTGACAAAGACAGATACTTTTTTGGCATGACTGTGACCTTCTCACTAAGCCAGCCTTCAGGGAAGTACCTCTGCTGGTCTGGTTGTGCTAACCCAAATGTCTGCCATAAATTCTTCTCTTGCATATATGCTTTTGTACCCCAGGGTAAAAAAGGGAAATGAATTCTGCTGCTTTCAATACACAATGAAATTTTTGTACTTAGCATCTCTTGATAATGAATGACATTTTCCATACTCCTTGTTTCCCTACAGTCCAATTTCAAAAGGCATCTGCCAGGCACTAAGTCGTGAGTTTTGAAGGAGTTTGACTTTGAAAGGGCTTGCTGCTTATATCTCAGTCAGAAGCTGTTATTTTCCCTGTACAAAGCCTCCAACCCTTGAAGAGCCTTAAATCTGTATGTTTTTCATAGGTCTGTGCTGTCAACAGAGGAGAATAGGTTTGTAAGTGCAGAGGCCAAGTTCAGCCTTTTTCTGCACATATGTATCTGGGGAATTTTTTCTCCTCCTTGCTCTTTGCAGTCCTCTGTAATGCTATGGCGTAGTTCTCACTCACAGTTCCCTGAAGTGATAACCTTTGGTGGGAGCAGGAGTTCCCTGTGGGTGGTAGCATGGCCCATTGATAGCGGTATCTTCAGCTGGTTAGCACACACACAGATGCTCTCAAACATTGAAGTCTTCTCAGTTACAAAAATCATCACTCAGAGCACAGCAGTCTTTACAGGAATATTGTTTCTGCAAACAGCCGTGTTATTCTGGGTTTTTTTCCAAAATCTTTCAGTCTTGTGGCACCAGAGCTGAACTCTCAGGTCCCTAATATACACCCCTCCCAACTAGCTGTATAGGCTGTCAGTTTATCATCCTACCTTCCGTGCCTTCAAAGGTTTAAAGAAATAAAATGGACAGAGACAGACCTGGTCTAGCCAAAGGTCCCCTTAATCACATTACCCACAGTAATTATTTTTGTCATGTGGATTAACAGAGGGTTAGTTTGGAGAATAAGGATGGCAAGGGAACGATTGTTCTGAAAATCCATAACTGCTCTTTCAGAGTCAAATGGTTAGGCAGATGTCAGAGATGTGGTTTTAAGACAGAAAAGGAGAAGAGGGAGAAGAAAATCATAAAGTTGCTAACCTAGGCCAATGTTCAGGCTTGAGCACATCACTGTAGTTTGTGACTTGGGTTAGTGCTATAATTTCTGGGCCTTCTCTAAGTTCACATCCTGTTGCAATCCACTCTAATCACGGAGGAACAAAGAGAACTAACTCTGCAAATAAAGCAGAAAGAACCCTGAAGGTTTGAATATTCCCCAAAATGAGATAAAAACCAAAAGGCATTAGATGTTGATACTAGAAAATTGATGTATTTTATTTAAAAGAGGCAAAGAGAAAGAAAGAGAAAAATGAGAAAGAAATAGAAAAAAAAGAGGGGAGTGGGACAGGGAGAGTGGCAGGGACAGATGAAGTAGAAGCATATCACCCCTCCATGCATCCCAACGACATCTCCTTGTTTCTCTCCATCTGGTCTTCTTGGTGGTGAGGGTCCTCTGCCAGAAAGTATAGAATCCAGTGCATTAATATACGTTTGGGTGGGTGGGAACACACAGGTGCCTCCCTGAGGGGAGCCAGTTTGACACTGTCCCTTGCAAGAATGTGGATCTGTTGTATCATGTAGTATCACATGCGTGGTCTGGGGATCCCTTTGAGGGGAGCCTTTGAATGGGCCATGACACCCCCTCAGCTGTGCCCCATGTGAATGCCCAGTAGATGTGGCTTTCCCAGGGTGAGGAGGCCCTGCAGCTGGTCTGCACAGCAGAGGATGGGTGTTCACTGCCTCTGACCAGAGGCTTTTTTGCCATACACCCAAAACCCTCCTCCTCGCCTGGTTTTGGTGGGGAGGGGATCTATGTAAGCCTGGCAGCAGATAAGCTTGGGGCTGTAGCCTCCACCCCTAAAGGTGCTGGGCTGGGCCCTGCTGTGGATGCTCTTCCAGATGCTTTGAACAATAGTATGTGTCATTTTTCTTATATCTGTCCCTTAGTTTAATTCACTGAATTTAAGTTCAGAGTTCCAGTCAGGAGGCCCATTCAGGGTGGGCTTAGGTAGTCTTCTGTGCAACTTTTGTTATACACTTTTGCTAGAATAGGGAAAAATCCTTCGTGAAAATGCTTGAGCCATAAGCCATACCATTTCAGTCTCTGACACATCCTGCTAGCAGTGGCATGTCAGCTCTCTGGAAAGGTACTGCCTATGTACATGAATTAAGTTTTCTCAGCCCCCACAGTCATGTGGTCTGAGCACAATTAAGAGCTGAATGCTTAATGTGCACTGAATACACAGCAGCACTCTGAACATCAGTAAGTTTTTTCCAAAACACATCACTGTGTGCTAACTTGTGGTGTCAGTTCATGTCATCTAGTACTGTTTTGTCAGAGAATCAGTGAAATCTCCTGTGCCAAAGTACTGTGATAGTAGCAGGTGGGGGGTGACCTATAACTTCAGTGTGCTGCCCATCATGTTCTCTGTCATCAGTTCCTTGCGACAATGCCTTGCAAATGAATTTTCATGTTTCCTTTTAAATTTTGTTTTCCTGCTGCCTTAAAGCTTGGCTTCAATTTAAACATCAATGGGTATTGTGTGATGAGAAGATAATGTAAACTGAAGAGGCAGTTGTAGGCTGACAGTTACATAGGTTGGCGTACAATTCTTGTGACTTAAATTTCAGCTTGCAGTTCCCAGTAAAAGAGTGGGATGAGATAAAAACTGTAATTTCTAATATTTAATTTCAAGTCTATGCTTATAACTGCCTAACCATGCCCCTGCTGAAGCCCAAAAGCAGGCAAAACAATTTTGCACATTAAAGTTTTCAGCACCCCATTACCTTCCCAGAAGATAAGTCTCCATTCTTTTGGGCTGTTACTGAGGCCAGAATCTCTTATAGATAAATAATTTTGCTGACAATGAATTGATCTGTTTTTACTATGACTGATATACTGCTGTCTTGAGATACACTCTAGAGTTTGAGTTGAAAAGGAAGATGAAAACTCGACAACAAAATCCCATACATTGAGTTGTTTTGGAGTGCAGGTGTCAGCAAGCTGGGTAATCCTACAGCTCTATATAGAACTGAGAGGTATTACATTTCAAGGCCTGGGACTTGTAAAAGTCTTCTCTGAGCCCAGGTTTGTGGGAAGTTTTTTTTTAAAGGCACAGGCTCTTGGTACCCTGAGGCACCACCAGCACTTTCCAGTCTATCCATCAAAGAGGCCAGTTAGCAATGTCTGGTGTGGTGTGTGAAAAAAATGGGAAAACTGTGACAGGAGGTGAGTGCTGGAGGCTCAACTTGCAAACATGAGACACAGCAGGTCTTATTTCTCCTGCCTTTGGTACTGGTCTTGGTAAGATTTCAGTTGTCCATATGGACTCCTGAGATTTTTAAAAATTATCTTGACTGTTTCTATTAAATGGTGTGAAAGCATGTGGTTTATTGGGAAGGAAAGGAAATGCACATTGTGAGTAATTGCTTGTAGGTTTCTTATTGTGCTAATCCTGCACATAAACAAGTCGCCTATTTGTGTGCACTTCATTCAGTGGCAACAATTGTTCTTATATAAAATGTGTTATCTGAGGAGATTGCTGTCTAGGTGTGAAATGAGTGAAGGCCATAGGTAAGATCACAGGAAGGTTTCAGATCTCACAGACAGCAAGTTGAGAGTAACTGACTCCCTGACTATTGAAATACTACTCTCTGTTACAGGGGGAGGGGCTTCTCACATTGCTGAAATAAATGACACCGAAAGTTCTCCTATGTTATTTTTCTGACAGTGTTGTACTTGAGATATATATTCAGTTCCTGGAGTGTTTCTACAACCCCTGTTTGTGGACAAATAGGTGGACTAGCACAAATTATGTGTAATTTTTGATCTGTCCTATTCAGGTCAGTGATGCAGCCTGAATAAATTAAAAGGTTTTGTGATGCCAAAAAAGGTGACAACTGGAATGAGTTGAAACTCACTCATATTGTCCGAGAATGTATGATAGGTAGAATAGAGGGGGTTTTTGTGTGAGGTGAAAAAGGGTTGGTGTGTTCACCCATGGAGATCACTTCCCTTGCTTGAGAATTGGTTAACAGCTGTGTTCCTTCACAGCAGAGTTGTGAGAGCTTGGCACAGTGTTCAGACACACAAATACTGCCTTTGTTTAATTTAATAACGGGATCCTACCTTCGTTAAATGTTGTAACTACCTTTTTTTATAGAGATAAAAGGACAAGAGGAATGTAAAAACATGACTCTTGGAGTTGCAGTGCTTAGCTACTCATAAGCCCTGGGACAAGAGAGGAAGATAGGAAAGTCACACTCCTTGTTTTGTTCATTAGGTCATGAGAGAGTGGGAAGAGGCAGAACGCCAAGCAAAGAACTTGCCAAAGGCCGACAAGAAAGCTGTTATCCAGGTAAAGGAAAATGCAACCACAACCTTACCAGCTGAGGCCCCAGTTAATATGCAAGGGGTTCTGGGTGTGATGTAATTTTATAATCTACTTTATGGAGATTTAATGTTATTTTCTTATCTTTTTTTTCTTTTGCTGTTTTTTTGTTTCCAGCTGTTATTGGCTGCTGGGTGTCTCTGTACGTTGTAGCCAATCCCTGAAACAGCAGGGCAGGACAATGCTCCTGACTGCATAGAGAGGTAGAATTCCACTTGAATTTAGATTTGCCTTCAGTGAGAACTGAAAACTTGGTTGCCACAGGCTCCTGTCAAAATTTAGGCCATGATAAACTAACACAGGCTGCAAGACCTAAGCTCAAAGCAGATATGGAAAATATGATCTAAGGAAGGAATCGCCATCCGTTTTTTCTGATATAAACCCTTAGCCAAAAATTATTTTATCCAAAATTATAATTCAAAAATTCTGAAAAGCCAGACACTCCTGGAGTCCCACTGTCAGGTATTATTCAGTACTGATGGAATGATTTCACTGCACAACTATAAAAAAGAAACGTTCAGAACCAGATTGGTTTGCATATTAGATCCCACAGCTTTGCTCTCTGTGCATTTTATCCAGTCAATCTTTTCCTCTATTGGAATAAGTTTGGGCTCAATTTTTCTTCCTGGTGGCCAGTTTATAAGAAATTATAGTGACTCTGTTCAGGCTGGACATTTTTTTCTCCCTGTGTAGATTTGCTCATGAAGTCGTGTTGATGGCTCTCAATGGCAGGGGTGTACACTTGCCAAGCTTCACCCTCCCCCAGGCACAATTCTGTGGTGCTGAACCTCTGTCTCAGAGCAAACAAAAGATTCACTGATGGTATTCACTGTCAGGAATATTTTTATTAGATTCATAAAATATGGCCAGGTGTTCCTGAATACAGGGCACTGCAGTTCCCTCTGAAATCAGTAAAAGGTGTACACAGTGCAGAGTTTCTGGGAGCCAAACTACATTGACATGGGGAAAGATTTTGGTGGTTTGCAGACAGAGGTGTTCATATATGCTGGTCTGTGCTAACGTCTTCTCTGTTTCTGGTGTGATTGATTTTTTTTTCAGCATTTCCAGGAGAAAGTGGAATCACTGGAACAAGAAGCAGCAAATGAAAGACAGCAGCTTGTGGAGACTCACATGGCGCGAGTGGAAGCCATGCTGAATGACCGTCGCCGCATTGCTCTGGAGAACTACATCACAGCCCTGCAGACTGTCCCGCCCAGGGTGAGTGTGACACCACAAGCTCTGCCAGCTGTGTCAAAATCATTGTAGTTGTCCTGGGGGAAATGTAGACTTGCCCAGGTGCAGTCCATTTTTGGAGCAGGGAGTGTGCTCACTGTGCAAGAGCTGCGACAGCAGGCAGATGCAGACATGAGCTCCCCATGTGCACACCCACTGATGGATAGATACATACATAAAGAAGATTAAGCAAATCATGTGGAGTTGATTTGGTTGTCAGAAATTGTAGCTGTTCACAGATCCTGAAGGAGGAGGATGAAGTGTCCCTCCAAGTGATGCACATTAGGATACTTCATCATGACAACATGGAGCTTAAAGATAGGATGGTTGTGATTTTTTGTTTTGTTCAACTGTTGAAGTGTTTGGTGAAGGATCATGTGAGGATTGTTGAATGGCATGCAGTTAGAACACTAGCAATTCAAAGTTGCCTGCTTTGGATGTGGTAGCTATTGGGTGTAAACATGTACATTCAGAATGCAGATTGAATGGAATTTAATGACTCTGTATCTCTGATACTTGTTTTCAATACCACAATAGCTGGTCAGTGACCTCCAGAGGAAGAGCAAAAAGACTGGGGGAAAGCAGTAAATTGTTTTATATATCTCTGGCCTCTTGAACACTTCCTAGGTGGAAAAAACATTATTACACTGCTGAGTCTTTTAGTGAATTTGACCTCACAGGTATACCAATATGGCTAATATGATTAAATTACATGTTTTCAGTACACTTCCTTCTGATGAGAAACCTGCATATTTGGTGACCATGGAAACATGATCATCATCTTAGTTCTTTGTCATCATCATTATTGAAATTTTTTCTCCACCCCAAAACTCTCTTGCTTTTACTATGTATGCCAAGTAAAAGTTAAAATCTTTCACTTAGGTAAAAGTGTCATGAGGTGACATCAGGATAGTTGTGTGAAGAGTTTCCATGTATCTTGCAATATATGAATTAGTGGAAAATGAAGCTCATCTGTCTTAAATTGGTAGAGATTGTTATTTGGTCTGAGTGTGAGTTACATGTTATAACCTCTGACCACAGTGAGGGTAGCGAAAGGCATGAACACATTAGGAGACAGATTAGCGAGTTCTAAGTTGGGATGCAGCTTCTTTTAGGAAACTGAAGTCTATGGCTCAGAAATGAGGTGAGGTGTGTGCATGGACTGGCTGCAGGTCATGTTTGCTGTCTTGCGGTGTGGGTTTTGGTAGTTCACCAGAGGTAGGGTTTCACATTTGGCTTTGGAGACAAGCTTTCCTGCTTTGAAGTTGAACCTTGTACAAATGTAATCCTGTCTGAAAAGCACCCAGTAAAATTATTTGATATCCAGCTGTGTGTGTATCAGGCTGGCAGCTTGGTTCTGCAGGTATCTGTGGTTGTGGAAGGGTATGATGGGGACCACACACAACAGCAGAAAGGTCTCTACAACTGCCAAATGCAGAGGACACAAAGTGAACTTCAGCTGCAGAACTCTACGGGGCAAAAAGATTACCAGTGATGTCGGGACCAGAAAAACTTGCATTTTATGCTTGTGTTGCTTATAGTCAGCTCCCAGGACATTTAAATTACTGATACATTTCCTGTGTCAGGGGGAGAGCACCAGGTCTGAAAGGTGACAGGAGTCCAGTAAAAATAAGTTTTGAAGGTACTGTTTAAAAGACTGAAGAGCATCCTGTATTGAGTATAGATCCTATATATGTCCTACAAAAGCTAATAATTCTGAAAGGAGCAGGCAGCAGGCATGGAGGTAACATCAGCTGAAGGTGCTTCCAGACAGTGATTCATCTCAAAATAACAGGGGTAAACAGTTTAAAAAATAATGTCTTTAAATAAGTCCTTGGTCAGTCTTGTAGATGGTCTTGTCCTTGCCTCAGCATTTTTTTGTTGTGTGCTCTGTAGCTGCTGACAGTTGGGGTGTTGAACTGCTGGTCAGGTGTGTGCTGAAGCACTTGAAAATGCTGACCTTGAATTCAGCAGGAGGGTTTGTCTGGTTGTATTAAGAGAGAGGGTGAAACCTGGGGAGTGATTGATGATAGCTGAATGACCTAATGAGTTAATCCAGTCCACTAATTGCTTTGCAGGATATGGAGCCAGAAATCTGCATACACTGTGAATCCAAACTTTGGCTGTCTAGTCAAAGAGAAAATGGCATTAATGGAAAATTCAGCTCTGATACTCTAATTGTATTTTGCTCTGGCAGTTCCCTAGTAAACTGAAAGTGCATTTGATGCAGTTGTGGTATGTTTCAGAGAGTAATTCATAACCTTACTGATAACTTGTTAAGTAATATTAGAAATGGTGTGGGAGCAGGGGGTTCTAGAGTTCTCAAATTATTTTTAAGAACCCCTTTCACAGCCTGGTTCAAGTCACTTGGTTTGCTATTAGTGTGTTTACAACAAAATAAATTCTAAATATTGTAAGTGATGGGGTGTCTTCCTCTAAAGTTGTGAGGAAGAATTTGGATTTAAATTTCAAAAATAAATTAGACTTTTTTATTGAAGTGCTGCATGCAGTTAGGTGGGTTAAAAAAGTCTGGGAACCATTTGTGAATAGCTTCTGTACTGTATCAAAAAACGTAACTGCAGATTTTTTTTCATGTGTTACATGGATCATTGCCCACTGCTGCCAGTGTCAGAGGTGTGCCTCTGAGTACCACTCAGGGCAGCAAGGGAGATAGGGAGCACACAGGGATGAAATTGCATAGTTTCAAGGTCTACAAGAAAATAAATTTAAGCAAAACCAAATATTTGTACTCTTGTTCTGTTCTCAGATGCAATCATGCAGGCTGCGCAGAAATTCAAAATTTGATCCTCATTCTTGATTCCTGATGCAGCTTAGCTGTGCTGCTGTACTTTGCTGCCTTTGAAAATGGAGTGCAGCTGTTCAATATCCAGTGTCAAAACACTGTATTGTTTCATCCTGCTTGATGGGCTTACTACAAGAAAGGAGGATTAGTGTCAGCTGGAAGCAATATGCATCTAGTTTTTAAAACAGTTGGAAATTTTGCCCTTCATTTTGTACATTAAATAGGGGATTTCAAATCCATCATTCTCTGTGCAGATTGATTCTGTAATTTGCTTGTATTCCCTCTTTCATGTGCATGTCAAATTTTTGTGGATTTATGTCTTCCTTTTTCATCTTCATTGGTAAGAGAGGCACACTTATCTGTGGGAAGCTGGTGGTGGGTGACAAAGACAAGCAGAAAAGAAAATTGATGAAATATAAAGGGTTTCAGAGGAGGGAAACATATAGGAAAACTTTGAAAGGTAATTAATTAGCCTCTTTATTTTGTGCATAGATTAAAGTGAGCATATAATCATTAAGATCAGTTTAAAATGCTACTCTTCTAATTCAGCACTATTTTACTGAAATGTAAATTCTTGCTGAGAAAAGCAGGGTCATTAAGATCAACCCTAGCATGCACGTTAATCCATCTGATTTTTTTTCCATGTTTTCTTTTTCTTCAGAATTTACTCTGGTACCTTTCATACTTGGGAGCAGTGTCTGTTCACAGAGAGAGCACAGCACAGGTTGAAACTAGTCAGGTTCGGCTATTTGGACAGGGAAGAGGAATCTGTGGCGGGGCTCATGCTTATTACCTTGGTGTTTGGGAAGCTCAAAACATTTCCTGAGTCCAAGAAGGTTGCTTTGGAAATATGCAGTTGGAGGCAGGCCAAAGTGTTGCTGCTGAATTAGCAATAAAAATCCTCCTGTGCAGCAGGAAACAGCAGTCCAGCTTTAATACTCCACCCTTTCACTCTGCTCCTCCAAACCCATAAACTTCCAGCTGTGGAATTCTTCACATATACTTAACTTTGTAGGTTTTTTGTGAAATAGCATGGATTTCAGCTCTGTTTTTATACAAAGTCAGATTTCAAGAAATGTGGTTACCTAATTCCATTTTCCAGTGCCTTCTGAAGCTTTTATGTGAATAAATCCAGAGGGTCTCGTTTTAAACCCTGGCAGGTTCATTATATCTAGAATTAAGAGTTTTAAAATAGTAAGCAGAAACAAAATTTGTCTTAATTTGTCAAAGTTCAGTAAGTTGAATACTGAAAACCAAATAATGACATTGAATCAAATAGTTTTCATTTCATTTGGTGCCCTGGGAGTCCTTGAGAGGGGAGGCAAATATAAGTCTTGGGCACCATTAGAGCCATGTGATTTTGATGTGTGAGATAACATGTTTTGTTAAAAATTAGCAGAAATTATAAGAAGGCATCTTTAACTCCACAGGACAGTTATCTGGATGGGTATTTATTTGTGTCTTGTCCATGAGTAAAAGTGTTGCATTCATCCTGTCCAACTTTTCTTGAATGTTTCTAAAATGAGCTAGTTCTCGTTGATGAAACATGACTTGCAAGTTAATAATGTAGCAAGTGAAATATGTACTGAATATGGTATACAAGGTATTCAGAATAGTGAATGAAAAGAAGCAATTGTTGCACATTGCAAGTGCAGTAATGGGAAGGGACCAATGATTGATTTTTCTCTAAAGGCAAGACTAAATAGCACAATACAGCATTGTGAAAGTTTCCTCTCTGATTTAGAGTGAATTTTGATCAAAATGACAAGCCCGCTCAAAATTCCCCATGAAAGTTCCATGGCACAAAGCCAGGAAATTGTATTTTCAATGCAGAGAAGTGCTTTAATACAGTTTTTGTGTGATTTCTCTGTCGTAATTATTTTGGATTTTCATGAGAAGAGACTTTTTTTCCCATGAGGATAGATTTTATCCATGCAAACTACATTTGATGTTTCCATTTTCCAAGCTCAATGAAACTGCACTGTTTCATCACTCCCTTAAAATCTGAAATAGCAGATTAGGATCAGTATAGAGATCATGGTGGAGGGACATCTGCATGGTTATATATTCGTACTTATGTGTGTGTGTTTATATATAACTTGCTAGAAACTGCATTATGGGCATTTTAGATTTCATATATGAGATCACAGAAAGAATCGTCTTCCAAATAAGAGACAAGACATGTTTCCACAGTTCTAGGTAGAACATTAGTTCTTAATGGTGTATTGTAACCCTAGGTAGTCCATCTAGTCCACAAACATTGTCTATGAACCTGTCTGCTTTGTACCAAATGTATTGAATGCATGCAAGCCCCCATGTACTCAGGAAAGCTATATAAAATAGTACATTGACAACATTCGTCAGCATAAATAGGATTTTAAACTAACAACTATAAAATACCCAAAGACATGAGCACGTTTGTTGGAGGGTCTCAATAGCTTGTAAAAAGGACTACGATAATCAGTACTCAGTTGCAGATAAAAAACAGGTGTTTGAATCTGCTGAGAAGGGGGAGCTTTGGCATGAGTTTAATGGGAGCAAACAGTGTTACAGTATGTGCTTAAAACAGTTGGTAGGTTCACATCTTATTAGGTGTGTCTTTTTTACTGCATTTGCCTGAATAGTGAGTGTGTGCCATGAGACTGTGGATTTAAACTTCTTGCCAGCCAGTCCAGAGTTTTGGAGTACACAGTAGCCATATTATTCCTGAGTCATCAGCATAGTTAATGAAATAAAATCCATTCAGAATTTGGTGCGGGATCCCTAGGAAGTCACTGGTCATTCTAGTCACTGCCTAAATGACAGTCTTCAATGTCATTGGTAGTATCCTGATTGCCTTCAGAGGAAGACCAAAACTCACTAAAAAAGGAATCACAGAATCACTAGTTTGGAAGAGACCTTCAAGATCATCGAGTCCAGCCCATGTCCTAACACCTCAACTAAACCATGGCACCGAGTGCCACATCCAATCTTTTTTTAAACACATCCAGGGATGGTGACTCCACCACCTCCCCGGGCAGACAATTCCAGTACTTTATCACTCTTTCCCTAAAAACCTTTATCCTAATATCCAACCTGTATTTCCCTTGGCGCAGCTTAAGATTGTGTCCTCTTGTTCTGTCAGTTGCTGCCTGGAGAAAGAGACGAACAAAACAGGTACAGATCACTGAAAATAGTGGAATTATTTCTTGAGGCTTAGCTGGCTGGTGGCTGATCCAAGTTATTCTGTGAGATGTTTTTTACTAAGACAACTACAGATATAAACATGCACAGTTCTCCCTGGCAAAACACACAGAAGAATTTCAGCTGTTAGACCCAGAATTTGTTTAAGAAGTTTGGTGGTTGGTACATTATTTAAGAAGAGCAAGAGGTGCGAAGCTGGCTCAGAGATGTGTTAGCCATTTGTTCTTCTGCCATAGACAGTGTCAGAGCTGAGGCCTTGGGAGCTTAATTTAACTTGTGATAGAACCACTTCGATTTATAATTTAGTCTTAAGGTTCCTGCCTAGGGTCGAAGTAATAGACATCTGTGGATATAATGGCTTCAGACACGGGGTCTGAGTGCATCTCCTCAGCCTCTGGTGCCTTTCCCTACTTCTGTGCTTGACCTAGACCATTCCTGGTGGCCCCTCTAGTCTACCATCACAGCAGTTCATATTGCTACTTGGTGTACTGGATTTGGGCGTGAATCCTGTTAAAAGTGTTAACCAAAAATCAGTAAAAATAAAAACTCCTTAACACTAGTGTAGCATTAAGCAGCAGGCATTCTTTTTTCAGCCAGATGCATGAGGGGATATTTCCTCCAAAATTGTGAATACAGGAAAACCTTCTGTTTCGATACAATATTTTACATACATATTCATAGGTATTCCCAGAAGAAACATCTATATCATAGTGATTTCCTCAAAATGTCATAACTGGGCTGGTTGCTTTCCAGTTCTTCTTCTCACAGAATAAACATGTGCAATTTCGTAGGCCAGTGGTTTTTGAAGAATAAGCATTGTATTAATGCAATTAATTTGCACCAGTTGCAAACAATTTTTAATCTGGCAACAGAAGTACCTCTGCAAAAAGTGTCTGTATGTGTGGGTCTTTTAAGTAGAATCAGTTCACTCAATAATGACATTTAAAAGAAAATGGATATGAAGTACAATGCAGAGGTGGAACTTGAGGTGAGGTACTTTTGCTGATGCAGAAATTTGTCAAAACTTTACAAGCTGTAAGTCTACTGCCTTCTGCATCAAGAAAAAAATTATCAATTAATTTTTTTAATTTGTCTTTGCAGTCTAAGTTATATTGAACTGTAGAATGTGGTCCTCATTTATGGTAGGTGCCACACTAGGGTATGCAAATCACAGTGAAGGGTTGTCATTGTTCATTATCAACTGACAGTTTTGCCTCCCACCACAACCCTGAAGCCATGAGGCAGAAGTGCTGCAAAATAGTTGGGCAAGTTGGAGGTCTGACCTGATCCAGTGTGACTGGGACTTCCAGACAGGAAGAAGAGCTGGCTTACTTCATGTCAGATGTTCAAGGGTTATCACCACCTTTTGGGTTTTTTTCATCCATGTGGAAATGACCCACTATATTACCTTAAGAGTTGAGGTAGGGCATGTTTCCGAAAGGTCATAATAAAGACATTTTTGGCAATAAAAAATCTATATGGAAAGTTTTCTAATCCATTTCAACCTCCACGTCAGGGGATCCTGGGTACATATATATCTCAGGTCTCAGCATTCCATTCAGGGAATCCTGTTGTTTCCACAGACGCCTGCATACACCCTAGGAGCTCGAGTGTAGTGCAATGCCCTGCTGACCAGGAAAACCTTGTGTGTCTGTGCCAGGTGATTCAGTGCTTCACAAGGACTTCTTAGCTATGGATCATTTGTTGTTAAAGCAATGTCACAAGCTTTTAGGCCATGTGAGATCACCAGATCAAGGCTGAAGCATGCATATGGATAGTTTTAAAACCAAAACACTGAAACTCCCTAGGTTTGTATTCCTACACACAGTGAGTTTCTAGTGTTTTGTTGTGGTTTTTTTCCTGCTTGAGAAAAAGCAGTCTGTGCCCCTGTAAGGAAACATCTTGCATTAAATATTCTTCCATTGTCCTAAACTTGAATTATGGATTTCTACTGCCATCACAGGAAGATTTCTTGGTCAGACATGCTGGAGGAACACATCTCCATTTCTCCTTTATAGTGATATGTGTGGGACATTTCCCAGTGTTAGAAAAGGCACTGCAAGTGGGCTGCAAATGTACCCAAGTGACTACTACTGCTGTTAGTGGCATTTGTTAGGCATTTTCAAGATTGTTGTCCTATTAACAACTCTACTCGTAAAGTCTCATTGACACACTGCAGTGAATACAGATACACAATGGGAAAACAAAAGCTATTCCCTTCTGGTTTTAGACATGATACTTAACTTGGAATATCTCTTGAAAAAAAAATTTTAAATTAATTCTTTTCTGTCTAGTATGCCCTAGCCTGTTACCTTGATGTGTCTTGGGGGCAAGAAAAGTTGAATTTTCAGGAAAGGTAGCTAAATTTTCTGTCTTCAAAATTTTCTTCTTGTTGTTAAGTTTTCTGGTCTTGTAGCCTTCATTTCGATAATTTTTTTACAGCTGACATTTCAGTTGTATGGCCATTACCACAAGGTTGTGAGGATTACTCACTTTCCAGCATTTGTCCACAGTTTCTTGCAACTTCATTTGAGAGTACTTGATTTTGGGGACTTGCAGTTATTTTCCTCATGAATGAATTTTCAGCAATGGAGACACTAAGTTTAATTCTCTGGCAGGAAATTGCTTCACATCTCTCTATTTCTGTCTGACATATCTTCTCCAAATAACCTTTGGTTTACTTTCCTCAGATATTTTTGAATCTATTGCTTCTCTTAACTGAAGGGATTCTGGAATCTTTGGACTCCATATCTTAGTGTTCATCTCTTGTGTAAATGTTAAATCAGTTTAGGCTCTATATTTGTCCATGAATTTAAATCTTCTTAAAACTTCACCTTCGCCCACAGTTCTTCCTGCTTTGGTAAGCTGTGCACAGAGTTTCTGACACTTATTTTATCACTTCCACTTCTTCCCTGTGTCACTTTCAGTGCCTAGACAAGCTGTTTTCCAATTCTGCTCATTCTTTAATCTGCCGCACAGACAGTAAGGTCACCTTTCTATTCCTTCTCACTGCTCAGCAGCTTCAGGTAGGGTGCACAAGCACATCACCACAAGTGGGAATGGAGGGAAGGGGACTGTAGAAGCCATCATAATCTCAGAGTTACAAATGCATATCTTGGCTGGATGCTGGAGAACACTTCCTGTTTGGCACTGTATTATTGTGCAGAGCAGGAAAGTACGTAAGAATACATATCTTAGCCTTCAGTGTTCTGCCATCACTGTGAATGTTTTCAAGTTCTCTTCAGCTGCTGATCGTTTCTTTCTTTGTATTCAATTACATGCCTGAAGGCGCATATCTAATAGGTTTTACTAATTAAAATTACTTGCAATAGCCTTCAGATTTTTACAACATCTGACATCTAAGCTGAGAAACTTCAGAAGACTGAGCAGATGTCTCTTTTTTCTTAGGGATTTTCAGTGAGTTGTGTGTTTTAGATGTGTATGTTCTGTACCTCAGTTCAGTGGTTCTTTTCCTCTTTGTTTTCTCCTCTGGTGGAGTAGCAATAATGACAGGGCAGGAATGTTGTGATTTTTTTTTTCCTTAAGTTCTGCAGTCAGGTCTGGGGATTGATTATTCACAGAAACACAGAAAATCTAAACACCCTCCACAGGAACATTATCTACTGCCTACAACTACTACTTAATGTGCATCCTGATGGTGTTCAGTTGAGTAGATAGCAGTCCTTTTAGCAGTCAGATCTGCCTTCAGAAGATAGCACCAAGGGCTTTGACTTTGCATCTCTTGTGCAAGACATGAAAACATATGTTGTTCTAAACTGATGGTTTTTTCTTCTTTTTCTTCCCTGTAGCCTCGTCACGTATTCAACATGTTGAAGAAGTATGTGCGCGCTGAGCAGAAAGACAGACAGCACACTCTCAAGCACTTTGAACACGTCCGCATGGTAGACCCAAAGAAAGCTGCCCAAATCAGATCTCAGGTAATCCCCACTGACAGTTAGTGAGGTCATGTTAGTTCACAACTATTGTGAAATTTCTGTCGACCTATTTTTAAAAAAAATACCCAACTCCTTTCTGTGGACAGCTTTAAATGCAATCAAAAATAATCTGCTTTCCATCAGAAGATTAAGGTAAAGTGGTATAGTAGCATGGGTATGATTTTTCTTCTGAGAAGAACTGAAAACAGGTTTTCTGTCTATCTGGACAGTGAGTCAGTCATGGGCATGTCCTGAGGAGCCTTCCAGAGCATTACTGCTGAGAGCCTTTGTTAGTGCTTTGGTAAATAATACCTCTGGGAAAACATCAGTATTAGATTTAACAACAACACATGGTTGTGCTTCCCTCAGCTGAAGTGGCAGAACCAGAAGTGGTGTAGCCATCTGACTGTGACCAGCCTTTCTATAGTCATTGCAGAGGCACTTGTAAATGTCTATAAATGTGATTACTGCGATGCACTTGAGTTTAATGTATTTCTTTAAAAGACACTGTACTTCATGGCATTTAACTGCTGAATGTTACTATAGTCCTCAAGGCATATGTTTTGCAACAGTTTTTATGTTGCCTTCATAAATCACAGAGGGTGAGAAAGCAAAAAAAAAAAAACAAAACCACCCAAGATTGAAAATGTAACTGGTTTTCAAAACAGCAATTGAAATTGGAGTGACAATGGATAAGCTGTAAAAACAGCATGCTGGAATCTGTGGAATCTGCTGCTGTTTCCTCTGTAGGATTCAATGGCAGGCACTGTTCCAGCCACAGTTTTTTAATTGACTGACATAACTAAAAGAAAAATCAAAACCATGCACCTCCCTGGATGGCAGATTACATTTTCAAACATCTATTTCAGCCAAATGTGTACATTGAGATCATGCTGTCTTGAAATTGCTGGAGTGGGAAATGCACACTTCTAGAAGTCTTCTGCAGTGACTATTGTCTTTGCCTGGTCTTAAGGATCTAACATGACTTTTGTTTTTCCAAGTCACTGGATTATTTAATAACAAAAATCAGTGAAATTTTGCAGAGTGCAGGTTGTGTGACAGCACTGGTAAAGAACAGAAACTGACATTTAAATACAAGAAGTGCAGTGTATTACCTAACATATCATTATAGGAATGAGTATTGATATAGCATCTTTGCATCTTGAATTGGTCAGAAGGCTGGGGAAATGCAGCCTGTGAAATGTTTTTCAGTGGAAAATGGAAAACAATATATTTTGTACAAAAGCATAAATGTTTTGTTCAAAAGCATAAATATTTTATTTGGGTTTGAAGAAATCATGCTGCTGTTTCATTAAAATTGCTGTCTGCAACTCATTTTACTTGTTAGGCCTAATTATCCTGTCAGTCTTTGAAATCTTTTAAGATGCACCTCAGTTTTTCCCTCTGCTGTAGAAAGGTGATACTTGTGAAGAGTACCCTGGGGGAACACATATCATGTGATGTCATAACTCAACCCATAAAAATGTATGGGCACTTGAGACAATAGACCTGTAATCACGTGAGAGAATGCAGTAATGCTTCTGGGTGGAAATACTTTCATTTGCAGCTGAAAATGTTGGCAAATGCTTTTACAAACCTTTGTCTTCTTTGGGGAGCTGTTTCTTGCAGTATTGGGATTAGAAAATAAATAAATAAATAAATAAAACCAAACAGCTGAAACATTCTGATGCAGTAATCACTGTGCCTCACTTGGTTTATGTGTTATGTGAAAACTTGTGAGTATGGGCAAATGTAAATGTTGCTGAAAGAAGAATGAGGCTGTGGACTTCTGCCACAATAGCTGCTTGTGTGCATGTTCTGCCCCACAGCAAATGTAAACCCCTACTTTAAATTACTGCATTTCCATGGGATTTCAGGTGGTTGCTATGGAAGAGCATCTAGAATGCTATTTTTGTAGCAGCTGTAGGAGAGAGGTGAGTTTTGTAATGGGTTTGACAGTTTTGGTACATAGAGCATACTGAAATCTTATACCTGCACAAGTGGAAACTGTCTTGCTTCCTATAATCTATAAAATTTGTGATAATGTCAAATTATCCATAGTATACCCCTCCTTCAAATACTTTTGTTTCCATAGGTTATGACACATCTACGTGTGATATATGAACGCATGAACCAGTCTCTCTCCTTCCTCTACAATGTGCCTGCTGTGGCAGAGGAGATCCAGGATGAAGTTGGTATGCAAATTACTAATGTAGAAAAAGACATGTATTTCCATAATAAGAAATTGCCACCAAAAGCAAAAATGCATTATCTCACTTTTCGTATTGATATATTTCCTCAGCTGAAAAATAAAAGAGTAAACCTGCCAACATCCTTGAATTTTTAGTTAAATTATAATGAACCCTTGGAAGACAGATCCTGTAAAACCCATGCAGTGGCATCATCATATTGTAAATGTCTTCTCTGAAATATGTTAATTGACATTTGGAGTCTTCCATGCTATAGAGATGCAGCAATTGACAATGAGATTAAGCAAATCCTATCCTTTGGATATTTAATTTACATGGTGAATATTTACGTGATGTAGACAGTTTGGAAATCCCACAGCTAAAAAATTGGTTGCAGAACCAAGCAACTGAGAAAAGTGTATGTATCAACTTGGCAGTGTCCTAGTGGTCACACACTTAGTTCTTGGTTAGTTATCAAATTGATGCCTCTGCTCCTCCCTTTTTTTCCCGCATACAAGCTGTGGATGAATCAGATAGCAACAGTCCCATGTTTGCCTCTTCCCTGAGAGCTGTAATGGCAGATAGCTGTGAGGGAGAATGGCCTTTTCTTCCATCCAGATTCCTGCCCTTGGCTGTGGCATTGCTGCAGCACAGAAATCTCCAGCACAGCACTCGGACTCTGCCATATGCTGCTATTGCATCAAAGCAACTGCACTCAGTTTTGGACATCACGTTGCTAATGCTTTAAGAAAAATAACACATGGTTAAATGTAAAGGCCAGAGATGGGACAGTCATTTTTGGAGCAGCTTTTTTCACAAGTTGTAATACTCTGCCAAATGGCAGTTAATGTATTAGTTTCACTAATAACCAGCTTCAGCTGACTAAATAAGTTACTCATTTCTTTAAAACGCAAGGGAGGGAGGCAGGCATGCCAGTGCAGTAAGGATTAGGATGCATTTAGGACACAGGGAGAGGATGGACAGGGAGTAGTGGTGGATTCATTTGCCCAAAGTATAAGTTGTGATGGAAATGTGCTTCTGCTTGAGAGGGCTGGAGATGAGATCAAGAAATTGTGGAAGGGATTGGGAGGCAGCCAAAAGATAACTGGTTAGTAATTGTCCTTAACCAATGTGTTTCTATGCTCCACAATTATAAGGCACAATCAACAGTCTCAGTCTGCGGGTGTAGAGTCATTCAGGGAGGAACAACATCTTATGGATAATTTGAAAGCATATAATTTCTGTGGAAAAGATGTTGGTACTGTCAGGTCTTTGAGATGCTCGGTTAGGTTTTTTTTTTGCACTGCTATCATTCCCTTGGGGTTTTTGCTTCAAATTTCAATTTCTTCTGTTCTTGGTAATGTTAATGCTTGTTGCTGAGGACATTCTTGTAAGTTTTGTTCTCATTTCTAAGTATGGAAATGGAACAAGAATTTCAGAATCTTTGAAGTGACATGAGACCAAAGTCTATTAACTGCTGAGTGGTTTACAGGAATCTGACTCCTAATCTCAAATGTAATACTAATTTTTAGGTGGAAAAAAGAGCCTAAAATTAGTAGAGTATTATTTCCTAATAAGCTGAGAGCAGCTAAGAAATCACAAAGAAAATGTCTGTCGCAGTCTCTTGAGTAGTTTTTCTGTACCTTGATTTCTTTTTTTTTTTTTTTTTTTTTTTTTTTTTTTTTTTTTTTTTTTTTTTTTTTGTGGTTTAGGCTGTGCTAAAAGCTATTCAAAGCAATGTAAAGTTTAAAGCAATTAAAACAAAGTTCTCGTAACTGGGAGTTACTAAGCAGCACAAATTCAAGTACTATCTTTTGTGGGTAAAATACCACATCTAGATAAAATAGTTTTCCATAATGAAATGTCTTTCAGTATCAACTTGTTGCTTCTTGTTGATAATATTGTCTGTATACTTGGTTTTTACATATTGGTTTTAATGAAAGTTTGTGGAGGTCATTCCACATCTGTTCAAGGAGACAGTCTAGCTTTGAGCACTGAGCAGCCTGTTTCAAATTCTGTTCTGAAATTACTGAATTTCTTAGTCTCTGTACTCTTCCTAAACCCACAGAAAAGGATGTCTATTACAAATGCAGAATCTGTGGACAAGTAAACTTCTAATAAAACTTCACTTTGTAGTATTCCCAAGACATATTACAACTCTCATTAAAAAGACAAATATTTCATTAAATACCTTTTGTTGGAACCATTGACTTAGAAAATCTGAGTCAGTAGAAAATTTGAAAAATAACTGAGGAAAGAACATCTCACACACAGAGTGTCTGAATAATATATTGCATGTAGGGAGACATAGTTGAAAGCAGTTTTAGTTCATTTTCTTTGTCCATTGTAGTTTTAGTTTCTAGTTCCATTCTTCTGCAGAGTTCTTCATGAACAGTTTTTACCTTAAGGGATCTTTGCTTTAGATAACAGAGCTCTGAAAAAGGTAGTTTTTCCCTAAATCGAACAAGTAGCTGTATGAGCAGCAATATAAATGAGATCTAGTTTGCTGTGAATTTGTACTGTGGGTTTAATTCCTCTTACATCTAATATGATGCTGTTTTTCACTCAATTTTTCTCATTGCTAGAAATATTATGACCTATTTTTGCACAGTTGATCAGATAAATCACTGTCTAGCAGTTGGACATTTGAAGTTTCCTTAAAATATAGACTATGTTTGAAGTTCCTACCTTAAAAGGCAGGCTTACAGTCTTTGTTTTAATGTGTGGAATCCAAAATAAAAAATCCAGCTTCTATGCTTAAAATGGGCTTGTATGCCTTTTAAGAGCAGTCTTTTCTTGTTCTTTTCATAAGTCCAGCAAAGATGGTGGCAGGAATTTAGGGTAAAATTTAAGAGTTGTAGTCCTTACCTGCAGGTGTCCATCACCAGCTGATGTCCACCAGCTTTAACAGTGGGTGTCATAGGAGCATATAGATAGTTGCAAGAGCCACAGGACTCCAGAGGTAGAAGACAGCACTTTAAATTAAGGACTTTCTTGCTAAGTGTTTGGCCAATGTGTAACGTGCAAACACCCCATTAAGGTTTCAGGCACCGTAATGTAGCAGCAAGTTCCAGATGTGTGAGGAAGGATACTGCTGGCTGTCCCTTGTTCATGTTGGGGCAGGGGAAAAAGAGCCAGTCGGAGAGTTTCAGAAAGATGTCACTTGACCATGGCTGTTCTGACAAAGCTTGGAAAGAATGAGCAGGTCATTTGGGTAGGAGACTGTTTGGCATTCTGTCTGCAAATGATTTCTCAAGGGGCGGTGATGCAAATGTGCTAAAAACCAGGTCAGTCTTGGTTATTGATGTAGTTCTTGGCAATAAAGGGAGTTTCTTATGAACAGGAGTATGCCCCATGAATAGAAGAGTGGCACAAAAAAATTTGAGCAGATTATTTGCCTACCTAGGTATTTGTACTCAGCTTTTCTCTCTGATAAATCTCATATACTATTTAAAATGTATGGAAACCCAGAAAAAGCAATAGGAGGCTTTAAGAGAAATCAGCAGTTCTTTTGAGCACATCCTCCTTTAAATCCTTATTTGATTAGATTGCTTATCCATGTATGTAAAAGGCAATTTATTGCACAGAGTGGCACAGCAGGCACAGCTTCTGAATCAGAAACTACGTCAGAGCTTTGTGCATCAGTCATGTGGGCAGGCAGTGATTTGAATTTTTAATTCTCTCTTTGCTACTTGTTTCCAAACTGATGTCCTCAGCTTCAACTTCTCTAGCCCACCACTGAGGAAATATTAAGCACTGTAGTAATACCACAGCAGTATTGTACCTGAGCTCAGAAGCATTCAGTTACGAGCAATAAGTAAAAGAATATTATTTCAACTGTCCCTTTACAAATAAAATCAAGCTATTTTATTATTTTGTTCCACCCTGCCTGTCCCGCTCTTCCGCAGCATGTTGTCGTGGTTTTAAAGTAACTCATGAAAAATCATCTAAGGGCTAATGGTTGAGAACAAGAATTGTGGGAGAAATAATTTAAGGCAAGAGCAAGGTTTAATTTAAAACTATAAGGTAAATTTATTAATAGGATTAGAAAAGGATAATAAACAGAAAAATAAGCTTTTAAAACACCTTTCTTCACCCCTCCCAACCCTTCCATCTTTCTCACCAAACACGCAATGATACAAAACATGGAAGAGACTCTGTTGTTCCTCTTTATAGGGGACAGTTTTTTACAAGCTTCTTTACTGTGGTTTTAGTTTTTACCAAGTAGCAGCCCGCCCAACCTGCTACTATGTAACTTCCCTCCCATGGGTAAAACAGTCTTGCCAAAACTGTTTTCCATGGGTCATTTAGTTCATGGGGTGTAATCTTTTAAGGATACGCTGCTCTAGGTTGGAAGCAAGGGTTCCTTTATCTCTGGAAACAAGGGTCTTCTCTCTCTCTGTCCGAGCCCTCAACCAGACCACAGCTCTTCAGCCTCCACCCACTCTATCATGAGCACTCTTTCTCATGGACCGCGGGTGATCTCGTATCCCCCCATGCACTTCATGAATTTTAGGGAGACAGTTTGTTTCATTATAGTCTTTACAATGGCCTGCAGAAGGAAAAGCCAGCTCCAACTTAATAGAGCACATTCTTCCCCTCTCTTTTTTACCAACCCTGGTGTCTGCCTTCTTGTCTTTCCCACGTGCTTTCACCTCTGTCTCTTCTTTGACCAAAAGGGAAAAAAAAAATAACAAAAGAAGAACAAACCTATTACCCACAACACCATTGTTAATAAGTTTTTACCAGTTCAAAACTTTCACGGGGTTTTGCAGTGCTGAAAAACTAATTCAGTCCAAATTCCTCATTGGGAACCTGTTTATCATGTCTGTACTACCTGTTGTTTCAAGAGCACCACACATCCGCGGTTTAATTCCACGTGGCCCTGGCAGTGCCGGTAGCTCCAGGCAGCTTTATGCAGCTTTGGGCTCCGCATGGCCCCAAGGCCGCAGCCATGTGGTTTCAGCCATGGCTGTGCCTCCCCCAAAGTGGGGTGGGGGGAATGACTGCTGCCATTTCTCCCCTTCACCTTGTTTATATATGTCTCTAAAAATATGTTAATCACAGAGGTGTTTAGTTTTCTAATTGGTTTAGGAGCGCGTCTGTTCCCAGATTCTGACAGGATTGGCCACTGTCGAGCACGGCCTCTTACAGAAAAAAGCACCTCTTGGGGCTCTGCCCCCTCTTCCTCCTGCCACAGACAAACAAAGAACCACAGTATGCACAACTAAGACATGTCCTGGATGCCACACTCACATTACATGCCTAGAAGAGAAGGCAAACTCAGGCTGCTGCCAGATCAGTGCCTGCTTTCAGATATATATAGTGTGCTGTGGGTCAGGTGCTATTTTAAGTATTTGTGTGCTCCAGCTTAGCATGAAAAAATTTGAAACAAGAGACATTTCCCTCTTGACATTTGCCTTGCAACTTCCTTTGAAGATTTTTGTGTTTTTAGAAACAGGACAAGCTGCAAATTCAAGATGTCTGAAGACTTCCTTTCTTTTAACACTTCCTCTTTAATCACCAGACCCAACACCCATCTGAGTGGAGGGCAAAGTTAGGTGCTGCCTCAGCTGGTTCTGGCCTTTCAAACATTTATTAGGCTAATTTTTGATTCCTTGTTTCTAGCTTGTAATTTTGACCTGTAGTCAGTCCACAGCCTTGCTGAACTTCTTTACATGAGTTGAATTAGGATGTGTTCCCAATCATTCCGTGGTATCTTTCTTAAGAGGTTTAAAGGCATTTAAGGCAGTTTATTGCTGCAGGCTGACAGTTCAAAACCACAATCAGAGTGGCTTGGGGACTGACACTGCAAAACCAAAAAATGCTCCTGGATGCTTTGCAAAAGCAGATTCTGTGTCTTGTCTTGTTTGCCATTCCTTTTGTGATTGTTTTCTTCATCCTCTCCCTTAAAATCCTATGTTTTGAATATGTAATTAGTAATGTCTTTCAGACTGCAATGGGACTTCTCAGTTTCTCGTTTTTCTGTAACTCTTCCTTGCCTTTCTGTCTCAAAATTTAGCTGATGGAAAAAATGCCACCTTCAAAAATGTACAAGATGTTGAAGCAGTACTTAGGATTTCTGAACCTTTATTTGAAGTTGGGTTGCCATATCAAGGTATCAGAATTATAAAGGGAAGTTGACATACATTGACTGTGTCAAAAGCTTGTTTAAAAGTTTCCAAAGGTATTGTAATGGGATCATACAGAATGGTGTAGTTCATATCAAGTAAGAACAGTAACTCAATTTGAGTGTGTTAGACTAGAAAATTCTTGAAATTGCTTTTTGTTTGTGGAGGTGGCAGTTCTAGGCTGCTTAGCAGGAACCAGTTTTAGCCTTCCTCTAAAACTAGAGGCAAAAATACTGGTAGTGTCTGATTGATGCAGTAATGTCATTCATCAGAGTGCTTATAATGCCTTGATTTTTTTTTTTCTGGTAAAGTAAAAGAGTGTTGTTGAAGCATAGGTAAATGAGTTAGCACTCTGGGATTTATCTGCAGTGGCACAGACCACGTTCAGTGGACTGGCATAGAGAAAGATAAGGAGTAGTCACCAGTGGTGCTCATTCTCAGGGCAGTTGGGTTTTGCACCAGTTGACAAATGTGCTTCGTCCAGACAATGTAAATCTAGTGAGCAGTTGCAGTAGTTGCAAAAATCCATAGCTGAGGAAAGTTGGACAAATCCTGTTCAGTTTGATACTTTCTGCCATTCTGGAGGTCAATAGAATTGCCATTTCTAAATTGCCCCAGGCACTTGGCTACTACTGTGTAAGAGAGTGTTCCATTTTGAATGCAAGGAAACATCATCTTTGCCAAAGAAGTACTGAATTTCTACCCTCATCTCTTTAAAAACTGCACATTTTTCTGTGACAGCAAGTCTTCTGTTGAGATTTGTTGGATATCTACACCACACAGAAATTTCTCAGTAAACTTTAAACAGTTTCTGGAAGTAGGACGATTGTATGTAGGTCTTACCAAAGGATCTGTAAAACCTGCCTTCTTGTTTCAAAAAGCCTGTTTGATGTGTCTGTGCTATGTCATACAAGCCCATGGTCCTGTCCTTCTGCTCTGCCCTTTGTGCCCATAAGGATAACGTGACTGGAACAAGCAGTCAAAAGCAGCCTTCAGAGAATGTGTATTTGCACAGGTACCCTGAAGTGACTTCCAGCACTAACTATGCCTCTGCTTCCTCTCCATAATTGATTTGACATATTTATGTGTATCCAGTAACCTCAGCTTTTTGAAGAAAAATTTTAATTTTCTGTGAAGTTGTTATTTACCTCTAATATTCTCCCTTGGAGGCCTATAGCATTCAGTTGAACAGACGATTTGGTAGGATTCTAGTGAAATATATATTGCTGCATCAGTGGTTAAAAGTAGCAGAGTTCTTCCACAAAAGCAAATGAATTCTGTGTTAAACTTTCCACAGCAACATTGAGATAGATTTTGTATGCTTAAATATTGACATATGGCCCAGGTGAAATGCCTGATGAGCAATTAAGACCTTTTCCACCCAAATACATTGGTTTTTAAAGCATTTGACTAATTCATATGCATATATATACACACACACTGTTAAGCTTTTTTTTCCCCAAGTGTTGTTTTTTTCTTTAATCATCACAAGTCTATGGCCTTTACTGAGCTATTGGTTTGTTGTCTCTATAGAATATTCTTACAATTATTTAAATACCATAAATAATAAAATAATAAAAATGCTATTTATTGGAGCGAGGAGATGTATGACATTTATGTAGGGAATCAGCCAATGTCACAGAAGCACAGAATAGCTGAGGTTGGAAGGAACCTCTGGAGGATGGAGGACATCTGGTCCATTCCCTCTGCTAAAGCAAGGCCACCCAGAGCCACTTGCCAGTGCTTGGTTACTCTCACAGTGAAAGAGTGTTTTTTATGTTTATATTTAAGAGACTCAGCTCTGTCTGCTAGTAAAATGTCCTTTGATTCAGTCTAGGAGAGAAGGGAAGAAATCCTGGAAATAGATCCAACATTTTCTTCTTCTAAGCGTCTCTTATTTTTTGTCAAGATTATTTAACTGTCATAGAAAGCTAGTGGAGAATTATAGATGATTAAAATAGATATAAATGCACTTCACTGACGCTGATGTTCTGAAGTACTTTCACTAGCAATGTACTATATCCTCCCCATCTTTTGTAGCTAAATGGGCTATTGTATTCTATCACGGGCACTAATGTTCTCCAGAAAATACATGAATCCTGATTTTTGTGTGCACAAGCCCTCTTTCAACCTCATAAAAATTGTGAACATTACTTCAGTAAGTAAAAGAGCAAGCTTCCTCCAGGGCTCACAGATACTGGAAAAGGGATAAATGGCTTCAGGTGGCTTTGGATTGGGGTGGCTTTTTCATCAGGGAAAGATATGGGACATCTTGTTTTCCAGTTCAGAAATTTAATCAGAATAAAAAGTTAATAGAAGTGACTAAATTTATTAAGATAATATCTTCCTCTGCTTTGAATAATGCTGTTCTGTGTCACTTGCACCTCTAAAAAATCTGGTCTCATGGTCCAAGCGTTAGAACTGAAAACTGATAATAATCGTGGGCCTATAATTTATAAACAAAGTAATTTTTAAATTTTTTGAGCATCTGCTATTTCAGTGAGTATTTAAATCTTTCTAAATAATTCATCCATTTGCAGGAGAGGTTTAAAGGTGTTGCCTTGGTTTTCTTCAGGAGCTGATGGTGAGAGCACTCTGACCCGCATTGATAGATCCTTCTTGAAGACCTTATTCTGTGTCCTTTCCATTACTCTAGCCTGAAGTATTTTCTCATAGACACTTCCCTTTTAATAGCAAGTTGCTATCCTGACTACAGATCCTACAGGGAGTTCATGATCATGGGACTACTCTGGGCTTACAGTGGCAACAGGCTGAGGCTGAGACAATGTCCACTTAAGAACTTCTTCTGATAGCCTTTAGAAGAGTCATCTTGTGCACAATAGAAAAAAATGCATTAAACTTTGACTAATTTTCCAGTTATTGGTTGTATTCTTTCCTATTTTTTCTTATTTGATTGCATACACATGGAAATATAGATTTGATCAGGATTTTCTTCAAAATCACCGGTTATTTTCTGGTGTCATGAAGACAATAGACTGGGAAATTCTATCTTGGAGAACCTTGTTTCTGCTAGTAGTAGGGTTACAATTGTATGAAAATGTTGTATTTATAGGAGTGTGTATATTACTTTAAATCGATATACTAGGTATATTTGATTTTTAAAAGCATTGTAGATCAAGATTACCTTATAGCTACAGTTTTGCTCATAAACATCTAGTTGAATTGATTTCCTGTTCTTTGGTGTCTTCAGTGAAAAGTTAAAAGCCGAGCACTCACCTTTGAGATGATACAGATAAAATGTGGTGGTACCAAAATTTTTTATAAGTCTGCTTTTACTGTTTTATGAAGCAGAATGGCTTTTCAACCTTTCTCATTAGCATTTTCTGATAATTGCTTCTAGCCTTACACTTAAAGGAACTCAGGTGTTAGTTCATCATGTGCCAAATTTAAGATGTCATTCTTTTTTTTTTCGGATAGATAATAAAAGTCTGAAAACATCTTCCAGTTGTCCATCTTTCAGATACAATCTGAGAGCAGGCGACTTTCTGAATGCATAGCTCCAGTCAGAGGGGGTGCTCTGGCTTGGTAAAATGTTGCCCACTGACAGAAATGTAGTTATGCTGAGTATTGGAAATTTTCTTGATACGCTGAATATATGTGTAATTTTTTTCATAAATGTGTCATCTTAAATCAAGTTCATGATGTCAGTGTCCATGAGTACTAAAGCAGACCAGAATTATGGGATCACAGACACTCCAACATCTTCTGTTTCATTTGTGCTGTTGAATGATAGATTTTCTTTTCCCAGTTAATGTGTTTTGGAAACACAGTTGTCGTTCTGTGTGATTCACTCCAAGATCATATTCCTAGCAGGAAGCCTTCAATTGTAAAAGAAACAAAGGAATCACCTTATTTCTTACCTGCTGGCAAATTGCAAGTGTACAGTGAGAATCAGTTATAGACTGTCTGCACAAAGCTAATATAGTTTTATATATAATATATTACAGAGCTAGTGTGTCAGTCTCTTGGAATTGTTATCCAGAAGAATTTAAACACTGAAGTCTGAACTACATCACTGTGGGTAGATGTCCTGATGAGGATGGCAAAATAAGCCTTTAATGCCAATGATGTACTAAGTTCTGCTTTATTGAAGCATAGCTTTCTTTCTAGAAGTGGAGAGGGAAAATTCACAGGTGTTTATTATGGTCAAAAGTATCTGTGGTGTCCTTCCTTGGCAAGTTCTTACTACTGGAGGGAAAAAATTACAGAGGATATGTGATTTTACAGAACGGCGGGGTTGATGGAGATGTTGCAGTAATGTCCTGTCAGCTCCCATGCACATGGAATTACAAATGAAGTGATCTTTCATCAGGGCAGCTTTCTCCTGCCTGTGATTCTCATATACCAATTTCACTGAAAAATGCATTTTTTGAAATAGTGATGCCTGGGCAGGCTTCCAGTTCTTTCTCTATTCTGCTTCCTTCTTTTAGATAATGCGTATGAAAAATAGTGTAAAAGCCATCAGAACTGGCCACATCCCACTTCATAGATAGATTTGGTAAATTTAATAAATGCATCTCTTTAGAATACTCTGACAACCCAGGATACATCTGGCCTATCAAGTGCTAAAACTGCAGTTAATAAATAGGCAAAATACTTGTTATCTGGAGCAGGCACTGCACAACTCAGTTTTGGTAAATTCGGATTTAAATTTTAAAATACTCTATTTTGACCAAGGGTATCAGGTGCAACAAGTTAATATTCAGATTTTTATATTTTTATGGATTATTAGTGCTTCCAAGATCAGTACACATCAAAAATTGTTGTGAGATTTATAATCTGACCTTTAGAAGTGTTTATAGAAAATGATGGATAACTGACTTTTCTCAGGTGTTAAAAATGATAGTTTTAGGTCCTACAGCAGTTTTAAATTGTACTGTTGTAAGTTTGGCATGTAAATCTGATTATTTTTATCAATAAATAAGGCCAACAACTAATTAATAATAAAGTAAATAATTATTTTCAGAAAATAAGACAATAAAATTCTGTAGCAGTGTCATATAAATGGTTTTTTGCAGAGCAGTTTCACTTGCAAGCCTTGTAAGCTATTTAAGATGGAAAGGTACTTGACTTTTTCTACTTCACACACGGTTGAGCAGGAATAATGATTTCTGATTCATCTGTCAGTAATATCAGTGATGTTTGGTTGGGCTGTTCATTTGTTTTAATTTAGACTCTTAAGCCTATTTTAAAGAACTTAATGATATGTTAATTTGGAATTAAATGTGGAGTTAAATTTAAACTTGGAGAGTTTGTTACAGTGCTTCTGTGGATCAGGATGATGACACACAATATGTCCTGGATTGTGGTATCATTTCAATTCAAATTTCTCCCCAAGTATTTTTTACAAGTTATCTTGTCTACCTTGATATTAGGTTGTTTCCATGTCTTACTTGGAGAGGTACGGTCTAATTTAACCAAATTGAATGAAGAGGGGATGAGAGGAAGGGAAAGAGACAACAGAAACTGACAAACAGGCATGTTGTGAAAGGGAAGGGCAGGGTCTTTAGTTTCTGTTAAATACTCCCAGAGATGACACAAACTTTTGGGTTTGGACTTACTTTATCCCATGAACTTCCTTAGATACTCTCTGCTTTGAAGTGAGGAGGAGATGCAGTCATTAATCAGATGACTGGCTGTTAAATACCAAAAGAATTATATATGTGCACATAGCTATAGCCATGTATTGAGATTTAATTTTAGTTAATAGCTAGTTCATGTAGTTGCCAGGTTATTAAGGGTCTGTAGTAATTACAGTGTTCTGTAACTGAAGACGAAGAGTGTCATACCAGTCTTCTTGGAAAATTAGACAAAATTTCAGACCTTGAGTTTCATAGCAGCCTGATGAAGTGGTGTGAAAATTGTCATGAACCTTTGCTCAGAGTGCTCAGTAATTACATAGCCATGTACAAAACTAAATTTGCATTGAAGTCCATCCCTAATGAAAAGACACTGAGGTCATTTTGAAATCAATCATTACGTGGTAATAAGTGTTTTCCTAAATTGGATCATCCAAGCTTTAAAGACTGTTCTGTACCAGAAAACCTGTGGTTTACCTGCACAAGAACAATCACTCTGTATATTAGTTAAACATCTTTGGGTGTTTTAATGATTCAAGACAAAATGTCTGCTAGGTAGATCTAACTGAACATTATTTCATGTACCAGCTGACAGGAGGAGACTCACTTGGGTTGTTTTTATGATGTGATTCAGGAAACAGCAAAATCCACATGTGCTGAAATAGAAGGAGCAAGAAATGGGAAAGAAATGAAAGTGCTAAAGTTGTGATTTCTTTGAAAAATTATTAGAAGCATGTTCTTTTTAGCATGGTTCTAATTATTGCAGCTATTCTCAAGTTCAAATGTGTGTTTCTTCTAAAGTTAGGTTCTTAGCCAGCAAGGTGTTTTCTAAGGCTGTGGGATGCTTATTCTGTTATCAACTTCTAGGAAAAATCTCTTAGGTCAACTGTTTCATGATGCCTTAAATATTTGCTTTCTGAGAACTTGAAAAAAGCAAATTCTTTCCAACTCTATGAACAAGATTTTCATACACATAAGAAATTTCTGAAATGTGGAGGGTTTTGGCTGCAACTTGCTCTTGCCCTAGTGGTAATATCTCTGAAGGACAGAAAATAAGAACTATGAAATGCTGTTTTCCGTGGTTCTTGCTCTTTCTGTCTCCCTTTAGCCCTGAGGGAGAGACATACTGCACTGAAAAAGTTTCCACACAAAAAGACCTGTGGCGTAATTTCAGGAGGTGAGAAGTAAGCTTAGATCTGATGGGGTAGTCTCATTTCTTTGTCAGTATGGATCTGAGCACTGAAGGTTGGGCTCATTTCCAGTATTTCACAGGGATGATCTACCATATCACTCCTCTGTCATCATCTTCAAAGCATGCAGGCAACAAAGTCACTCCTCCACCCTCCAGCAGGCAGGTCACTTTCAATAAAGTTCTCATCAGAGTCTCTCTCTAAATTAAATTTGACTTGTACTATACAAATGAATTAGTTCAGCACTGAATACCACATAATTGTGTTTTGAAGCTTGATAATGTTATAATTATGACTCATAGCAGTATGTAACATTATGATTGTACAGTGCTTGATTCAGCAAAACATCTTAAAATAACAAAATACTTGAAATTCAGTGGAGCTTCACTCTTTGTGGTGATGCCTTTTTCTCTGGTGCTAGAATATGAGCCAGACACAGGGTGATAAAAAGGGGGTACCTTTATATAAGGATCCTCAGGTGCACAGCTCTTAGGTGGAAAACGCCGAAGACGCATACCCTGTGTGACATGTGTACAATTTTTATAGATTCTGCAAATTAGCATATCTGACAAGAGTCCCCCAATTAGCAGCCTGCCCAGTGAAGTAATCCCCCAGTTCTAGTACCTTCTAAATTCTCCCCCCTTCTTTACATGAGGACCAGGCCCTGTTTATAAAAATGTCTCGAAGAGCTGGTTTCAACCTTGCTTTCTAAGGAGAACCAAGATGGCATAGGGGTGCTGGAATTTGTTTTGTCTTTCTGCCTAGGAAAATACTGAAGCTAAGCTACAATAATAAGCTACAAAGCTACAAATATATTTGTAAAGAATACAGAGAATATATTGAAGAAAAAAAAGGTAAAAACCAAAACAGCATCAGTGGTAAGGCACAGGAAGTCTTGTTTTCATTTTTACCTGTTTGGGGAAGTTTTGATTCATACAGCTGACAAGAGGCAGACACTCAAAATTAGTTAAAACCTGACTGCATTACATCAGCACAACAGCTTTAGAAGACAGCATGACATATTGAATTAGCCTCTAAAGTAGGCATGCAATTGAAAGCTGCAGCTAAACATGTTACCTCTTACCACATGGGCTGTAATAAATGATTGTGTTGGTGTTCTTAGTGAATCCTAATTGCGACATACAGCATGTGCATGATTTAAGCTGCCTTCAGACTGGATTAAGGCAATAGGTGTGCCAGTGCAAATGAAGCTGTTGCTGTGACTCAATCACTGTGTAATTTCTACTGTTAAGAAGAAGGGGGAGGTTGCTCACACTTTTAGCTTTGTCATTTTGAAAGCACGTGCTCAAAAGGAGCTAACTTTGGGAAAAACACATGCTCAGTTCAGACTGAATGGTCACTGATGATAAGTGAGGCAATAAGACTGCATTTGTACCAGTTTATTTGAGCTAGTTCCAAGCCCATCTTTGTTGGATCAAGTGTATATTCTACCATGTAGATGTCATTTTACAAAGAATGTTTGATGTTGGGTCAAAACTGTGGCATATAATTTGGTGGTATTTTAACTAGTCCTAACTAGAGGCCTTTTGGGTGCACTTCGTTTCTAATCTGGTTTAAGAAATTGTTTTCTAGAACTTCCACAATTACAATTGCTAATTTTGAAGCTGCTTTTCAAGTAAATTCAATGGTCTTGCACATAATAGTGATTGCAGAGCTTTTCATCTAGTAGATGGGCTCCTTGAAAACACTTCAAACAAATATTATAATTATTTTTGGAAATTTTAAACAGTAAACTATGAGCTAAATAAAAATTTTGGTTTGAAAGATAGCTAATGGTTGCTGGCATTCCAGGACAGCAAGAGAAGCTGTCCAATATGAATTTTTTGTCATTATGGCTGTGCCAGTTAAGGGCTGGGATGTCCCAGAGTTCAGTGTTGGAAACAATATTGTATGACAGTAAAAGTAGATAAGATTACAAGATAACATGTTTTGCTACTGCAAGATTCCATCAGCTCTGTTGGGATTTGTCATGATATCTTTTCTAGCACAGTGCTATTTACAAAGATTTGCAAATAGAACTGTGGTCTTGAGGCATTGTAGACAAATAGCTTCTAACAATCCAGTATCTACCAGAAGATTTTGTAGTAAATTTTATTTCTTTTCTTCAGCTCTTTCTTTGCTTTCGCCTCCATTTGACTCTTTGTGAAATAAGAGAATAGTCTTGAAAGGAGGTTGGAGTGGTATTACTTTTTTATCCAGTTCTCCAAACATATTTCACATCATTTTTTCTAGATGCAGTTGTTGAGGAGTATTGACCCATGAGGAAGTGCCTGCAGTGAGTCCAAGAATGAGTGAAACTTGCTTAGGTGTTATGAGAAGTCCAAGAAGCATCTTATGAAAATACTAGATGTGAGCCTGTTTCTCATCCTGAGAAAGAAAAGGTTTAGGTGCCTGAAGGACAATTTTGAGTGTCTGGAGGAGAAGCAGCAATTGTGTACCCTCATCAAATCCAGAGCTGGTGGGAGGTCTGAGGTCCCAAATGAGTGTGGGCTTTTCGCAAGGTCATGGTTGCTTTTGAGCACATGCTCTCAGAGGGACAAAAAGTTTTGCCATCCTCTTTATTTTTCTCAATGGCAAGGCTTAGCAGAATTCTAGAAGATGATAAGGAGTAAAGCAAAAAGCATTTATTGCAGTAAGATTCTCAGAGAGTTTTTGTCCTGTTGATTTGATGTGAGATGAAATTTTGAGGAGCAACCTAGAATCTATTTTCAGCACCTAATAAGATATTCACAATACAAATAAAACCCCTGAAACAGTCTTAAATGCACATCCTAGCCTCCAACTGTGTCTGTTCTCCCTGCTTATTTAGGGATTTGTCTTTTGTACGGTGGGGGAATTGAGTTGGCAGCTGCAAAAGGGAGTACTGTGTCGATAAGTAGATGTATGGCTTTCCATGAGCGTAACTGATGGTTCAAGTGGCCATCGATACTTGAAACAAAATCAGCCCTGAAAAATTGATCTTGGACTTTGCCAGTGGTATCAATAACTGGAAATCCTAAGGCAAACTTTTTTTACCAGTTCAGCGATTGAAGCAATTGTTTGCAAATCATTTACTCAATGCAGATACAACTGCCTGAGTGTGATGGACTCTAGCAGTTTCTATGTCAGGCACTTCCAATTTCTCACTGTCATTAAGTGTCTGATTCATCCTGTCAGATGGGCTTGACTCATGTGGCCATTGTTTGCTCACTTTTAAAGTGGATATGATCATAATCTGCTGGTTGTAATATCTGTCTGCCTCACTTGAGCTATTGTGCAGGTCAGTTCCTCTCCGTGCTGTGTGCCACGACTGAGTGAAAAACGACGGAGCCGGCAATGATGTGCTCCCACTTGGGTAACCTTGAGAGAGACTTTGTGTGTGATCACTCCCAGCCCTCAGAAATTTGAGTGTAGTCATGGTATCATGATGGTATTTGATGCCCCTCTCTGTCAGCCTGGCAGGCCAAGCCATGTCTGTAATGTGACCTCTCCTGAGCGCTGTGCCAGTCCTGGTACTGCTTGCTCCTCCACTGCCAGAGCTCAGGTTCTTCCTTCCCCTTTGTGCACCATTTGTTCCTTTCTAAATGCAGGAGCTGTCTGCAGGTGTCACTGAGTGTGTCGGCAGCAGTATGTGGACAGGAGTTGTGCAGGATTGGCACTGCCCAGGGCAAAGGAGTGGTTGGGGCACAGCTTCTCCAGCACCATCCCCTGCCACTGCTGCCTGAGCTCCAGGTCTCTACAGCTGCCCCACACCATCCTCTGGGGATGGGGAGAACAGAAGGAACAAGGAGAACTGTGCCCCAAAACCATTCCAGTGCCCAGGTTTTGAAAGGTCTGTGGTTACTAAGATGCTCAGTACTGTAACACTCTCTCCTGCGGTCCATGATGACATGGTATTACAGTGTTCTCAGCTGCTGTCATCTGTGGCTCCCTGCAAGGCACATGGACACCAGACTCCTTCCTCAGGCCACGAAAATTCAGCTCCTTTTTATAAACTCTTTTCATCCCTGTCTAATGAAAATTAACAAGTCATGTGTTAGTGTCTGCTCAGAATATCAAGGTGCTTCACCTGTCTCTCTTCTGATAAAAGGAGGTGGCTTAATTTGACAAAGGAGTAGTGCAAGTTCAGTTTGGAGACAAAAATCAATCTTAGCTTCTATGCTGAAGATCTAGTAGGTGTCATAAAATAATACTGTTTTCAGTAAAATGAACATGAAAAGAAAAATGTCAGTGGTACTGACATAGGCTTTCTATACTCTCCTAGTAAGTCATTCTAATGAACAGATTAAATCACAGAACTAAATTTTTTATTCATGAGTCTTACCACCTGCTAAAGTAATTACTGTTTAAACTAGAAATTTTATTCTAAAACGTTATTTTACAAGGTTCAGAACCCATGTTTGCTCCAGTACTGAGGTTGCAACATTTTGTTTATTTTAGATGTTCTGAATTTAGTGTTATAGGAATAGAGTGGCAGAGAGTTTCATCAGCTATCTCAAGGTGGCCTTTGAGAGATGTATGACAGAGCAGAGCTCTACTGCATCATCATTGATAAAGGCACTGAAGCAGTGGCAGCTCTAATGCTCGTGAAGCGGTAAGGGTCCTTACTGAGGGTGTAGCATGGTTACATTGTACTTCTGTGGTGTGAAGCTTCATGGTGTAAAGCTGGGAGAAACATATTCTAAAGATTTTGCTGAGGGGTCTAAAGCTCTGGCATGTATAGAAAATTAGATGCCCTTCATCACTGATGTTACTAGGAAATGAGTGAGCCCCTATGGAGTGGCATAAAGGGCTTAGCAGCAGAGTGGTGATTCATGTCCCTGACTTGCTACATGGGTGAGATGTGCATTTGAAGTAGTGACGCTCAGGGGGTCCTCTAAGTGCAGAGAAGACAGTCGTAATGAAAGCTGTTGTATCATCAGCTGCCATGTGTGTGCTCATATGCTCACTTGCACTCTATTATGGTCTCCTATTATGAACTATTTAGCTCTATGACACCTGCTCACTATTGGTACTTTATTAGCAGTTATTGGTCTTCATTGCAATTGCTTACTTGAAGGTGCTCTTGTGCAGCAAGTTCCCTCAAAGTACTTGCAAATAGTATGTTGTTTGCACAAGAACAGATGTCAGTGAAGTGGGGAATCAAGAATGGAATTATAGAATAGTTTTGGTTGGACGAGACCTTTAAAAGTCATATAGTCCAAGCCCCCTGCAATGATCAGGGACATCTTCAACTAGATCAGCTTGGTCAGAGCCCTGTCCAGCCTGGCCTTGAATGCTGCCAGATACAGGGCATCTACCACCACCCTCATTGTAAAACATTTCTTCCTTATATCTTACATAAATTTACTCTCCTTCAGTTTAAAAGCATCACCCCATGTCCTATTGCAAAAGGCCCTGATAACAGGTTTGGCCCATCTTTCTAACAGACCCCCTTTAAGTATTGAAAGGCCACAGTAAGGTCATCTTGGACCTTTCTCTTCTCCAGGCTGAACAGCCGCAGGTGTGTCAGCCTGTTTTCATAGCAGAGGTGCTTCAGCCTTCTGATCAACTCTATGGCCCTCTGGACTCACTCCAACAAGTCCATGTCTTTCCTGCACTGAGAGTAGAGGAACTTTGATGTGAGAAGGGAGTAGGAATAATGAAGCACACATAACCTCTGAGCTTATTTTTAAAACTGAGTTGAACAGTCTGTCCTATACACCTGATGGAGCTGAAAAGTGCTTTGATTGTTCTCACCTTGCTTCAAGAAAAAAAACCAACTCCACAACGCAGATGATACTGCATAGCTTTAGGTGCTGGTAGCTTGTAAAATAATATGCTTGCAGATGTGTATTGCTGTTTTTTAACAAAGAACTACTTCAGTGTTATGGTAAAGTTATATATGTTAAAAAATCAAATGTTTCTTCAGATTTGATGTGTTATAGTAAACCAAATTTAATACAGTGACTGCTGTGGAGATTTAGGATTTAAGAGTTGTGATGAGCTTTGGCAGTGAGCATTTAAGAGGAAGGAGAAATTATAAAGATGTTCCTTCCTGTGGATCTCTCACCAGTTGACTTACAGCAGCATGTTGAGTTGAAGGGAATTGTTTTGTGCTTCCTTTCAAAGTGGTTGGGAAGAGCCAAGGAATTTATATAGCACAGATCTGTGATCTGTTATGTGGTGGAAATATGGGTAGGAAACAGTATTGAACAATTCTGGTTGATATTTTAAAAAAATGCCTTACTTAGCTGCAGTGCTTATCATGGGGTTTTGATTATTCCAAGCCTTAACGTTTTTCTTTATCATAAGAAAACAGAATCTCACAACAGTGAATTCTTACTTTAATAGCATCAAAAATAGGCCCTTAGATATGCTGTCTCTTTCAGATAATTTCTGCATTGAAATTTCCTTGCAGATGAATTACTTCAGAAAGAACAAAACTATTCTGATGATGTTTTGGCCAATATGATCAGTGAACCCAGAATCAGCTATGGAAATGATGCTCTTATGCCTTCATTGACGGAAACAAAGACTACAGTTGAACTTCTTCCAGTGAATGGAGACTTCAGCCTAGATGACCTTCAGCCATGGCATCCCTTTGGAGTTGATTCTGTTCCAGCCAATACTGAAAATGAAGGTAAGTACAATAGGGGGAGAAACCACGGAACTTTCTGAGCTGAGCTTTGTGGTTGCTCCTAATGTTGTTCCCTGAGAATTGGTATTTTTCTTATGTGAGTGGAATAGAGGTTCTGAAACGTACATTTGGAACTGGTCTGCCATGTCAATTGTGTCTCTTTGATGGAACAAAAAGTCCTGACTAAAATCTGTAATTTAGGCACACAATAAATTTCAGAGTTGAGCTTACTTGCCTTCAGAAACAAACCATAATAAATTATAGGAGATTATAAGTCTTATAAGATACATGACACTAACCAAAGGGAAGTAGATAAGTTGTTAGATTTGTGCTGTGATGAAATGAGTGTTTTATTTAAGGTAGGGCTTTTTATTTGCTGGCATGAAAATTATTTCAGTTCCAGCATAATCCTAGCAGACAGATGATGTTATTTCACTCCATACACTGGTTGTCTGGAGTGTACTGCAGAAATGTTCCTACATGCTCATCAATACAATTAACTAGTGAAAAGGTTTTTCCTGAGGAGTATTTTATGTTGCTCATAGTCTACTTCATTGAAGTAACTGCATGCTACTTGAGTAATCCATGTAGAATCTGGAACTGGTAGTTCACTTAGGCACTGGAGCCAATAAATCAGAAACCTGAAGGACTTCAGTCATGTCATTCAAGTTCCTCTGCTTGCCTTTTTTTTCCTTTATCAGTTCAACTGCACTATTACTAGTGCTAAGTTAATCACATCAGTGAAAGTTTGATACTGCAAAGTCACAGTACACACAGAGCCTGGAACTGCAGAAGTCTTCTCAGGCAAATCTGTGATTTGTAGCTGAACTGCACAGACATTAACATCCTCCTCAAGTCTTTTGAAACCACTGGCTTAGGCTGTACCTGCTCTCAGAATGAGTTCTGAGATCATCCTTACGCAGTTAGTCTCATTCCCAGCACGGTATGTGAGTGACTGTGAGCAAGTGGGTGTGTGGGAGATGAAACGTGGGACATGGATATGGATTTGGCCGGTCTGGTGTTGGTGCCAGGTGAAATCAGAAATAGTTTTGTGATCAAAGTTTGTCCCAAGGATTCAGAGAAGCCTAGGATCAGGCAAAAAAAAAGACTTGCAAAAAGGTCAGTGAGGCAGGTGTTTAGCAGATTTGAGGGGAAAAGGAGAGGCTGGTCAGGAATATCAGAGTGCCAGAGAGTCAGCACTGCAAGTTAGGGACCAAGTAAAAGAACAGAGCCAGAGCAAACTCAACAGACCAGCCAGCAGGAAGAACCGGAAGGCAGGAGATGGTAACAAAGACTCCGGCTGTGTCTGAAGGGCACTTGCAGCCAAGTGACATGCCAGGCAGTGAGAGCAGCTGGCTGGAGCCCATCAGGCACTGGCAAGAGGCACAGACAGCTCACAGGCTGACAGGCTGAACCTCATTTTCCTGGGGAAGGAGCTGCAGCTTGCTCTAACCCTAGTGCACATATCAAGACTGTCTGCCAGGAGCAGGTTGCAGTCTGGCTTGATGTTGTCTGTCCTGCAGGAGTTTTCAAGTGCAACTCTTGCTCCAGTTTTTTCCATAGCTGAGGCATCCAGGGCATCAGTTTCTATACCTGCTGTCAACTTTCATGAAACATGGGGAGGATTAATTATTTTTGATGTGTGTCCTCCTAGCTTTCAAAATATATTGATTTCAGTCACTGGGTTTAGAAGTTAGTAGGTGACAGGTGCATTCAGACATAGCCATAGTTTAATCACACAAGCATATTTTTCCTTCAGAAACCTGTCTAAGCTCAGAATCTAATAATGAAAGGTACTTTAAAGTGACACTGAATTCCCATAGGCAGCTATACTGAGCATGGTGCTCCTTTTAAATGTATGGCAGCAGTTAAGAAACAAAAACTCTCCTGCCTGGAATAACAAACTGTTTAATTATTAATCCTGTGTGTTTTAATGCAGTATGTGGTTTGTTGCAGCACTTATTCTTTCATGCCTTCAAGTTGCTGCGGTTTAGTTTTTGTTTTTTGTACCAGGATTGTACTGTATTTGTCATGAACTTATATCAGCAGTCAGTTCAATTAGGCCAACCATTATAATTGTTCAAGTATGCACAGTTAGAAGTGAAAATCATTTGATTACTTACACCTCTTCAAGTCCTTCTTGTTTCCCATTATACTTCTCTGTCCTCTACCCAAACCACAATGTTCTCAATGTGATCATTCCTACAATACCTTCTTTCTTTAGAGACCCTTTCTATACCTTTGCCCATAGCATCAAAGGGGAATTTCACAGCTTTATTTTTTTCATTTGTGTTTGGCTCCCACCTCATTGTTCCAGAATCCCAGGACTGACTGTGCCATTTGTCTTCACTTCCCACGCCTGTTTTCTTCTTTGATAGTGGTCTTACTTCAGGCTTTATCTATATTGCTTCCAAAAACATGTTTCTGTCTTCTTATATGGTTTGGAAGTAGCAAGAAGTTAGTAACAATTGACCTAATTTTCACCTCCTCTTTTTTCCTTTCCCTCTGATGAACTGATGAAGTTAAAATACTACAACCCCCTCCTAAAATTTGTTATTATTAGTCCCCATGCCTGTTTCCTTCCATGGCCACAATCTAATCCCAGGTTTCATCCAGAGTTACTAATAATGTATGGGATTGGTATGTTGCCATGTAATCTTAAGGTTTCATAACTCCATTTGAAGTTTTCCCAGTCTAAACTACATGTTTAAAAGGATAGGTTTTATGCAAATAGTTTACTTTCCTAGAATTGCTTTTACTGACGAATAAGTGAAAAACAGTCTAAAAATAAATAGACTTTGAAAGCCTAGCATAGCTCAGTATTTTCTGCAAGTATTTCCTTCGTTGTTTTCCCTTGAGGTGGTTTCCCTGGAAATGTCCACAGAAGTTGGTCCGAAACAGCAGGTAATATTCTATGCTACTTGTGTGGCTGTAGGGATGTCCACCATGCTGTGACACAAATTAGATTGAAAAAAACCCCACTTTCTGAGGACCATACAGAGGCACCATGAAAAATGTAAGGAAACTGTACTTCAACAATGCAAAATGCATCTTCAGAGGTGACCCCCCAACAAACCCCCACCAGCTGTGAAGCTCTGACGCTGCCAAGCCCTCTGGGCATCTTGCCAATGACTAACTGGGTTTGGCGGTTTACCCTTTGTATTTTAGCTTGCAGGTTACAGAGAGCCTTAATGCCTATATCTAGTATTTATCTAAAGTGAGATTCCTGTAAATGTGCTGTGTTATCCTTGTGATTTGTCCATTTGCTCCCTTCAACGATTTTCTTGATAGGTGAGCATCACATAGCACTCCTCACCTGCTGGTTTGTACCAGCTTTTGGTGCACTTTTCTTTTACTTTTGAAAAGAGAAGTAAACACCTGCTCTCTTGCTCTTCTGAGATATATTAGTATTAGATAAAGGTGGAAATGTGTGGCCTCTATGAAGCCTGAGTAGTCAGTGTAAATAAACATGTACCAATTTAGTTTGATGAGTCTATTTGGACAATTCATTTTCAGTCTTATTTCTGTAAACTTGGAAGTATATTCAAGAGAAATATAATTCTGGAGTGTCAAAATGAATGCGCTTTTTATAATAACACACAGTACATATTTGAGGTTTGATTACTGATAAATGCTGTAGTAGGTTTAAATTTCTCCCTTCTTCATTAGCTGTTGTGATGATGTGGTCCAGTGAGGGCAAGCAGTGAGAAAACCCACAGACAAGATTTTCGGAGTTAACTGCTGTTTGCGCATACATCAGTAGTGGGGCAGAACAAGCAGGTCTTAAAATGCAACTGAAATTCAAAAGGTGGTAGCTCAGGGCTCTCCAGAAACCAGCCTTTCTTTGTATCATGCTTCCTGGCATCACAATCTGCTTTGGAAGATCCTTGGCTCTTACGATTTGCCTCCAGTTTTTGCTCTGAAGCAGATTTGTGACCTTGATCAGGTCTTTTTGCTTCTGTGTCAGTTATGAAATGTGCCAATTATGAAGTGTGCCAGTGGCCCAGCCTTTCCCCACATAAAGTGATTCCAAAATTATAGATGACAAGAATTATTCATTAGTAATACTTTCACCTAACCACAAATACTGCATTACTCTGAGGCCAGGTCCATGCTAATGTACAACAGTAACTTCTTTCATCCTTTTCCCCTTCACCTACTCCCATTTCTGTTGCTAAGCACAGGCTTCTCTCTCAGTTCTCCATAGCTGTGGCCATGTAGGATTACAGAGAAGAGGAAAATAAAATCCCTCAACTTTCTAGGGAGGATGTGGGGGCCAGGGTAACAGAGGAGGGGTCTGCAAGAGCAGATTGGGTAATGTTTGCTCGTGGTTGTTTCTTCCCTTGGGTCCTTGCATTGAAAATTACTGCTAACCTGCCTGAGGCTTGGTGCCGACAATATTGAAAAAGCTAGCAGAAGACATAAATAGGAAAATACTCAAAACTATAGTTTTTAGGTAAGGATGGAAATTGTGTTTTGTATAGAGCTATGTAAGGAAAGCAATTACATGGCCTGCTAGTGCTGCTCTTAACTGCTGTGAAGGAAAGTGCCCTCTGCAGCACCAGATGAGCTCTGTGAAAGTCTGCCTTTCTGGAGACACACGTGAGCCAGATGTGCTGGTGTGCTTTTAGTCTGCAGCTACTCTGAAGCTGAGTTACTGGGTTTTTTTCGGAGACAGGAGCTCTTGCACTCATCTTCTGTGTGCAAAGAACATGGGAGCCACTTAGGCTTTCACTTATAAGCATGGTAGGTTGTTTGTCAAACCCACAGGAACATTAAGCCAGTGACACAGACTTCCTGAGAAGATAGGCAGTTCCATTGCTCAAATCAACAGTATCATCAGGTTTGTGTGATTTTCTGATGATCAGTTCTTCTTGACTGAAAACAGTGGGTCTGTCAGATTTCCTGTGTTACTGCTGCTCAGTTACTGCTGATAAAGGCTCATACCTGAATCCAGAAATTCAAATGAATGAGACTATATGTTAAAAATTCTGAATTCTAAGGAACAAAGTAGCACTTCATTTCTGAATTTAATTTCTTTGACACTGTCAAAGATTGGGTAGATAAGGAAGGCAACACAATTGGAGCAAAAGAGAGAAACAACCAAAAAAGAGGGGTAAAAATCTGAGTGTTTTAGTAAACATTTCCAGTATGCTTAAACTTAACTGAGGCAGCAGGCAGTGAATCAAATAGCTCTTAAGTTTTGCAAATCCTGTTTTTCTATTAGTGCCAATGAGCTCCATCAACCTTGGGTTTCAGCTGATAAAGCCTTATGAGGGTAATAAAGAGTTTTGTAAAACTGTGTATGACACACAGTTGGATAGAAATTTCTGTTTCTTATTTGTTTCCCTTTCAAAAACTGGAAGACAAATATGCTATTCCCAAATCAGAACGTATAGGAATGAAATACTGATTGTATTTTCAAAATGCACTTTACTTTTTTTAAACATTATAGCTGGTGTGATAAAGAATCCCTGTTGAAAGAAAAAAGGAGGGATTCAGTAGGCTTTTAAGTCAATATTGATAAAGAGCAGCTGCAGGAACTCATCATGTCCGTTCTGGCTGGCAGTTCTGATCAGACAATGGGAAAAAGTTTGCATGCAATGAGTATAATTTTGTTCTATTCACAGAAATTCTTTGGTCTTAATAGTTTTTCACTTGAATCAGTAACAAGAATATGATGGAAAAGTGACACTTCAGCTTTGAAGTTTTCCTTGTGAAGTCACACCCATCCCTTCCTTTTACTTTCAGGATTAACTGAAGGCCGATATTTTCTAGCTGTTGCATTGGTAACTGTTTATGCAGTATGTCTCTCCTGCACTATCCCAACAGAAGAGCACATGACTTTATAATTTGGGGGGATTTTGTTTATTTTGTTTCTTTTCTGCATATGCCTAGTTGAGCCCGTTGATGCCCGCCCAGCTGCAGACAGAGGACTCACCACACGACCAGGTATATGACTTGCATGGCTTTTATCTAACCTGTATTTTTCCGGCATGCGTGTAGTCTGCTGGAGCTGAAATGATTTACCTTTTCTTTGGTGTACCCCTCTCATAAAATTTAATGCCATTCCGTGAATGAGGCTAGCATCATTCCCTCACAAATTCCCCCTGTGTGAGTGCTGTCTGTATTGAGGGCATTTGGGATGTGTGCTTGCAGTGGGAGTGGGTCCCAGACCCAGAACTGGTTTGTATCAAAGGTGTCATCCCCTCCAGCAATAACACTGGCAGGTGCAGGAGATGGTAAACTTACTACAGACGCTACTTCTAATTTGGGAATGTATGATAGAAATGTCAAATCCTCTATGCAGAGCGAGCAGGGCTAATAAAGAATTAATGTGTACTATTTCAGAACTGCAGGGGGCTTTGGTATTTTTTGCTGAGGTACTTATCTTACTTACATCCAGATATCTAAAAATTGGTATTATCCCTCTGGATACCATCAGGACACCTGAGGACACAGCTATTCATTCCATTCTAGGACAGAGCAGGGTGATTGTTTCTCCTCTGTAGGTACCTCTGTTTTTGTATTGATTTCAGAATAATAGCAGATCACTAGGTCAAGTCAGGCTGCAAATGTTTGGAAAAGATAAAATGGGACAATTCCAGTTTCCAAAAGGAGAAAGGATTTTAGCTTTTCATACTAACTTTTTTTTTGCTTTTGGGGTTTTGCCCTCTGTTTTTTGTTCAGAATTAACTGAAACTGTTAATTCCATTGAGAGGAAACAGCCTTTTATTTCAGAAGAGGTTGCTCTCTGACTTTCTGACATAGTGAGAATGTATTTTAGGGTCAGGATTATTTCAGTGTGACATCATAATTGTTTTCTTTCATGAGATCAGATTAAATTGATCAATCTGTATCTTTTTTCCCTTCATCTTATCCATTAGATAGCATTGTGGACAGCACCTTCCTAGTGTTTTTAAATCTTTCAGATAACTCACCCATGTTTAGCAACTACAGAAATTGCTGCAGTGGGAGGTAAATGAGCTCGTATGTTGCTGCAGTTGGGATATGTGTCAGAACTGGCCAGGTAGTGTACTCCTAGCATTGTTTTAGGAGTATGACATCTTTACTTGTGTTTAGAGTCTTAATTCAGTGCATGAAGAGAGCTTGGAATCATGTACAGAGCTGCAATGCCAAAAATCTTGGGATCAGGGAAAAATCCCTCCAGTACTGCATTATCTACCTTCTTCCCCAACTGCAGTAAAAATATCACAGATGAAACATGCATGTGTTTAATCCAAATTTTGTAATGTTAATTCAGTCTAGCAGTTTTTTTATAATATTAAAATCTATGATTATTTACAATTTTAATTTCAGTCATCTTGAAAAATCACCTGCTATGAGGCCTATATTTATTACTAAAGATTATTCCTTCCTTCCTTCTGTTCCCTAACACATAGACACACGTCTCAGAAATCTTCAGTGTCCCTTCTCTAGAGAAAGGATTTTCTCACACTGCCACACTCTAGTTTCAGAGTGAAACTGTATGTTTTAGTCAACTGCATTAGAGCAGTTTGTTGGTTGGGGTGATACAAATAGTACTAAAAGTAAGCCTAGAATAAGTCATGAGTGTTCTTGGTGAATGTGTGTGATAGACTACTAAGGACAGGTAAAAACTATTTCAGCATGTGACCATTATGGCTTGAAATTTCCAGCAGATGCTGTAACTTTTGCACTGTGAAAATAGCATGGGATATTTCCTCAATGTTCTACTAAAGTGCAGAAGTAGTGCTTAACTTCCCTGTGGCTTTAATCATCATTTCCAGATTTAGAAAAAAATTTTCTTAAAGAATTCGTACCTCCATTTTTTGATGTTTGGAAATGTATGTGTGCACACATGCATGTGTACACATGTATGTATGTATAAAAGCAATTAATATTGCTAATTAAAAGCGATATCAATAAAAAGCCCATCACAGCTCATTTTGTTGAATTTCACTAGAAGTTTTTAAGCCCATGGTTTTTATAGCAAAACAGTTTGTCAGTTTTTCTAAGAAGCTGTGAGTTAATGTATTTGCCAGCTGAATTGAAGCATTTTTAAATTTAAGTGATTAGGAATGCAACTCCCTAAAGATGGTATGTAATTCAGAAGAAAAACTGTTAATAATTATTATTATTTGTGAATTTGCGATGAGGCTGTTGCTCTCACTTTTCATCTTGTATATTGGCCTTTGTGTTTGGGTTGTGTATTTTAGAATTGGTGGTGAAAAACATCATTTTGTCTCAGGTCAGGATTAAAGTTCTTGTCAGAGAGAGAACAGTTTTCTGTGTGCTTGTCTGCAATGCCGGGGTAAAGAGGTATTAGGAATCCCTTGACTGCTTGCATCTTACCTCTGATCAAAGTTCTAGAAAGACCCTGAAGTTTCTCCTTCTTCAGTTCCTACCCTTGAAAAGTTTATCTTTGATTTTGGCATACAAGTCTAAATGTGTGGTCACCAGGACAGTAAAATGAATGAACTGGTAATAAATAGAATCTCTTAAATAAAAAGTTTCAATTCTATAACTTAACATTGTGGAAAGGCATATGTAACCCCATATATATTTTTATCTCATACCAGGTATTTAATTGATTCCAGTGCAATGTCATAGTTCTCCGTACTATATAATCAGTTATTTTCAGAAGACCAGCATTTTACCCTAGTTGAAGTATTTTTCCTCACTTATATGGGAGGTAGAATGAAGGAAAACGTTGCTATCAGGTTTGTTAGTGCAACAGCTAAAAAAAAAAAATTTTCTGTTTCTGACCTTTTTCTAGGGCAAGTTGCCAAAACAAGTTCCAGTAAGTCTTAACATCATTAACTTCCTAATACCAGGTCCTACCTTGTGTTCAGATTCCATGGCATTTTTGTGGGACCTTGATCACTTGGCCCAAACAAAAAAATTTCTGCCTGATCTCAAGACAAAAAACCATGATTTAAGCTGCCACATGCTGAAAGCATGGCTCCCATGCTAATGTTTGATTGGAATGGGAGGAGGGAAGGGAACCAAATCAAAGAAATGTTGCTCTAGGGAAGCCTGAGCCTGCATTTTTCCAGCAGCTGAGAGACTACAGGTGAACTTACCACCCTCTGTTGCTCATTGACATGAATTGTTCTGCCCCTGAAATGCTGCTGTAACTCCTGCCTGTGGCGTTTGACTGTTGAACCGAAGATGTCAAAGACCCACAGTCTCGGCTGTTGCAGCTGTGCTTTCAGTAGAAGTGATCAGACGCCAAGAGCAGAAGTGCTTATATCCATTTTCCTACCTCTAACAGTGGTACAAACAGGATATGTACAGATTTCAGCTCTGCCTTATACCCTGGCACGCTAGCTTTTGGCAGCTGGCATTTGATAGGTTCCAGGACTGAAAACTATATTTTCACCGTTGTGTTTAGTAACCCTGAAGGAACCTTTCTTCTTCACATTTGCTCATTTATATTTTGAACATCCTCGTTATTTGTGCCAGTGACTTCCAATCTGGCATCGTACTGTATATATATATAT